>CM031238.1:28041990-28267456 GCA_018340775.1 Taxus wallichiana var. yunnanensis | reverse complement strand
TACGTATTGCTAACTCCACTCAAGGACATAGAAAGAGTTACGGTAAAAATGCGTGGTCCTACGAATATTGAGATCCGCGGTGCCTAAAAGTAAAGTAATAGCATCATTGAATGATCGCGACATGATGGGGTTGTACATGCTGACTGAAGGGATATTCATTTGTTGGGAATGCTTTTGAAGAGATGATGTTTAGGCTAGCACTTCCCGTCAATCATAACCACGACATACCGAATATCTCCCGAGCGTGGCACCGAGATGAAAAGAAGCGGTCGGGATCTTCGGCACCAAAGTCGATAATTTCATCTTCGGGCCAAGCTGACAGCGGCTTCTTTATCTCGAGGAGGCCCAGTGGTTGGGAGATAGATTGTTTGGTGAGCGAAGCAACATGAGTTGGGTGTTAGAATAGAGTACGGGTAAGGTTTCATTAGGTAAAACCTCTATCCCTTGAAGGATCTCGACGAGAGCTTGTCGATGAGATTAGAAGTCTAAATGAGATCATCTGATGTCATTTTACTGGTGATTGGTGAAGCTTTTTGATCATAGTTCGATGGGAAATGCCATTAGAGGCGGGATAGGCGGGTCGCGAATAACCACTTTAGGTGGTGGTGCAATCGGGATGGTGGACGGAGAAAGAGAGTATGAGGCATGTTTTCTTTCACTTTCCCATTGGTTTTACTGGCCTCAGTAGCAACACTAATCATATTGATCTCGTAGAATACGAGAGGAGGAAGATGGTAAAAGGGATAGGTCATGGTTTTCGAGAGGTGGGGTAATAATGATAGATCTTGGTGAGGCGGGGACGAGGTGGTATAGGAGAGGAGTGAAGCTAAAGGTCTCTCTCTTCAGCAAGTTGTCTTTCTTAACTTTTCTACGAGATAGGTGATGGGCGAAGTATGGTTTTCAACACTTTGCATCCCTCTACGTCATGTCACGGTGAAAATGCGGTGGTAGCGCAGATTTTAGACTCATCGTAACCTATAGGTCGAGGTTTAGATGGATCATAAGGTCTAAGTGGGGGTAGGGAAATGGTCGCATTCTCCACCAACATAGCAAGGATTTTGGCGTGAGACCCTTTGAGTGGGTCAAAGTCGGAGGAAAATGAGGCTATTGAGATTGCCTGGCCGGTCACGGTGATGACGTGGTGTGGTTGGTTTGTATGGGGTGGTTTAGCCAAGGAGTTTTGGTAATGGGTTTTAACTAACCGTGGTTTCTTTGGCGTAGAAGCTATGTTGGATGATGAGGCCACAGAGATGATGTGGTATCGAAAACAACCACGGGAAAATAGGAGTGACAGAGAAAACAAATCTTTTGATGGTGGAGAATTTGTTTATGGTTGATAGGTGGGCGAGGATCTGTGCGAGGTGGCGGTGTTGCTTTATACCCTTGGATTTCTATGTATGGGTGCGAGAAAGGCGTAGGTCAGCTTTAAAAGCGTAGGAGGTATGATATATTGATGTGAGGTAGAGGGATGGGGTCCCGATATGGAAGGTAGGTGTGGCGATGATGGTTTTAGTTGTGATAGAGGCATAGGTCGAGGAGATTGAGTTTGTCTCCCCTAATGGGATGGATGGCTTTATTTTTAGATAAATCAAGCCCGCTTAGGTGGGTGTGTTAGACAGGTATGGGTAAGGTCCCCGTAGGGAAGATTTGGCTAAGTTAACGAGTGGACGAGGTATTTGGTAGAGATGAGGGGTGAAGATGAGGACATGGGCATTTTAAGTTTTACGTAAACACTTCGGGTATATGATGGAGGCATCGGGATCAGTCATTTGCATTTGAGTAGAATATGGCGTACTCAAGCGTTCCCATAGAACTCGTCATCTTCTCTATGGAATGACGGTCCTCACGTGTGAATAGGAACTTTTGTATGGAAGAAAGGTGGGTTGTGATTAGGTCCCTTTGTGGGTGTGATACTGAGGGTATATGAGCCTTGTATCGATAGGCGTTAAGGAGTCAACCGGTTGTTGAAAAGATTTTGGTGATGAAGGACTAATAGGTAGGAGGGTTTGTTTGAGAGAATCGAAGTCATGTTTAAAGAGTGTGGTGATGTCGGTTCAAGAGGTTGCTCGTCAGGATGAGAAAAAGAAGTGGCGATGCTTTCCTTTATGCGGCAAGAAGAAATGGTAGAAGAGGAGACGTTTAGGGAAATATATAAATTAGATAACATCCGCTCCACAGGTCTTGCAAGGATGTGGTATAAGAAGGCTCATTTGTGAGAAGAAGGAACTGCAGGCGGCTAATTCCTTGATGGGTAAAGGCAGCGAGATTTCGGTTTGTCTTGATGGTGAGGAAGAGTTCGGTTTCCTGCGTTAGTGAAGAGGCTTGATTGAGAATTTGTTCGATAGAGGTCTTTGGTTGGGAATCGAATGCATGGATCTCATGAACACTCTCCTCGGCTAAGATATCTTGGTTTAGTTTCTTATTAGAAGAATGATTCGGGAATGGTTTGTTGAATATTTTCAAATTTCGGTTAGCGAGGGCGTTAGGATTATCGAGGTTATATCCCCTACCTCGACCATTTCCTGCACTATGTTTTCAACATCTTGCGAGTTCTCATGTTTATGTCCTTCACGCGGTGGAGATTACTGAAGTCATTTTCTTTGTACCGAAGGTATGGCGCGTGAGTGGAATCAAACCGGAATGAGGTTTAACGGGAGGTAAGGTAATGGCTCCTGCTTTGAGCAATTTTCAATATCACACCATATGTTTCTCCCGAGGATTGTAGTTGATGGGTTACTGCTTTATACTTATAGGTGCTTTTTGGCGGGGGTATTAGGCGGTGGTTGGGATTTGACCATCACCGCGTGCACATTGCCCTGCCACAGATTTTGAAGCGGTCGATGGGTGAGGATTGGTGGTGTTAGGTTTTTGGTGGAATCTTGGAGTTCGGAAAGTGGGGTTTTGTTGCTCAACCATAATTTCTCTTCCTCTAAGAGCTCGAATCTCTAGTTTTGAAGCCAAAGTAAAGGCCTCGTCAAATGTGCGGAAAGTTTGAATTTGGAGGGTAGGGAAATGTGCCACCGCGAGTGCCCCATAAAAGTTCGATAAGTTCGGTTTGAAAGGCAAGGCATACGTAAGTTGGTTGATAAGGCCCCATGCCATCGTCCAGCGAAATCTCGATAGATTCATCTTCAAATTGTCGGATGGCATAGAGGTAGGTGATAGATACTTTCTTAGCAATGTTAATGGAGAAATGATCCAAGAAAGATTGGGCTAGCTGGTTAAAAAGAAGATTGAGTCTTGGGTTAAAGCAACTGTACCACTCAGGCGGGTCTGATAAGGACATGGGAAAGGTGCGGAAGTAGTAAAGCGTCATCACGATGAGCAATCGGACAGCGGCATGTCTAAATGATCGCGAAGTGTTGTTGAGGTCCTCCTTTACATTAAAACGGGTAAATTTTGGTAATTCCCATTGAGGAGGATATGAATGAAAGGGCCAGGAAGGTGGATAGGCTCCGACAAACTTGCTCGTATGTCAGGCGCTACGACTTCCTGAAAGCGAAGCCTCAAGTTTTGCATTTTTCCATCATTTGTTTAATTAAATTAGTAGTTGGATGAGATGATGGTGTGGTTGTAGTAGCGGAGGCAAATTGGGCAGGAGCCACTGTATTAGACAATGGTGGGGTTAAATGTTGATAAGGTATGGAGGATGGCAGTGTTGAGGCAACCGAATAGGGATGTCCCATATAAGATGTTGAGGTTACAGGATATGTGTGTAGAAATGAAAAGGTAGGCGGAGCTTAAGAAGGAAAGCTCATGTGGATAGGTGGCGAAGAGCAAGTCATGAATGGGCGATCTGCACAACAGAGACGAGTAGGAAGCGATCGCGGTAATGACATGTTGAGGCCCAAGATTAACAAAGGAAAGCAATCATGCCGTATGGACCCCTAAAGCTGCTAAGGTAGGCGGCAGGACTAAGGATGCGGAAGGAAGCGGAGTTATCGGGCGGAGAAGGGGCTAAATGGCAGCTATGCGATAGGCATGCCAACAAGGAGGTTGGCCGTCGGGTGTACGGTCGAGGGCATGAGACAAATAGTCTTGTCTGACAAAGCGCTAGGATTAGCATCGAGGAAATTTGGCAAATTCTTTATCTCCCACAGGAATTTTAGGAACCTCAGCCTTGATGTCAGGTAAGATTCCCACGAGAATGTGAAGGGGGTGATTAGGTAAAGGAATGAAGCAAGCATGTGAAACCATGGCGGCAGCTTGCTTTGAGTGATAACAACAATGGGCACGAGTTCACGGTAGGGTTTCAATCTATGGCGAGAGCAACAGAACTCGCGAATGGTGAAATTGGTAGGTTCTTGGTTTGTCGGGAAGCTGTAAAAGACGATAGCAAATGTCGTTCTAGTAATGATGTCGGTTAGACTATAGCAAACATCGGTCGATTAACCGATAATGTCGATGTAATAAAATGCAGGCCAGTAATATAAGAAAGTTTCATTGTTGATTTGATTATTAACAATGCCAGTATATTTATCAAATTGTTCTAAGGTAATCTGAGAAGAAGGAGTGTATAACGAGAGAAAATAGAAGCGAAAACAAACAATATGCACACGCAAATCCGAGAGACTAACCCTAGGGTTAATTTTAATTATTGTGGGCTTATGTCTTTACAGCGAGAATGATGTCAATCCTAAACAAAAGACTTAGGGAAATGTCAAGTTGTTTTGGCTTATAAGGTTACCTCGATCGGGGCGGAGGAATACGCGGAAAAGGGGATGTTTTGAGCTGTTGTGTTAATTGTGAAGTGATTTGGTATGTGTTGTGCGGTGAAAGTAAGATTAATTTCCTATCAATACCTTAGTGGAAATCACCCCACGTGTACGACACATTACTTAGTCTATGTTCACTAGAATCAAAAACAAGCAAGCAACAATGTAATGCACGTGTTTTAAACCCAAATCGAAAATGATATTCGATAAAGCAAATGAGATGACTTTCACTAATGCAAAGAAGCTAGGAAAGCAAGACAAATTCTTCACTAAATATAACAAAAGCGACAGCAGAGTATGCTTCCTAAAATGAAAGCAAGCAAGAGAAATAGAAACCACTAAAAGGGTCCCCAGAAGTGTGCCAAAATGTTTCGCATGGAATGTTTGACTCTGCAGAATAGACTTGCTTCTATCCTATCATTCCTTCGAGAAACAAATAAGGGTTAGGGCTAGGAGGAAGACACTTGAATGTTGAGATGGTGTGCGCGTACGTAGAGAGATCAGATCGACCGCGAAGAACTCCTTTTTGTCTTGGAAGGACTACTGCAAGTAAGAATACAAGACACAAGATTTTAATTAGGACAACAAATGAGGGATGCCTTAGGCCCGGGAAATATAAAAACTTCCTTTCGAAGGTGGTCGGTTCCCTTTTAATACGATTTAACACAAATGATAATATAAGCTATTGCAGAAAATCACGATTTAGGTATCTCGTTACTAAAGCAATAGAAACTAAACTATCAATAATAAAGCGTCACGTTGTTTGTTCAAGTTCATTGAGTCGTTGATACGTGGGTTGAGTTATAGGGATAAACCGAGGCTAGATTTGGGGTTACATGGGTGGCAAAATAGGCAAGCAAAAGGGTTTTGGGGTATAAGTCACGGTTGTGGCGGTGGTCACTAGGTAACCGACCACGGTTAAGAACCGCATTGCCGGTAGAGGATAAGCGATACCGGTAGGGGTAGCAATCTAAGTGTACGGATAGAAGTTGGTTGTAAGGTGATTGTGGGGTTATTAGGATTGGTGGATGGCTGAGGGGAATGATGGGAGGATAGGGAAGACTCAGAGTGTGGTAAAATGGCCTTCTGGGCAATATCAAGGTGTGTGGGTGAAGGTTAAGTGCAGTTGTAGCTGGTAGTAGATCTAGGAATAAACTTATGATTACTATTAATCAACAGGCTCAAGAAAATGGTGCTTAGAAACATATAACATACTACTTACTTGCCCCTGATGTAGATGCAAGTTTCAGGACTGTGATGATGAAGACAGGACCCAAGTTGGATGCAGTTTCCTCCTCTGATGCTCGGATGAGTGTTACTGGGCTCTGGTTATTCAGTTGCAGTCTTGGGCTTGATGTCCTTCTCTGCAATCTCTTCTTGTTTCTTCACTTGTCTCTGCTCGGCCAAGCAAAATCTGGATTCTCACGATGATTTCTCCTTCTCCCAATCAAATGAAAATCTGATCCTTGTTTTTGGTTGGAAGTGGTCATTTACGTGGAACCGATGGCGGTTATCTGGCAAGCGATGGCGGTCGAGTAGGAACCGTAAGTCCGGTCAAAGCTGAGGCTATTTTGGTAAAATAGCCGGCTTTCCCTCCTTTCTTAGGGATTGGTATCGAGCTTTGTCAAGTCATTATGAAGTTGGTTTTAGGTGCGGATGAGGAGTAATTAGTCATAGGTGTGGAATTGGACCAAGTTATAGGTCTTAATTAGGTTAGTTTAGGGTTAACACTAGGTCATGATGAGGTGGCGACATGAGGTGGCGAGTATGGTGATGTGGATTTATTAATTATAAGGTAATTAATAAATAATTGTGTAAGGTTTAGGTGGTGAGGTTAGGTTGCGAAATGCGATGAGCGTCACTGAGGGTCGTAAGACACAAATTTAGTGTCTACACTAACCCTCCGAGTGGAAAAGGCATTAAGGGTTATAAAGCGCTTAACTATAGGAGACAGTGCAAAGGTAGAAGAACTCATTCAGGAGTTATTTGGTGAGACATACTTAGGGGTGCACTTTGATAAAGAAGAAGAAACAAATGTCACGCTACTTAAGCACACTTGCTTGGAGAGGAAAAAGGAAAAATGGTCTACATAGTGGATGATGAGGAAGTAGAAGATTCAGATATAGATCATTCGGTGGAGTATGCATGTAGCTGTTGGGACTGATAGTGCGAGATAAAAACGTGTGTGTCTATCATGAACCCATGAAGAAAAAAAAGTGAATATTGAGTACGGATGCTAAACCTAAAGAGGCAATAATTAGGGATTATTAGTATGAATCGAAGTGGTAAAAATCATTGAGTTACTTATGTGATTTTCAAGACTTATTTTCTAGGTGTTACCATGAATTAAAAGGAGTGCATGAATCATTAGGAGATATGAAGATTAAGCTTAAGGAAGGTGCGCGCCTGATCGTAGAAAATACCTTACAGAATGAACCTAACCTATGCGTAAAGGTTAAGGAAGAAATTGACAAGATATTGAAATCTGGCATCATCAAGCCCTTGAATAATCAAAGTGGTTTAGCCCATGGTCATCGGTATAAATAAAGATGGTCAAATTAGGATTTGTGTGGATTACGAGAACTGAATGTTACATGTGTGAATGATCCCTTTCCTACACCTTTCATAGCGTAGATACTTTAAGGCATTGCAAGGCATGAAATCTATTCTTTTACGATGGATTATCCTGAGGTATCATGAAGTTAGGATTCGCACTTGGAGGATCAACATAAAATTACTTTGACCACTAAATGGGGAAGTTTTCATATACTTTGATGCCCTTTGGTCCGAAAAATGCACTGCCTGTTTTTCTACAGCATAGTTTTTCAAGCATTCAGGATTTTATTTTTAATTTCTTATAGGTTTATTTGGATGATTAGACGGTGTATGGACTTGTTAAGGATCACCTGTGAAAATTTGCACTTAATTTTGAAATATGTAGACAATTAAGCATCTCTTTAAACATCAAAAAGTGTGTGTTCACTACACATTTTAGCACTTTGTAGGGTACATCATCTGCCCAAGGAAGGTTTGTTAGATGATCCGAAACTAAGGTTGTAGTTATTATAGGCCCGGAAGAGCCTCCCAGTCAGAGTTGAGCAAGGTGTGTGGATTATTCAAGTCACACTAGATATTATATAAAATTTATTAAAGGATATGCTAAGATTTCCCTCACCCTTGGAAGAGTTACTAAAGGAAAAGGGACATTCTATTGGGGAGAATTCTGGCGAGCAACTGCACGCATTTGAGGCATTGAAGGAAAGACTTACTACAACGTCTATTTTCATTTTCCCCCATGGAACCAACCGTTTCATGTACATGTGGACACCTTTGGCTATGGTCATTTCTCAGCATGGTGTTAGCTCAGCCTAGAGAAGGTATTATAGATCATCCTATTTTTTTGCTATTAGAAATTTGACATCTGCCACTGGTGCACAAGCAACTATAAAGAGGGGCTTACCTTGCACACTCTCTTATTCCGAGTGAGCGTTCATCTCAAAGGCTAAGTAATGTGCCAAAGACATGCCTAGGTTGTTTGTGGTGGATTCTAAGTCGCATCATTAGTTTTGTTACAGGATGAAATCCTTAAAGAATAAACAACTTACAATTCATGTGGCACCTTTTATGTTGATCAATGGTGACCTATACAAGTTAGGCCGCATGATGAAGTATTGCGCCGGTGTGTATTATAACAAGAGTGCACGAGATATCATGGAAGAGCCATGGTGGTATTACAGGTGGGAACTATGCACGTGATGCCCTGCGTGTAATATTTTACTCATTGGATTATGGTGGGAGACCCTTTACAAAGATGAAACATATTGTAAGGCATGTGATCATTTTCAACACATTGGTAAACCTAGGCAAAGAGATGAAATGCCTTTAAGACCTATTCCTAGTGTAGATCCATTTGAGAAATGGGCTATAGACTTTGTGGGTCCTATTTTTCCAGCCACGTGTAGAACTAGATCATGTATTACATCATCACTTGCACATATTATCTTACAAGGTGGGAAGAAGCAACACCTACCAAGGATTGTACAAGTAGCTACAACAGCTAGAGTTCTTATGGGAAAATGTTCTTACAAGGTATGGATGCCCACTAAGCTTGACAAGTGATAGGGGTACACATTTTTTGAATGAGACAATCAGATACTATTGGATGAATTTATGATTGTGCACCATAAGACTACACCCTATCATCCTCAGGAAAATGGGACTATTGAGGCCTTCAACAAGATTTTGAGCCAGACATTGACAAAAATTTGTGATGTTGGAAGGAAAGATTGGGATGATAAATTTTTTGTCATGCTTTGGGCGTATAGAACAACATATAAGAGGTTGAACAAGGCCACACCCTTTCAGTTGGTGTTTGGTGCAGAAGCAATTCTTCCTATGGAATTCATGTTACCTTCTTTGTGTATTGTGTGCATGCTGGAGGTCTAGCCGATGAGAAAGCATTGGAAGAAAGAATTGATAAATTGATACAATTGGATGAGAGGCATGCCATAGCACATTGGAGTCAAAAGTAGGAAAAGGCCAGGTAGAAGGCATGGCATGATAGGCACATCAGGGAAAAAAGCTTGAGATGGGATAGATGGTGCTTCTTTATGATTCTAAGTTTTTGCGCCATCCAAGAAAGCTTAAAGTGCATTGGTTGGGACCGTATATTATCACTCATATACTTGAATTAGGAACTTTTAGTTAGAGATGCTTGATGGAATACGATTACAGGTTACTTCAATGGGAGTAGGTTGAAGCCCTACTATAAATAAGTCTTCTTGGTGTTTGTAATAAGGTAGTGTTGCCATTTAGAATAGGATTTTCATTTTTGTATTTCCTTAATGTATTTCATCACTATGCTTTGTCAATTTAGTTTGGTGTTTTGTGTAATAAGTGTGTTTGCATTGGAAGCTAATTACCATTTGAAGTATTTTTATGCACAGAGGACTGCACATACCATTGGTGTGGGGTGGTTACTCACAACTGGGTACACATGAGAACAAAATTATTACAGGTGTTAGTTAAGTGTGGAAAGGAGTTGTTAGAAAGGAGATTTCTCTAAAAAGATGACCATAGATGGAGATAAATGAGGGAATAATATAATGCGAGGTAAGTAGTGGCCATGGAGACTACTAGGGGAAGGTGCAGTGGTGAGGTACTCAGGTGCATGGAAGCACGTTGAAGAGAAGTTTATAGCCAGAAGGTAGGAAGGTGTGCTAGAAGGTTATAGCTGGGGCAGTGAAGATGTACCACATGTGGATATTGTGAAAATGGTCAATTAATGAGAGGATTATTGGTAGGTGAAGGAGCAATAAATGCACTAATTTTTGAAAATCTATATAAGGACGTGATGCGGGTTCATTTTTACCTTTATGATCACAAGTATTTGAGCGAGCTAAGTGTGATCAAGTTGAGTGAATCATGTTGAGGTGCAGAGCATTGTGAAACCAGACATGGAGAGAAAACTATTATGTGGAAGAGGCTTGTGTCCCCATTGGTGAAGGGTTTGAGTGAAAAGAAGCATTGTTGAAGGAGCTAGGGCATGTGGTTTCAAGCTAGGGCATGCAGATTCAAGCTAGGGTTTGATTTTTCTCATTTCAATAACAAAAAGGTGGGATTTTTATGATGGCACCAAAGAAAGCACCTGCAACATGCACAAAAGGAAAGAAGAAGGTAGAAGATGAAGTTGAAATTCTCCCGAGAGTAATTTTTAGAGATGCAATACCCAAAAGGAGTAATAGTCAGATAAGAGTGGGATTCCCACATCCGTAGATGCAAGATAAGTGACTACAACCACCGTACCTCTAACAACAAGGGAGAGTTGGATGCGTTGTTGAATAAGAAGACCAACAAGCACACGGTGGAGGATATGCCAAGTGTATGATGACGTTGGGAGAAATTACTTGAAGTAGGTAGGAGTTTATCAGTTGTATGAGCTCCCATATTTTGGAAAATATGAACCCTTATACCAATGGCTGATGAGAAGAGTCCATGAGGACTTCTTTTATTTCACGGATGAAGGGTTAGGATCACAACAGCCCTGGTTTTGACACTAACAGGATTGAAGGGCATAGGGGTAGACCTTGTTAGTGATCTAACTGATAAAGTAGTGGTCATAGAAACAAGAAAGGAGTTGGGGTATACCAAGGGTCCACATGGAATGGACATTGATAAACTAAAGAAGTTTCTTGTGGTGTAGGAACCACGCATCTGCTAACCAAGTTGAATGACCAAGAGAGATGGTCATAGGTAAACACCATGTGGCTTCACATTGCAAAGAAAATGTCTCAGGGAGTAGTATATAACCTAGCAGGCTATATTATAGACACCATTGTTGAGGAAGCACATACAAGAGAAAAGATAATTTTGGTGCATTATCCTCCTTTCTCTTGTGTTTTTAGAAATTGGAGTGCCTGATGGGCAAAGAACAAGATCTGGGAGTACCCCTTGGAAAATAAGTCCCTCACGGAGAGGTTTGAAAATATTTATGTGAAGGATCAATGAGTGGGCCATTTTAAAGAGGGTGAGAGATGTGGTATGACCAAATTCACGTGGCATTTGAGGAGGAGTGGCACATTCCCAAGGAGCTACCTTCGGTAGTGGGAAAGGTAGTACAGTTCGTGGTGTACCAACACTTTTACATCATGTGTGGTTTTCTATGAGGGATGGGACATGGAGCCCATGGTGCAAACTTCCCTATGCCTTCATAGCATGCTACTTCTAAGCCTTAGTTCACAGATTTATTGATGTGTCATCTAACTTCAATGAGACAAGGTAGACTATGACTACCACACCCTCAGGAAGACATATGTGTATCAGGCCGACTACCTACATTGAGAGGCTCATCTCAGACATCATAAGTATGAAGCTAGTAAGCTTGGCTATTGGGGACAGTGGAGCCATGCTCATATACCTTTCAGCTTAAGCCTAAGCTGAGAGAATAACAAGTATGTGGAGAATGAGTTCGTGCTCCCAGGGCCACCTAAGGGAAAACATACAGTGGAGAATGTGTCCACCAAATCCTACAGTAACTATAGAGGTAGATGAGGAGGAAGAAGAACATGAAGATAGTGGTGGCTTAGATCATAGAGGCCAGAGGCAGCCCACAGATAGAGTGGAGACAGAGCGTGTGGATACTCCACCTCGGAGCGCAAGAAGGAGACGAGGACTTGGATGTGGAAGTAGTCCATGAAGAGCACCATTTTAAGAGGGTATTCAAAAGAACAAGAACCCAAGGTGGGAACTCCATATCTATAAGAAGATCACCATGACTCTCCCCTCAAAAAGAGGCAACTGAGAAGAAGAGGAGAAAGCTAAAGCTGAATGAGGAGGTGGAGGAGTCTCACGAGAGAGCGCGCTGGAACCCCAGTGCAGCTAGAAGATATGGAGGAGCCCAGAGATGAGGACATGAAGGATGAAGAGGAAGGTGTGAAGGAGGTAGAAGAATCAAGAGCATGAGAAACCTCATGTGCATGACACTACTCAGGATGTCGAAGGGCCAACTCCAAACCTTGGCGCTCAAGTTCCTAAGGGACCAAGAACAAGGAGAACAAGTGGAGAATATGTTGTGCCAAGTATGGGCTATCTTTGAGGACACAAGAAAAATCATCATGCCCATTTTCAAAGCATAGTGGACCTGAAGGAGTTATATGGGTGGGAGTGATGGACCCAAGACATGGCCACTACATGCACAAGGAAACAATTATCTGGTCCATGCAGACTCACATGGATGAGCCATATTTTGATGTATGTGAGGAGTCTTGTGTCAAGAAGAGTGAAGAAGGCACCTAGAGAAGGCACATGACTATAAATCCCACTCTCATGTCTGATGAGTAGGTGAGCAATGCCTTGGTTAAGGTATCTATAGAGGTGGCACGGAGGAACATCGATAAGGTTGCCACTATTAGAGTGCTACTTGAAGATAATAAGGAAAAAAACTATAGAAATAACGTTCTAAAAGGAGAGAAGGATCTAGAGAAGAAAAATAATGAGGCCTTCATCAACATGGCTAGAAGAAATTGGTGACTATGTCCTAAAAGCAAGACCGCATCTGGAGTCTAAGGTACCTGAAAAATTTTCCTTGGCTATGCATTATGTGTGCACATTAGTTGATTTGGTGCTTGAGGATGGACCGATTTGAATGCCAATGCCAAAGGATCTGAACAAGAAGCTAGAGAGAGAAAAGGCCTCCATGGTTAGAAATATTTCATCTTACGAGGCATTACTCCAAACTTTACAAGATGAGCTGAAGAAAGTAGATCAAGCTTTGAACATATGTGCAGCTAGAAGTAGTGATTAGGATCAAGACTATAATAGAAGATAATGAAGTTCTGAAGGAAATGAAGGATGAGACTTTAGGGCACGTAGAGAGATTGGCATTAGTAAAAAAAAGTGTGAAGCCCTTGCGTGCAAAACACAAAACCCACATAAGGAGAGGCTGGATGAGATTGGAAGCTCATAGCGCAAAAGATGGATCTTCTGGAGAGGAAGGATGTCTTGTTATGGCCAATGTTGTCCTAGTACTACGTAGAATGAAAAGGGAGAGATAACCCAGGATGAGTTGGAAGCTATTGCCACAGATGTTCTAGAGAAAACAAGAAACATACATTGGATGACTGGAAAACATTGGAGGCTGAGATTAAAATAGAATATCCAGAGTTGATCCTCCTAGTTGAAGCGAGAGGTACTGTAGAATAGAAGTCCATTCTTTGTACAATAATTCTTTACATTCTTTCCATTCTTATTCTTTATTGTTTGGGAACATCAGAAGGAAACCCCATTTTGGGGTGGAAATGTAGTTTAGTGTGGGGTAATGTTGAGTAGACAAGAGTATGACACTAAGGAGAGGCACACATAAGATTTACACATAGGAATAAGGTGCATTGAAGGTGGAGGATAGGGAAGGAAGCACACGGGACAAGTTGATTTGGGACTTAGCCATTTTCATGGTTACGAGGCTATTTTTGGAGATAGTGTGTAGAGCACACAACGGGATGGAGACTTAGTGACACACAAATGCTATTTTGAGGATGAGCATCTACTAAGCACCATGCATGAGTTTGGGATAATAATAGGATTACTACTACCAGTTAACTATAGGAGATCTATTATTAGTGCACTTGCATGTGTGCATATTATTGTAAAGGTGCATGGCTATTTTCAGCATGTGACCTATTTTGGGAAGTGCGTAAGTGGTGAAGGGAAATTCCCCACCCCTATAAGTATGTATTAGTCTATGTAGTTAGAGAGAGACAATTGTGTATGAGCTATTATGGAGTTATGTTGCTAGATGATGTGTGCGCATAAACTTATGATACTATTTATTGTAAGAAGCTTCTATATTTACTTGTGTTTAATATAATGGAGTGTATTGGTGGATAAAGGTGTTAAACATGACTATAATTGGTTCTTGTATGGTTGATTTCATTATGATTATCATTTAATTCATGATTCTTTAAGATCTAGATATGGAATATGCTATGTGGAATGTTTATGGTTAGTTAGGGTTTTGGATTTGAATAGGTATGGGGTGAGGCTGTGTGGTGATAAAGAAGGTGGAATGGGGTCCTCATTCCTAAGATCATCATCATAAAAGTTCTCTTGAGAGGACAGTTGGAAAAGAAAAGTCTTAAGAGACTTACAATTTTCTACATCATGCCCTAGCACATGATGGTAAGCGTAAATTTTGGTATCATCAAACCCTTATGGTTTATATTTGAGTGGATCGTAAGGTCTAAGTGGTGGAAATGTGATGACAAAGGTTTCCAAAAGGTTAGCTAAGATGTTGGCATAAGACCCTACCAATGGATCACAATGTGAAGTGAGTGTGGGTCTGGATGGAATTTTGGGTGACGGTGGGGAGAGGCATCACTGAGAGGTGGAATTGGAGGTTGAGTAAGTTTGACTACCTGTTTGGTAGATAGTATGGTTTTGGGTTTGGGTTGCACCTTCTTAGGTAAAGGTGTAGCTGGTGAGTTAGTTATTGGAGGCAGTGTAGGTTTAACTACCTCTTTGGAAGGTAGTGGGGCTTTGGGCTTGGGTTGCACCTTCTTGGGTAAAGGTGTAGAAGGAGTGTGTGATGTAGAAGGGAAGGCAGATGGTGGAAGGGGATGGGTTAGCCAAGGCGATAATGGAGGTGCGGTGAAGATAGTGGTAGGAGACAATGTGGAAAGGACTGGTTGAGGAGAAGGGAATGCATGGTAATGATGAGGATACAGGAAGTGGTGTAGGTATGGGAGGTGGAAAGGATGTAGGTAACAGACAAAAGTCGTAGGTTGTGTAGGTAATTTGGGTGGAACAAAAGATTGTGATGAGGAGGTGGGCTCTTTGTGTTTTGGTTTACCTTGGGTAGGAGGTTTTTGACCAAGGTTGATGGGTGTGGACCTAGGATAGATGGAAGTGGTGAAGGTGATAGAGGGTAGTGGGCAAAAGTGGTGTATGTGACCCTAAGAGGTTAGGTCTTCCTCTTAGGTGGGGAATAGTATTTTTGATGGCTTGGGAGGACTGTGGCTAAATCTAGTTTGATAGGAGGATGGACTAGGCTTGATGTCGGCATGACTCCCAATGTGGTAATGGGTTTGAACGTGGGTGAAGGTATGGGTGTAGGTAGGGTTTTAGGCATAGGAAAAAGTTTGGTTGATGGTAACGGTTTAGGTGTGGGTGAGGGTGATGAAGAAGAGGTGACTACTATGGGCATGGTGGGTTTGGTTGTCTTAAACACCTTTGGATAGATTGTGGAAGTGTCGGCAGACAACATTTGCATTTGAGTTGAGACAGAAGCCGAAGGTGTCCCCAAAGCATGGAATTTTCAACATAATCCAATTGATTGGCCAAATGTGAGAATGGCATAGAAGTGGAGGGGGATGATGTTGATTTATTAGTAATCCTCATCAAGAATGTCTGTGAGATAGGGAAATGGTTGGCTTTAGACTCTGTGGGTAAAAGATGATAGTAAACCGTTAGGGTCTTTAAAATCAAAGGGGGAATTGTCTCCAACAAGAAGAGATTCCAAAGCAGGTCCTCTCTTGGGCATAGGAGGAGGCAAGGTTGATTGTATAGGCTCTTCCTTTGGTAAAGAAGAGAGTACACTAGGCTCTTCCGTAGGTAGAAGAATGGGTAATGTGGGTTGCTCGATAGGTGGCGAGATGAGTGGGATAGATGCATCTGAAGATAAGGTAGACTCCTTCGTGGGTAAAGAAGAAGGTAAGGTAGACTCCTCCATGGGTAGAGAAGTAGATGAAATAGGTGCCTCCATGGGTGGAGGAGCTCATACAATAATTTCCTCAATAGATGGGATGGGGAGAAAACTAAGCGGAAGGAGTGGTATGATATCAAAAAATGACATGAACCTCTCGAACATTGGTATCATTAGTTGAGGTTTCATTGGCTTGGTTGGATGATGGGTGTGATTTGGAAATGGTTTCTTGAATGATGTGGAGGTTTTGGTTAGCCGATGCATTGGGGTTATCAAAGACGAGATCTCCATTATCTAACAATTCTTGGATGATGTTTTTGAAAGTTATACAATTACCATCACTATGACCTCTAACATGGTGATAATTGTAGTAATCGTTCTCCTTGTACCATGCAGAGTACAGGATGGAAGGTTCAAAACCAATATGTGTTTTGATGGGTGGAAGGGTGATTGCTCCATATTTTAGAAGTTTTTTCCAAAACAGAAGAATAAGGTTCTCTAATGGGAGTATATTTTCATTGTTCCCGCTTGAACTAGAAAGTTTGAATAGGGAAAGATTAGAAGAAGGTTTTGATTGGTTGGATGGATGAGAAGGGCCAGCTTTTAAAACCACTATGTTGGCATATCCTTTTGCTTTAGAATAATTATTTTTTGGTTTGGATGAAGAAGAAGAATCATTGGTTTTGAAAGAGCATTTTTGTTATGTAATTACAACTTCTTCTCCTCAATAGCATAGATTTCAAGTTTTGGGCCATTGTGAATGCCTCATCGAATGTGTGGAAAGTTTGGACTTAGAGAGTTGGTGAGATGTTTCTAGCACAAGCTCGGGTAAACAACTCTATTAACTTAGTTTGAGGCAGTTGGAATGTGAGTTGATTAATCAAGTTACACCAATGAGTGACAAAGTATATGATAGACTTATCCTCATACTGATGTTTGTACAAGTCAATCATTGTGACCTTCTTGACAATGTTGATAGAAAAGTGGTCTAGAAAATATTGAGCTACCTGATTAAATGAAAAGATGGAGTGTCCTGGGTAGATCACTATACCAATCTAAAGTGGGTCCCATCAAGGACATTGGGAATGTTCACAGGAGTAAAGCATCATCGTGAGTGATGAGATAACACACATGTTTAAAAAAGAATGCAAATGTTGTTGTGGGTATTCTTTTCTATTGAATCGGTTGAATTTTGGCATTTCCCAATGCAGTAGGGTATGGATGAATTAGAATGGAATGGTGAATGGGCTCATTACAAATCTTGTCATATGTCAGAGAGTTGCATGAGCTGGAGACAAATGCTTCTAATGTTTGCATCTTGTCCATCATCATTTTGATAAGATCATTTATGGGTTGTGATGATGGAGCACCCCTATAGTATAAGGGGAGATAATATGGGTATGATGTGGATGGCACTCCAGTATGTGGTGGTGTTAAGTATGAAAATTGTGATGAGGGAATATAGGATGGGATGGATGTCGCGGGAAAATACCCAAAATAAGCGGTAGATGAAATAGGTGGTTGTTGATGATAGGTGTAGGTAGGTGGGATGGATGTAAAGACTCTCGTGGCGATCGGTGGAAGAGATTGCGGGATGGAGAGGAAAAGTTTTGGAAGGGAGTGTGGGTTGTTGACACCAAAGGTGGCTGGGATGTAAAAGGTACATGGGAAGTGGATGATGTAGGTATGCCTACACTAAGGGAAGTGGATGATGATATGGTATACATCATAGGGGTGATGGACATCGAGGGCATGGTAGTTGTCATAGGTGTGATACAAATACCGATAATGTGGGGTCAAGCTGAGAAACCACAGGTGATGAGGAAGAAGTGGGTAATGATGTACTAGTAGTGGCTGATGTGGAAGTGGGGGAAATGTGGGGAGGAACAAATATAGGCATGTCATATATAAGTTATCCAGATGAGTCATGGGTGGATGAGTGAGAGAGGTAATACTACAGTCTGTAGGTTTTGATCAAGGAGTCTTGTGAACTCCTCGTCACTAGTATGTATGGTAATAGGTTGGTTGGGGTCCATAGGTGATGAAATGGAAGGTGGTAATGGGATAGGTGGGAGTGGCTGGCGGCTAGCATGAAACACGAGAGTGTTGGCTTGTCTACGAGTCAAAACCATGTGACTAATAGTAGAAATGGTAATATGAGCTCTATTGATGATATAGAAACACATAAAGATGGAACATAATGGATCTAGAAGGTGGAAATTGGTCATTGTTTTGATTGAAAAATCAAAACACAAAGACCGATGTTGGTATAAGAGGGTAACCAATGCCATTCTAAGGACAGGTGTCGGTTACAATGATTCTCATGGAAAAATTCTGTGGAGAAATGAAAGACTCATAGATCGGTGATAGAAGGTGAAAATAAAGTGAAACTGGACTCTGAAGATGATATCAAAGACCTAGAAATGTAATGAAGTGACAGAGGAAGTCACAAAAAGTGATGGATGTGAATAAAACATTGTTTTGGGAAAATGACCAAAACAACAATGAACAATGACATAAATGTCGATGAACCGATGGTGGTATGGTGATATAATGATGGTAGTTCTTGGACATCAAAGCTCTACTATGAAATCTAGGAAGAGAAGAAAAATTATTTTTGGTGATTTAGATCAAATAAAAGGCCAACCTAGAGGTTGAGTGTGGTTGTGAGGATTCCTAACATGCCTGAATAAAGCTGAAATGCACCGAGTTGTGAATGGGGGCATAAAGGATGAGAAAAATGAAGAAATGAACCTCACACCTCAAAACACATCAGTCAAAAATATAGCAAACACAAAATCCTATGTTGTAGATTTTATGTTGTGGCTTATGCCATTTAGGACTAACTGTAAGTAGAATAGAATTTTTGGTCAATGAAGGTGCCCTATAGAAACTAACAACTATGGCTGGTTTTAGGTAAATTTTGGCATGGTGTCCCTAATATATACTTTGCAAAGTATGTGAGGCCCTACTCTGATATGATGTTTGGCCATAACACCAGTTGGCTCCACCGCTAATCCGATTATTAGTCATTAATGGTAAATACTAGGAAATAAGATGTTTAAGCAATGTGTAATTTGTTTCAGTGATTTGGTTTAGGGTGTGTGTGCATAAAGTGAGCTACACTTCATTCTGCCAACCATTGGTGGTCATGACCTCTAGCATATAGGTTGCAAATAAATTTAGATGAGCTACAATGCAGCATACAAGGATGAAATGCAACAAATTTTAGAACCCAAATCAACAATTAGATTTGATGTAGAAAATGATGAATAGGTCAAGAACGTGCTCTTTCACTACTATGTAAATGTAAGAAGAAATAAATGATTCATTTTAAGCACCAAATCACAAATGTCCTTTAGATCAATTAGAAGAAGAGAATGTTACTAGGGAGAAGATTAAATGTGTATTTTTCATAAAGAAAGAGACACACACAATATTTCCCTATATGAAGAAAATGCAATGAACCCAAGAGAGGGTCCCATCGAGGCATGCCAAAATGTTTCACAATAAGTTTCGTACGTATGAGAAAAAAATAGATGAGGTAAAGGTGAGGAGGAATACATGTGAAGTGAAGGTGGAAGGTAGAATGCACACGTTGTTGATGTTATCCAAGATGAATGTAGAGAGATCCTTTTGTTTGTAGGAAGGACTACCTGTAAATGCAAAGCAAGACCATAAAAAGAGTATTAAATAGCACAAGATAGTGGACTACCTAGCGTATGCTAGATCCAAGAAGTGTGGTGCTTCCTAGAAAGGTTATCAATCCACTATTTAATAACAATTTAATGTAAATATGAAACTAAAATAAATAGGTCCTATTGTAATGTAGTGATTTAGGTTTCTCATACACACAATAAAATTAGATTATATGTTAGATATCGAATATAACACTAAATCTAATTAGAAGCGGGGTTTGTTCGAGTCGAGATGGATAGTGCATCGGAGGTGCAGTAAGGGTCTGAGGTTGGTGGGTTGAGGTCTAGGCTGAGTTTTGGGTGAATGGGAGGCTCGTTGGTGCGAGAATCTTATTAGACAAAGAGACCAATATATCGGTTGGGTGATCGATGTCGGTATAGGAGAGGAACCAATGGTGGTTAAGTAATCGACGTCGGTAGGGGCAATAGGTGATAAACTATTAACAATGGGTTTTAGCCTCTCTGTGATTGCACAGAGAGTGAGGGTGGTGTGGATAGGGTCGTAATATGGCTAAGAAGACTCAGGAATGCTAACAAAGAGGTTAAGAAGGGTGAAAAGGCTTGGGATGGTTGAATAGTGAGTTGGTGAGAAGAAGGTGATATGCGGGTAATGGAAGAAATGAAATACATAAAGAAGCAAGAGATCTACACTTGAATAAGCACAAATGATGAATATCACAATACTTACTTGGTATTTTACAGATCATATGAATGGATATGGTTTGTGGTTGATCAGAGAAGAGATGGCTAAGTCCAAAGTGTACGCAAAGGAGTGCAACCTATGTGCTCCTGTGAGTATTTCAATGCTCTGGAAGGAGAACCGGTTGTTTGTCTTGCATTGTGGTTGTGTGTGTTTGTTTTCTGGATGCAAGAGGACTTGAAGATTCAAGCTTGAATGTAATAAGGCTCCAATAAATGAATTAACAACCTGGGTGAAGAGTTTTGAAATTTTATATAAAGTGACCGATGGTGGTTAGGTAACCGGCACTCGGTCGAGGATAAACCGCATCGGTTAGGATGAAATAGTCCTTTTTACCAAAAATAGGTAGATCTTCCCATATTTTTGTGTTTTCCAAGTTGAACTCACTTAGGAGAGTGGATTTCTTGTTAGAAAAAATAGGAAGATCAAATAAGAAGTCCAGTTAGGTTTAGGAAGAAGTCTCATTTAGTTAGGTCAAGTGGTGACTCAACATTGGGAGTGATGACTTAGTCATTGTGAGTTAAATGCCCCTGGAATGGGTCTAGGGTGAGGTGGATGTGTGAGGATTAAATTAACTTAATTAAATAATTAAATTAATTAATAACATGAGGATGAATATTAATTCAATTGTAAGTGATTAAATTAATATCAATGTGGGGTAAAGGGGTCATGGCTAGGTGCATGTGTTACGTTGATTAATTAAAAGGGGACCAAGGAGAGTGTGACCCAAATTTGGTGTCTAAAATAGCACCAACATTGATAGGTAAAGTGATGCACTAGTAGTGAGAGATTAATATCAAGTATAATATTATGTGTGGAAATTCGAAGAGATTGAAGTAGCGTGAGAGAGCATACATTATCCTTGTTATGTGGATCAACTAAAACACCATGTATATTCACTTAATTAATAGATATGGTAATGGATAAAGTGTGTGAAACAAATGTGACATCTATATCAGATTCATCAAAATTAATAAGTGGTGTAGAAGATGATGTGTGAGTGATAACACCAATCATTAATCGAAGGTTAGTCATAAAGGGAATGTAGGTACCACCTGGATAATTTTTGTTCACTTTAGAAGTAGATTTTTAGTTTCATGCTTAGGAAGTGGATCATGGAATATTTTTAACTTAGCATTATCATTTATTGTCTTAGAGGATTCATTGGGCTTGTCCCATTCAATAACTTTAGTATTTATAAGATCTTGGATAATGTGACAAAACTTTAGATAGTTATCAATGGGGTGAATAGTACATTGATGATAATCAAAGTAGGCATTAGCATCAAAAAATTAATTTAAGGCTTACTCGTATAAAACTCAAATGGTGGAAGGAGATATGTGATATTTCATTGAGAATTTTTTTCAATACAATGTGAGGAGGGTTTGGTAAATGAGTAAACCGGTGTCATGTAGGATGAAGTTACAACTTTAGAGTTGAGAAAACATTGAAGGTATCCTTAGAAGTAATTTTAACATCATTATTCTTGTCTTTGAATGTTGGTTTTCTTGAAAACTTAGAATTATATGTGAGGAAAGCGTTAGCAATGTACTTGAGTTTTTTCATATGTAACAAATTATCTTCATACTCTTTCAAAGGGTGACATATATGGTTAAAAGTTTGAAAATTGTCAAAAATGATTGAGCCTTTACAAAGGAGAAAGAAAACTTTATGTGCATAAGTCTTGTGACTCACTATGAGCTAAAACATTGTTCATTTTGGTGAGAATAGTCTTTTAGTATAACACATGATCATTGATAGGTTCATTGGACCTTTTAGTAGTTTATCCAATTTTGCATAAGATATTTTGTCCCCAATATTGATAGAAAATTTTGCCAAAAATAGATTTTCCAAATTAGTAAATGAGTGTACATAATGAGTGAGGAGAGCATAAAACCATTACAATGTGAATTCTTGAAGGATTCGAGGAAAATCTTTGTGACCAAGATGTCATCAGAAGCATATTCAAAACAATACACATGGAATGAGCAAAACTTCTCGGTGGGATCCCATTTTCCATCATAGATAGGAAGCTTAGGAGAAATGAAAATTTATAGGAAATGATAAAAAACCACTTCATGTGTGAATGGATTGTGAAGCAACTATATAGAATCCATGGTGTGAGAAGAAGTGGATACACCTTGTTGTAATTGTAATATTTATGCTTATAAAGTATGAACAAGGGTTTCAAGGGATTGTGTGCTAGAAGATGATACATGTGAACCATGAGGAGTAGATGTGGGGTGCAAAGTGACCACTATAGTTGAAGGGATAGGCATAAATTCATTTGGTATTGATAGATGAGGTTCCCCCAAAGAGGTAGGGACAACAAATGTAGGAACAATAGATGTCTCCGTATGTGATAAAAAATGTTTAAGATGGTCTCGGGTAGTATATAGAAAAATATCAATTTTAGAATGGTTATCATGCAAGAATTGATCAGGGTGAGAATTAGAAACCTTCACCTTAGACATGGTCAGTGTGAAGAATGAAAACAATGTTGAGGGAGGACATCAACAAAAATAATAGATGGAGAAGTGGAGCCATACTAATGATAGGTTGGGTGAGGGTACAATAGGAGGATCAATGAGATTGGGATTAGTTATTGGAACGAAAAAATTGAAGATATGCAAGGGATGGATTAGTATTAACATGAAAAATGGAAATGAAAAATCTTCACATTTGGTGATGTCAAGATATTCATGGAAAGGATATGGGTTCTTGAGAGGAGAATCCATTATGAAAATCAATAGGAGAAGATCATATCAACAAGCCTAATACACAAGGACCTAAGGAGATCCTAGATTAGGTAAAGGGTTTAATCAAAAGAGGATACACCAAAAATTTTACACCCTTTTTAGATTAAGACAATGTTAATCTAATATATTTAGTGAATTAAATTTATAATAAGTGGATGCAGGGTTAGATACAAATGGTTACTCTATGATTAATTAACTTCTAACATTATTTATACAATATCAAAATAATGTTCTAAATACTTGTAACACAAGATATGAACTTGAAAATACAAGAGGATGATCATACTTATAAATTTGTAAATCGTTCTAGGAATTTTTAGTAATGTGTGATCTTAGAACAAGAGATATAAATATGGATAAACTTCAAAAATGGGCTATATCTGTAAATTTTCTTGGAGCAAGATAGTACCAATCTACAAGGGTCATACCATATGGTCTTGACCCTTCTATATGGTCTTATACCTGCTTTTTTATGACTTTAAAAAAATTGTAGGTCATCTTCCTGGATTTTTTGTCATTGTTAAACCTTAGTTATCGATCATGCGGTGAATTTCTTGAACAAATTGAACATCATCTCAAACCCTATCCATAAATGAAGATTCCCATGAAACAAATTTTATTTGGATTGTGGTCACCCTCATGCACCATTTATGTTGGCACTACTCTCTAGAAAAGAGGCCTCAAACTACATGTTATTATCCACCTAGAATGTGATATCTAGATATCTCAAATAGATTTGGAAACTTCTTTTGGAAATATTTTCTTAGACTTTGGCTCTTGATAAAATAATTAAGAGGAGAGATTTTGAGTGCTTGTAAATGAAAAAATATGTTTTGTTAGCCTAGTAAAAATATTCAAACTTGATGTGGGTGTTTCCCTAATGATTTTAGACATGTTATTGCAATATTTAGGAGATGTTAATGTCTTTTTCAAGCGTAGGAAATGGGTGTATAAATGTGTTGCCATATGATCTCTAGGTTAGCAAATGAGGTAGTGTTTACTTTCTTATATATGGCTCCATAGATGATTTATCTAATATAAGATGACCCGAGAGAAATTAGAAGACCTAAAAAATATATGAATTTGAAAGAAAATATGGAAGACATATCATCTAAGACTATACATATTGGTGAAGATGGGATATAAAATCCTAACCAAATGGTATGAACTTTCCTAGGGTAGAAAATATGCCAAATAAAGTTTGGAACTTGTTGTTTAGTGTCTTACTATGGAATGTATGGATTTTCTCTAATAATTTGTCAACATGTCAGTGTGCAAGGATAAACATGAAAAACAAGAGACCTCAAAAAGTGTTAAGGTGGAATTGAGAGATGGTATTTATTATAACAAATGTACATTTTCAAATCAAGTGTTGTTAAATGATGCAGGAGCATCATTGAGGCTTAGGTGTCTAAGTGTGTTAGTTAGTCTAGGCATGGTTGTCAAAAGTGTTTTCCCTCCATGTTGGAGGCATTCAAATTCAAAAATGTATGTAACTAGGTTTGTGAGAGTGAAAATGTTTGGTGAATTTACTTAGATAAGGTGTATGCATACCAAATAAGGCCATGTAGGCCATAAAAAGATGTAAGGTTTGTTCTCATTTGTACTCATAGGTTGGTTGAGGTGATTTTTAGTCATGTTCTAAATCTAGTTTCTTGTTGAGTCAAAGATAGTGGGTTGTTGCTTCATTTTAGGAAGGTGGTTTCATAATGCCATAGTAAGAAGCACTCAAAAGAGAGATATTTTCACATGTGTAAGGTATGGACATGATGTAATAGAATCGAACAATGGTGAATAAAGGATGATGATTGAAGTTTGCAGGATTTTTGAAGCTTTAGTGCATATGTTGTTTTTTTTTTTAGTATATTGTATATTGACTTGATTACGGGTAGCGAGGACAAAGATTAACAGATTAGCCATATAAGGCATTTCTAGATATATGAAGAATGGAGAAGGTGACAAGAGGTCAGGAGCTTTTCCAATTTTTGTAGCTCATGAAACTCTCCCAGATTCCCTGTAGCTCCACTTATTTACTCTCGGGCCCTAACTAGGGCATCAAACCATTTGAAATGTACCTGTCTAATTTTCATGAAATTTAGAGGGAATATCTACCTCACTACATTCTAGAGTTTACAAAGTTTGAAGCTCCATATCACATGTTGAAGAAGTTGTAGGTATTTTTATAGGCATGATTGTAATTGGGTGATACAGTAAGAAGAATTCAGGTGCATGCATGAGTGAATGATTGAATCAAGCTCTAAATTTCATCATGGAGCATATTGGAAGTGTTAGAAGGGTGTTTCTATCATTCCCAGGTAATATTAGGCCTAGAAGCCTCACTATTACACTTGCAGGGTAAGAAAAGACCTAATTAGGCCTAATTTTCCCCTAGGACAGCTGGAAAAGTCATTGACCCGTACAAAGGAGTCAACCTTGAGTTTCACATATAAGAATGAGCTCCATAAAGGGTGTTGAGACCATTAATTAGTTTGGAAATACCTTCAGTGCATGTTTAGGTTCATGAGCATTTGTCCTTTAGGAGGGCTAGTAGTTGGGAGCCTAGTTCTAATATCCATGTTAATTGGTTGAGTATTAAAGGAACAGAGGGTTTGATCATCTTGGGAATGGTGGAGTAGGAGGTCTAAGACCAATTTGGCATGATAATAAGCATGGAGAAGAGGTTTGGCATGATGGAGCTATGGAGAGCCTCTATAGGCTATGAAGATGAAGCATATGCATGAGGGAGTGAAGTATGAAGATGAAGTGTGATGTGAGGAGTGAGGTATGCGAAGAGTACAGTAGATGGAATTGGAAGTGATAAACAGGTGTGAAGCCATAGGGCAGGTAAGGAACATGGTGGTCTCATGTTGAACTCACAAGCACATTAGGTTTGCTTTGAGTGGAGGCCATTGAAGAAGCATAGTTGGGAGTGGAGTAGCTCTTTTGATAAGGTAAACAGGTGTGATATTCATAGAGAGGAGAGTGATCTCAGTATATGTTGACTGTGCCAAAGTAGGGGAGGTTGATCAAATCAGGTTAAGGTATGAATTCCATGTTCTTCTTTACATATGCTTGAATAAATCTACATAGTGAATTGTGCATACAATATGTCCTTTGTGAATATGTTACTTATGAAGTCAATGATCAAACCAAGTAGAGCATCCAAGTAGATCCTCAGAGCAAGGGGTGATTGGGTGGTGTCATGCATGCTTAAGGAAATTGTGACCTACATATAGAACAAGGTGTTACTGAGTAGACCCCTTGCACCAAAGTATAAATTTCCAAATTTGAGTGTCACAACTCTCAAAATCTCTGAGGGCATACCCATGAAGATATAGAAGTGATTTCTTTAGAGGAAGAATATTATACTAAGGATACCCTCCTAGAGGGAGAAAATTTTGGAGAAGAGGAATATTCCTTAGGATTGAGGATAGAGTCGGATGTCGAAGAAAAAGATGAGGATTAGGTA
Source organism: Taxus wallichiana var. yunnanensis (assembly GCA_018340775.1). Lineage (NCBI taxonomy): Eukaryota > Viridiplantae > Streptophyta > Pinopsida > Cupressales > Taxaceae > Taxus > Taxus wallichiana. The sequence goes on along the minus strand of CM031238.1, from coordinate 28,240,918 downwards.
AAACAATTTTGAAAAATTTTATATATAATTTGTTCATTCAATATTTAAAAATGGATAATTTATAATGCATGATTAAATTTATGAAAATATAGAAAATTAGGAAATATTTAGGGGATTTTTATAAATATTGAAATTTAGGGTAAAAATAAAAATTTAGGAAAAGTTTAGAAAATGAAAGCCAAATTGGGAAATTTCGGAAAATGTACAAAAATTTATAACAAATCGGGCTAATGCAAAATAAATTTTTTGATAAATTTAGAGTGTGAGAAATGAAAAGAAGTGTCCCACAAGGTAAATTGGTGAAAAATTATTCTTCCCAAACCTCAGAGTGGTCTTCAAAATGTGATCTTCTTAAGTATCCAATATATTTTTTTGTATAAAATTTATTTTAGAGATGGATTACAAATCATCATTATTTTTGTTATTTTGGGCTCATATCATCCAAGTTATATGTAATAGTTGATGATATATCAAATCATTATTCAAGATCTCTTAGGATGCAATATATAAGTGAACAATGATTAAGTAGACTAATAAGTATTAGCAGTACTAATAGGAAAAGCATGTAATGGAATGTAAATGAACATGTGTATATATAGTGTAAATATGTGTTTATGTATATGTGTTGGATGTGTAGGAAGATATCCTCTCCACATCGGTGAGGTAAGTGGAAAATTGTGTGATGTGCATTCATATAAAACTCTACATAAAATTATAAATTGACAACAAATATGCAAACATGTATGACATGGCCCTTGTGTTTATGGTATATGTAGTCAAAAGACACTCACATGCACTCACATACCATTCATGGGCTAACATAAAACTTATTCCCATAGATAATGTCTCTCAAATGTTCTAATGCCTATAATTTGAAGTGTTGGGATAGGTTTGAGTTTGAACTTCAAGCTTTCATTTTATCTAAGTACGTACGAAACTCAAAGTGATTATTGATATTTTACAAGCTTTTATATTTCACAAGGTAAACATAAAAGTTTAAATTGTAAAATTTTATGTACACAAAAATTTAGAGTTTGCAAAAATCTAATAGATTGGTGTTATTTCTACAAGCTCAAATATATTTTAATGTGCGATTTGCAAAGTTCATGTCTAGGTAATTCTATTCTACATAAATCCAATGTTTGTAAAAATACAAGAGATTGGTAAAATTTTGTAGGCTCGTAGATTTTGTAGTGCATTGTTTATAGAGTTCATGTCTATAAAATTCTTGTCTATGAAAATAAAAATATTTCAAAAATCCAAGAGATTGGTGATATTTATATAGAATCATAAATTTTTGCAACCCAGTCGGAGTTTTAGGCATGCCAAAGAATTGGTCTACAAAGATCGGGTATGAAAAATTCGAGTTTTGCAAATATCGAATCTACAAAATTATAAGACGTAAGTCTATGAATATTTGGAATACAAAAGTTAAGCATTCCAACAATCAAAGATATTAGTATTATTTCTATAATCTCATAGATTCTATAATACACTAGCTATAAATTTTATTTGTACATTTATATGAAAAAGCCAAAATGATAGTTGAGCATCTAGAAAGGGATACAAAACAACCAATACTATTACAAAAATGTCTACAAATAAGATTCAATCAAAATTAGACAAGGTTATATGAGTGAGACAGATAAATTGTAAAAGGTGTTTAATAAAGTGGTTGTTGGAGGATTGATTCAATGAATTGAGGAATTATTTAAGTTGTAAACTACTAGAGAATATAGAGATTGTGAAAGTTGTAAAGACTACATAATATTAAAGATATTGCAAAAATATAAGTAGAATTGATGATCTTGAGAAGTATGAAGTAGGGGATTATTGGGATTAAACATTAAGGAGGAGTTCTAAAAGGTTGAAGACCAATTCTCGATATATATCTATGTTAACACATTTGTGTGAGAAGATTTGTTTCATGACATATGGTATCAAAACCAAGGCTACAATATTGAGGAGACTTATAGGATTGTATAATGTTAAATATTAGTATAAGGAATATTTTAATATTCTAGAATGACTCTTGGAATGGGCATGATATGTTTTCTTTGGACCCACATTTTTAACGTATTCTAGAGATATTTTAGGCTTCCAATTGTAATAATGTATCATATTTCTCACAACCCTCTTCTTCTCAGCTATTTTATTCTTTGCATATAATCCCATGGACAATTGACATTAAATTTAATCATATGATCATAAGCTTTAAATATAGTCATTTCTACGAAATAGGCATATTTTACAGGGCAATGCGATGGCATTCAATTGGGAAAAATTTTTTATGATATGTTGCACATCATAATAAGGTTAGTGTCATAATTCATTAAAAATATATGGAAACATTTCATCTATTCCTTATAATTATTTCTTGTGATGTATTGAAACAAAAGAAACTTTTAGCGGTAGATAATTAATAACAATTAACCTAGTAACAATTCATTCTTATTTTTAAAAACTTACCTTTTTGTCCTTGCTACAATTTGATATTGATAATCCAAATTCCTCAAAACATGGATAATGACATCATGCCTTTAATAAAGTATGTTTTATTAATAATTTCTCAACCATAATTGGTTTCCTCTTGGTGCCTTAATTTTCCATCATATTTTCCCTTCTTGGTGGTTTTGTTTTATCATACTTCTCATTCTATATAGGCTCTTTATGTACGTTTGGTTTATGTTGAAGCTCTATACATCAATATAATAATTATTATTTTTACTTGTGTAATCAAAAGAAATTGGTATTTTTTGAACATTATAACATTAAGTTGCACATTGGGTCATGTATTACATTCACCGTACATAATCTCTATGTGTTATTTTTTTCATGTTTGTGTAAATAAATGTATATAATAATTTATATAAAATTAATGTCAACAATTTATTAAATAAATGATTACGATGTCAAACTATCATAGATTAAATGCTTGTTGTAATTAATGTTCAACACACACACAAGAACGAAAAGTTGATAAAAACACATAAAGTCACAATAATTTGCAAATAAAGGGGATCATAAAGACAAGATCCATAACCATACAAATATGAAACCAATAAAATTTCTCAAAACCATTCCAAAATAGAAGAGGATCTAGAGAAAACCAAAGGAGAAAGAAATCGGAATAACTAGGAAAGAACCAAGAACAAAGATTGATACGAGAGTAATAGAGTTTCAAAGTAAAAACACAATGTTAAGGGAATAACTTGGACTAATAGTCAATAAACACATAACCAAACTAACCCCATAGCAATTAATTACCCCATACATAAATTAAGTGTTTTAAAAAATGTATATTATAATTAATGTCATATACATTGGTGGGTGACTCTTGAGTCATCCTCTTTGGAGAATCTAGATTAACAAAGACACAATTATATAGTAGATAATGTTTTTTTCCTTTATTAAAATCATCCATTCATCGATACACTAGCTTTAGCCTATGTAGCCAATAAAATATGTTGAGTTGGAAGCATAAAAATACGGTGGGACTACGAGAGACTTGGTATTTCTAACATGTCTTTGTAATCATCTATACATTTTTATGCTAGTACTAGAGGATTTTTTCTATGTGTTTATGATAATTAGATTGGAATTATAGTTTTGTGTTTACTAGTCAAGGTACAAGTAAACATGCTCAATGGTAAAGACATAGAATATATTGTAAAAATTCAAGATAATCATGTGGGTAAACCCCAATACCAAGGTTATCATATCGCATGTGAATATACCTAATAACAATATTGAATCATGTCTCGATAACAATATTGAATCATGTCTCAATCAAATGGAAAAATATGAATGTCATGATTTTACGATCAAGTGACACAAGTGTAGTGTTAATTTCATTGTTCCTTGTGTGAGAGTGTTATACCAAGTCTCTCATAATCATCTTTAGAAAAATTAATAATCAAATATGATATATATCCCATTGTCACCATTTATTATATAATTTCTTGTCAATGTATTAGAAACTTATTTCGGTATTGATATTCATTGCAAAACATACACATACTAATATTTGAAAAATGTACTAATAGTAGAAAAAACTAGTAATATGTGTGATACAAATCATGAAACAAAAAATTTAATGACACATAATATGGTTGAGAACATTTAAGTAGTAGCATAGTAAAAATATATATAATCTAGCACACAATATCATAGTGAATAAGACATAAGCAACAACATGATCAAGAAGCACATATGAAAAATGTGACATGAAAAATGACATGACAATTGACACAACTTATAAGAGGATCCTATAACACCATTGACACATGACTCAACACCAAAGAAAACACAGTGGAAAGCAATGTAAACACATTTAAGAATGGAATAATAAATGTAAACATGCATTAATAACAAGTATAATAAGTGGTTTGTATTCAAAATAGATCTAACTCCTCCAATGATCGTATTTATGACTATACCTTTGATGTTCCTTTTTCTCTTCAATCCTCCTTAGTTTTACTATATATGTGGTTAGGTTTGACCTCATCCTACTATCCTTATCATACCAAAAATTCAACTAAAATTAAAATTTTAGGTAATATTAGGAAAACTACAAAAAATTAGGGAAAACTCAAAAATCATGGCATTTAACAAAAGTTTGGACAATTTAAGAGAAATTTATTTATTTTTGTTAAATTTGTAACATTACAAAAAAATTGACAACTTTAGGAAAATAATGAAAATTTACATATTTTATTATATGTAATGTCATGATTTTAATTTACATCCGATATTTTTTAATTAATAACTTTTTTTGCATCATTTGTAATTGTTTAATAAATTTCTTAGCTAAATTTAGGGAAATCCTTAAATGGATAAAAACATTATGGATGCACATGGAAATGCACATGGTATGCCTCCCTCATTTATCTATGTCACTTCCCTCTAGTCACAAAGTTAATTATTATGGATCCCTCTATTGACCCACTTACCACATCTTCCCTCTTTTGAGCGATGACGTCGCGCGTGAGTGCTACCCTCATCCTACATGTACCACGGTAGATCCCTTCCTGCTCCCCAATATATGTTCCACAAAATGTTACGAATGATGAATGTCCTAACCCTTCTCCACCTCCTTCCCCACATTCTAATGCAAGACTAGATGTTACACCTCATGGGTTGATAAAAAGAGAGGTATAAGAGGTCTTGTTCTAGAAATAAGAACAAGACCATATTATTGGATCCTTTTTGGGATATCTACCCCAAAATAATGGAAGGTATATTGATAATTTTAAATGAAACTTATATTTTAAATTTATCTTTTAATGACAATTTTTTTAATTTATCTTTTACTATTGTTTACATTTACAAGCACTAAAAGATTAAAAAATGCTTATATGCGGACATTGTAAAAATAGTTAACATGTTAGCCAAGAATGCAATCGAAGATTATGTTGATGTATTTTATGTGGATTTCTGTATAAACACAAAATTTGGGTATTCAAAGAAATTTGAGAAAAGTATTGTCCATTATTGGGTGAGGGTAAGTTTTTTCTTAAATAAAATTATTTGAATGATCTCGTAATGTTATACTACATTAAATTTTATTTTCTAACTTTTTACAATACGAGACCGGGTTCAAAGTTGCACCATTGACAACATGTCATGAGAGATAGATTATTTGAAAAGGAATATGAAGTTGTATTATAACCATGATGAGTGGAAAACAAGTGGGAGGTAACTTTTGATGTCTAAGTCATATTTTCTTAGTGTTTTTATAAATGTTGTTTATTTCATAATTAGTTTTACTTTTTCAAATGTTGTTCTAACCAATTTTGTACTTTTAAATTATTTGCGAGGCTTAAAATGTATAAATTTGAAACATGGTGCAAGATGAACAACTATTAGCATATAGTAGTGATTTAAGTCAATCAAGCTAGCATTTTGTAACTTGTGGTAAATGCCAAATTAGAATAAGGAAAAAGGACACAAATCCCACTTTGGTCTATGGGATTCACTAGAACATGGGCTCAATTTTTAAGTATCATAGTTTAAATTAGTTTCTACTAATAAGTGTTCAAGTTTTAATTTTTATTTATAATGTAAATTAATTATATATTTGCATTGTCCAACGGAGGATGACTATGTGTAACCTATCTAGTCTTGACAATAGGATCATATCCATACTTACGGTTATGTTTCATGCAAAAGGAAATGACCACCAATGGAGTCCAACCATTGCGTACGTTGTTTAAATTCAATATAAAATAGATTTTTAAATTATTTTTGTGTTTTATTAAATTTTTATGAGATTTTTAACGGTTCTTTATTTGCTTTTATGTAAGGGACACATAATATTGTCCATGAGAGAAAGCGAAAAAATGCCTCGAGTAATGAATGGGAGCCACATCTTTGTTATGGTTCTAATTCGGTGGATGATTTAGGAAAGAAAGCTAGTGGGGATTTGGACGTTGGACATGGTTGTGTAGGTTTTAATAATACTATAGTTGAGGGTGATACTACTCGGGAGCCTTGCGAGGATCAAATATGGGGGAAATGATGGTGAGGACTCTAATTTTAGGGGTAACATTGAATATTATGACTTTTTTATGAGTATGTTGACCCTAATATTGTATGAGGTCAATCATTATATTATGTTTGTATAGTTATTTTATTACTTTGGATTTATTATTGCAGTGGTTTGATATCATGTTTAATTTATGATTTTTACTTAATTTTTAAAGTTGTATTTAAATTTTAATTTTTTTAATATATGTTCCAATTCATTTTCTACTTAACATAATTTTCATTTTTATATATATATCGTTAAAATTGACATTAACATCAAAATTTAATAACTAAAATTGTACAACATAATAACACAATTTTATAGCCACCCCCTACTTTCTACAAACTAAACTTTGTGGGGGTTGTGAAAGGAAATCTCTGGGGGTATTGGGGTGCGGTGTTTAATTAGAGATGAATTTGGTGGTTTGGTGATTGTTGGTTCTTTTCCGCTGAAGGAAGGGTCGTGTAATGAGGTAGAAGCTCAGGCCTTGCTTGAAGGGGTCAAGCTAGTAGTGAACATAGGGTGTTCAAAGCACTTTCCATCGAAGGAGACTCTCAGGTGATCATCAATGGGGTGCGGAGAGGTAACGCCTAGCTTGGAATTTGGAGTATTATATTCAAAACATATTATTTTGGCTTGGAAAAGTTCCAGTTTGGAGCATCTCCCATGTGTATCGGGAGGAAAATTCGGTGGAAAATTATTTAGTGAACGGGAGGCATTAATAGACATGGCAACACCATCATCTCCGGCAAGTGAAGCATGGGAGAGTTTGCCACTTTTCTTATAAATGACGGAGGATGCGTTTAATTGTCTACATTTTGCTTCATTATTTCTTCCATGTTTTCCTATTTGTGAGTCTAAGGGGTAGGGCTCACATATACCCCATGGATTCTCCTCCACTTCCAAACATGCTTCTACACATGGGCAGGAGATGGCATTTGTCGACGTTATCTCTCGTGCCCATCTCAACTTAGTTTTCTGGGTGGATTGTGAAGTGGTGGGTGGCGCCATTCAAAGAATAAATGGTGAGGATTATTTAGGAGAAAGAAGGTTGAGGGTGAACAGTGAAGTGTCTTCTTGGTTTGTTACTCACTTGTTGATTAGAGGAAATAAGGAGGAGACTCTGCTTATTGCTAAATGTTTCATTAAGCCACAATTTCGGTTAAGGTTGGAGGAGGCGATGGAAGGTGTGAACTTTGTTCCTCCTTTCCAGGAAGCTGGGGCAGATGGACTATCATTGGAGGAGGCTCGCAGGGTTATTTCAACGCTTTCCATCAGGAATGCAGAGCTTATGAAATTTGTTTCAGAGGTGCGTAGAGCATGTTTGGCGGGGTTTCGGCAGGTTTAGCTGGCAAAAAATTGGATGTTCTGGCTTAATGGTATCTTTGGTGGACACAGAGGTGATAAAAAAATTCGGAAGTAATTCAACTTCGCATATAATTACCTATTTTATCGGGTGGATTGTGGGAACGACGGATGGAGGGCTTTGGAGTCCTCACTCTAGTTCCAAGCTTAGGGTCTTGGAATCATGGGGCTCATTAGTTGTTTCTTGGGGTATTTTTTTGCTATGTGTAAGTTCTCGATGGTCCCCTACTTGTATACGAGATGGATTTTGGTTCCCGCTACATGTAGTTTTTTTGGTTCTACTCTTGCAAGTCGTGTGGTTTTAGCACCTTTTTGTCTTTTTGTTGTCAGGTGGAAATTGAAAATATTTATGTTATAAGGGTTAAGGAAAGCGTTTAACGATAAAAAAACACATAATTTTATAATTAATAAAATTAAATAAATGAAGTGAATCATATTTGAGTTTAAGGATGGAGGAGGTGATGGCTAGGTTTTGGATCGAGAAAGCCATGAAGGCTTACGGCATACATGGGAGTAAAGTAGGAGTTAGAAAAGGAGTATAGTGAGGTGGTAAGTGGGAGTTTCTTTGCCATTGTCTAGCCAAGTAATGCATTGGAGGGTTGCTGATTCACGGGTCCGCTCGAGGATAGTCGGGGAAAAGGGGTTTTCAAGAAGCCCGGTTGGCTTCTGGGTACCTCCTCGGCCAAGATGTAAAAACTTTCATATCTCTCAAAGATTGGGGTTACATCTCCTTTCTACTTTTTCCGAGTCATGGATCTCGTGTCGATGTTTGTCACGTTTTATTCCTGTTATCATCGATCAGAAAATGTGCATGGAACCTCCTTGTTGAGGTTTTGCGAGGTTTTGGATATCTTCCTAGGATGGAAGGGTGGAGGCGAAATGTTTTTGGCCCATGTTCCATCGTTTAGTCGGGTTTTTTTGTTCTGTGATCAATGGAGGCCCATTTGGTCTTGTTGTATTGATGTGTGTTGTGGCTCGGTTAGGAGTGTTCCCAAGGAGTGGTTGTCTTGGGGTCTTCTCCCCTTTTCTTGCCTTGTTCTCACATTCTCGGTGGAGGAAGGTGTGTAGGGGTGAAGTGGAGGATTTGTGGTTTTGTCTTTTGGGAACTTGTCCCATTTTCATTTTTCTTCTGACAGAGACCATCTAAAGCATGGGTCCCTAAGATCCATATCGGAATAAATCCTCACCCCTTTTACTTCCCCCTTGGATTGGTTCATCCTATGCTTTAGGGAATGCTCGATTTTGAGGTATTGTGGTTTTTTTGTGTTTTAGTTTTTTTCTATGTCGAGGTGTTTAGCTATGGTGGGAGGTTATTGGTGGTTGTTGGGTTGCTCACTTTTGTAGCAGGTGGCTCCATGGCTTCTTGGTTTGTGTTTTTGGTTCACCTCACGGTGATTATGGGCCTACATGTGGTGTTGTTGGCCGTCGATGCTTGGGTTTTTTCTGGTTTTATTGCTTTCATTGGCTTTGAGCATGTGGTTTCGTTCGGCTTTTTGGTGCCTTCTTTCCAGCTGGTCTCTCTGGTGGCAGGTTTAGTATGATGCTTTGCCTCTTACACATGATCCTCATTCGGGGTGGCCTTGTGTAAGAGGTGTGGTGTTCTTTGCTCGGTGGCTGCCTTTCGGGTTGGGTGTTATCAGCCGTTGTTGGAGTGTTGTTGGTTATTTTCATGTCCTTTGTTGTTGGCTCTTTTCCTTTGCCTTTTTGGGCCATTTCCTTGGGCCTTTCGTTGTTAGTTTATGTTTCTATTTCTATTTGTTTTAGTGGGGTCCTAACCCTCGGTTCATAGCTCGGTCAAAGCATTTAAAAATTAAAAAAATTAAATAAATGAAATTCTTTTTTTTAAATAATTCTAATAATTAAGGTTCAAAAAAAGTTATACTTAAGTCATAATTGAAGTCATATTAAAGTCGTAATTCAAGTCATACTTAAATTTCAAATGAAGTCACACTAAACCGACATTCTTACACTTATATATGAAGTCACACTTTATATATAAATGTAATAAATTAGGCTTTAAGGTATGAGTTATGTTAATGTGTTTAACATCTTCATTTTCTAATTATTAAATAAAATGTAGTAGATTCAATTTAGATATGCTCTTAATTTTAGTGATAATATTTAATTATAAGGTATTACAAGGCTTTGTTTCATAGAAATTCATTTAGGTTGTAACATTGTTTCACTAAATATAAGTTCAAAACATTGAAACATGATATAAGAATCCATCAAAATATAATGAAAAGGTTTTTTTCCCAAAGTTAGTATATTAAAGTGTCCAAGTTTCATTAACCAAAGGTAATGATAGTAACATTATGATCGTGCGATAAAATATATTTTGACAAGCGGTTGTAGCACAATTCATTGAAACTTGTTAAACAATATGGAATCCTCAAAAGGCGGTAGTGGGGGATGAGAGAAACACCAATAATAATATGGTCTTAAAACATATTGGTGAAGCTAAAAATTTTCACGAGTAATCAACAATATGATGTTGGTTGGTAGTGTTTCTCAATTTAAAATAACAAGGCACATATTACTTATATCCATGTTGGTTTTGTGAAACAACAAAATATCCACTAGACTTTCTACGTGTAATAGAATTTGGTATTCAATATTTTTTAATCTAGCTACAATATATCATTTTAATGGTGTAGTTGAATATTGATTTTAATGTTAATCACATGCTTTATAATTCGACCACACAAGCTTTTTCTCTACCAAGCATTTTAGATATCAATTTGTATGGCCCTCAAGTGAGTTGTATAATAATAGAGTATATTGAGAAATACTTCCATGACCTTTATGTGCAACAATTATTTTATATCCATCCCTTTTTTAATAACTTTATGCCATCATAAATAGACAAACCTATAATATTATAAAAAAATCTAAAGATAAAGGGATTTAATGTGAATGGTGTAATTAGGTTACGGCTTGAAATACAATGTTTCATTTTTTTTTTTAAATATTTGTGTTTAAGTTGTTGGATTGATAGTATATTTCTAAAAATAAAAGGTTTTAGTGCATTTATAATTAAGTGAGTGTTTTTAGTTTTTTGTTAGATGAAATTTTATTTTTTTATTAGAAATGTTTAACCTTTTAGTTGTGAACATAGTTGAAGAAGAGCTCATATGGCACAAAAAAAATTGGAACATTTCTACAACTCCATGAAAATTGGTGATACGGTTTAAAAACAAGTTGAAACTAAATTCTATCTAATTTTTAATCTATATCTTTCTTTCTTTTACAATTTAATAGTGATAATAAAATCCATTCTTTAAATAATGGTAAATCTAAAGTATGGACTTCAACTATAATCTATAATTTTGACATTCATTTTTTATTTAATTTTTAGGTTTTATTTTCCACGTGATGAAAATTGTAAAAGGAGGCATCTTATATGATTTGGGATTGTAAAGAGAAGAAAATTTGAAAGGAACCACATGGTGTAATAAAGTTAAATAGTATGGAAGGATATGTGTGTCCTTCCTTAGTATATGAACCTTGTTATGCCAAAGGCATTACTTATAGTGGAATTTCATTTCTTGTCGGTGCACATCAACTTGCATGTATTGCGGTCGTACTTATATAAGACCATCAAATAAATATGATTATGATAGTTGACATGCCTATATTAATTCCATGAATGGAGAATTTGATTTTGATCTTTGATTTAAAGAATGGGTAGATCATGTCCAAATAATACCTAAAAACTAAAGTGTTTTTTGTTCATTTATAAACGGACATGTTTTAACCATTATTTTCACAAGGATAAAGAGGAAACTATCAACTAAGAGTCTACCAAAAATATTCCTCTCAACATAGACCATCAAAGCAAAAATTTATCTTTGACAAAAAAATATTCATAGAACACAGGGGCTCGGAGGGAGATATCTTTCCTCTTTGGCTCGACCCCACTCCTTCAAAAGACTTGTTTATCGAAGACATCAAACCATCAACATCATTATAATGGTTACCCACAATGTGAAGCCTCCTTACCATATTTCTCATCCTTTTTTGGGAAAAGGACAGGGATCTTTCCATTGCTAGTCAAAGAAAGTATCTTCAATTCAAGCATAGAAATAACTCTATATCCATCGAGACAAACCTGTCTCACTATATTATTACAAGAATAAAATGTCATTCATATTTAACTAAAAACATGAGCATAATTAAATGAATTTTCATTGGAATTTGTCTCCTGATGGTACCCAACTCAACCAAAAGTGACTACTAAGACCCTACTATAATCCAAATCCATGTTGTTTCCTTTCTATGATTCCTGGTTTTCTCCATCATCCCCACTAAGCAAAGTACCAAATCCACAATTCATTAGCTCAATCCTAGAAAAATTATTTAAAAAATAGAATCTCCACATAGTTTATTTAGGAATGCACCATGTCGATACAAATAATCCCTTTACATCATTAAGTATCCAAACTTATCATCAATTTTCCCCTCCATGCAATATGACTCCACTAACACATTGTTTCAAAAAAATTACTTCACGAAACTCAACTCTCTTATTTTGAATGCACATACTTCATTGAAATTTTTTTACATATAAATACAAAAACTAAAAAAATATGAATGAATGAAAACCATAAAAAAACAACAATGAACAAAGACTATTGTGTTGGTGATGTGTGTGTACCTAATTCAATGCAACTAAAAAATTAACACAACAACATGCAAGGAAGCGATAAAATTAATAATAAATATATAGTTGTGTTGAAATGTGTCCAAAATAATTGCAAACTTGTCATGGAATGCACACATTATGATATAATGTGTCTTGCCTTTGTTTTCCCATTTCCACCGCATAAAGCATGTTGGAATAAAAATATTTGAGAGGGGGTGAATCACTCCTTTAAAACATTCATTCAATCATCAATGCACAATTATAAACCTCTAACCATTAAGAACATGAAACATTGCATATACAATCAATCACATGAGTAATTCACACAATGAGACAAGATGTAAGTGGGAAACCCTCAAGGGGAAGAAAACCCACTAAAACTTCTATATATATTACTCAATAAAAATATTTTTAGTGAAGCACCCACTTCACAAGGAGCACCAACCCCTACAACTTTAGTGAGGCACCAACCCCATAAGCAAAAAGTATTAACCCCTATTTAGTAGAGCACCCACTCTATAAGGAGGCTAAAACCCCTAAATATGACCAATCACCCACTTAGCCATCTGATATGAAGATCAATTAATTTCTTTATTACTCAACCAACTGATTGTGATCACTTTTTCAGCCCTCTTCACTCAAAACCCTCTCAAACTACTCTCTTTCCTTCTTCACTCATGCATGCACCAAAATGTGTTGATTAGGTCATATAAACTTGAATCTATATTCCTATGCTCTTCTCACCTTCTCATGCCTATTATTTTCTCTACTTTATAGCCCTCGACCTCTTCTCACATTTCCACTTGCTCGCTCAAAAATCCGCTCTCTTCACAAGCGCAAATGAGAAAATACACCTTACTTTTATACATGACTCATGTCACAAAACCATATAGGTTGGAAAATACCATGATATGACCATGCAAGGTTAGTAATAAACAATATAAATACTCATTACATGACTTTACAAATTACATTTCAAGACCCATTAGGTCATAAGCCTTACAAACACAAACATGCTCAACTAGGCCTAAAACACTAGTCATCTCTCCAACAATCATAATTTGAACTTCAAGGGCATAAGGAAGCTCCACGAAGACTCCATTAGCTCTAGAAATTTCAACAATAACCTCTAGAGACCATCTTCATTCTTTAACAACTCTTCTCCACCCATCTTCAAAAAGCATACACACTCATTTGGAAAGCACCACCTATTAGGTCTATCCACCTAATTATTCACTCTTAATGTGGATCTAGTTGTAAGAGGTTGAAATACCTCCAAAAACGCACAAACTATTTTAAAAAAACTAGAAGCTTCAAAATAGTTTTCTTCTCATTACTGGAATCCACACTAATCTTTTACATCATTACAATCTTCCTTTTATTTCACATTATCTCTAAAAAACCCTAAAATGCCAAAAATCACCTACTAGTAAAACACCTCGGATGCCCCCAAATTTTTCATACAAAATATTCCTTCATAAATGAAGGCTCACACAAAATTTTGGCTTATTATATAAATCATAACAAAAGTTATTAAAACTCTTAAGTTCTAGACAAAAAAAAAAAAATTCGGAGCCAATTTTAGACCACTAGATGAAGGAATCCGCCCCAAAAATATGCCAAAATAAAAACAATCTTTTGAAAATATAGGTCACAACATATACTAATCAATATCTACCACCCTAGAAAATTTCAAGATGATCCAATGGTCGGATCAAAAGTTATGGCCTTCACAAGTTATGCTCCCCTCGTTATTCTCCCTAGTTGAAAAGAATTTTACTCTTGTGAATTCAATTGATAGAATTCATCCAATTTTCCACTATCAATATTCTTCAACTCCCACTCAAGAATCCAAGTATTTTCTTCCTATTGTAAACCTTCCCACTTTGGACCAAATATATATTGTAGCTCCCATTATATAGTAGTGATTATCTTTTGGTCTAAGACACATTACCCTTTCCTTTTTTCTTCTTCGACATCGGTTTCTCTAAGTTTATTTCTTCCTCCTCCGTGACATTTTCCTCATGACCTAGAAAATTATATAAGTCAAAAACATTAAAAACTAGTAAAATATCAAAGTTTCAAGTAGTTCCACCTTGTAGGCATTATCACTCATTTTCTTCATAATCCTACATGGCCCAATCTTCTTATACTTTAGTTTATTATATGTCCTTTTGGAAACCTCTCCTTTCTAAGATGAACCATCACCATATCTCCTTCTTAAAATACATTTACTCTCCTACTTGACATATGTAGTTGTTTTATATTTTGCATTACTAACTTTCGATTTTCCCTCACTTCTTCCTACAATTGTAGCATGTGTTCTGCAAATGCTTCTACATCATCATTAGTTTTATCTTCACGGTAGTAGCACAATCAGATCTAGGACTCCCTTAGGGTTCCTACCATAGATAATCTGGAAAGGAGACCTCCCTATTGACATGTTTATCAAGTTGTTATAAGCAAACTCAACTTGTGGTAAAGTCAAGTCCCATTGTTTTGGCTTTTCTCCAACTATGCAATGTAGGATATTTCCCAAGCTTATGTTCACTAATTTTATCTTCCCATCAATCTGGGGGTGATATGCACTACTGAATTGTAGTTTTGTCCCCATTTTCCTCCACATGGTGTCTTCAAAAGTGACTCAAAAACTTTGTGTCCCGATCTAAAGTGATCATTATTGGAACTCCATACAACCTAACCACTTGTGAAAAAAACAAATTTTCAACTCTAGAAGCATCATTAGTTGTCTTACAAGCAATGAAATGTGTCATCTTAGATAATCTATCAACACAACAAAGATAGAATCATTTTCTTTGTGTGTTAGGAAGTCCTAACATGAAATCCATACTCAAATCAACTCATGGCCATGTAGGGATAAGTAATGGCATATACTGACCTGATATTATGTGCATGACCCTTAGCCATTTAGCACACTCTACATCTTTTATGATCCTACTTATGTCCCTATTTACCTTGGCCAATAACACTTTTCTCTGCAAGAGAATTTTTCTTACTTATACCAAAGTGTCCATCTAACCCCCCATTATGAAATTCTCTTATAATATTTTATCTCATTCAACCAAGTAGGGATGCATAATTACTTTCCCCTTAATAAGTAACCATCATGCATCAAATAATCAGAAGAACCACTACCCACTATAGGTTCCTTACATTGTCTCACAACATCACCAAAATATGGATCACCTTCATACAATTCCTTAACTACCTCAAACCCTACTACTTAATTTTCCATTGTTATCAAAATCCTCACACACCTACTCAAGGCATCAAATAAATTGATTATGCTTACCGACTTATGATTTAAGATAAAATTATATTCTTGCAAAAATGAAACCCACTTTGCATGCCTAATATTTATTTTCTTCTATGTGTTTACATACCTCAATTCTTCATGGTCGAGTAAAGAGTACAAATTCCTTAGCTACTAAGTAATGTCTTCAATTCCTTCATACGTGAACAATAGCATGAAATTCCACATCATAAGTAGAATATTTCCTCATGACTTCATTTAACTTTTCATTGAATAATTACACATGCCATCCTTCTTGACTCAAGTATACAACTCCAATCCCTAACATGTGAGGCATCACAATCAACCTCAAAGACCTTGTTAAAATATGGAAATACCAAAACAGTGCCTTTGACACTTTCTTCTTCAATAATTCAAAACTATCTGTTACTACCTTAGTCCATACAAACTCCTTTCCCCTTCATACACTCTGTTATGGGTGTGGCAATGCTACTGAAATTCCTAATGAACTTCCTATAAAAATTTACAATCCATGAAAACTACTAACCTCTTTCACATTCCTTGGAATATGCCATTCCAAAATTGCCTTCACTTTTTCATCATCCATCCTCAATCCACCCTCTGAGATGGAAAACCCCAAAAAAATAATACTTTTTAAAGAAATCTACACTTCTTTAAGTTTGCATACAAACTCTCTTTTTATAACAATTATAACACAAATTTAAGATGTAACAAGTGTTCTTCCACTATCTTATTGAACATAAAAATAGAAAACCACAAACTTACCATTGTATTCTCACAGTACTATATTCATCAACCTCATGAATGTATTAGGTGCATTAGATAGCCCAAATGACATCACCATCCACTTGTACAATCCATATTTTGTTTTGAAATTTGTTTTCCAT
This sequence comes from Taxus wallichiana var. yunnanensis, assembly GCA_018340775.1. NCBI lineage: Eukaryota > Viridiplantae > Streptophyta > Pinopsida > Cupressales > Taxaceae > Taxus > Taxus wallichiana. Next base: position 28,224,197 of record CM031238.1, on the reverse strand, counting down.
TCATCCCCTTCACGGATTCGGATATGGTAGTACCCACTCCATATGTCAATATTACTAAAATATCGGGATCCCACTAGCATGTCCATCATATCATCCAATCTTGGAATTGGGAACCGATACTTAATTGTGATTTTATTTATGCCCTATTGTCCACACACATTCTCCAATCTCCATCCTTTTTGGGAGTCAATAGTGTTGGAGTTACACATGGACTCATGATTTCTCTCACTAACCCCCTTTTTGTATTAGATTTGTCACTTGCCTATTCAACTCCTCACTTTGTGTCGGACTCATCTTGTAGGCTGCCTAATTTGGAAGGGTCGATCTTGGGATCAAATCAATATGGTGTTGTATATCCCACTTTAGAGGTAACCCATCTAGTAGCTCATTTGGTATGACATCCTTATATTCTTTTAGTACCTTTGTTGTTATAGCGGGTATATCAAAGGCCTCTATTTCCACCTTCTTTGACATCAATGCATAACAACAACCAACTTCTTCCATTTCTGCAACAAACTCTTTTATAGCCAAAAACCCTCACTCTTCTCTTCTTCCTTGAAGGGTAACAAGACCACCTTTACACCATCCTTCCAAAAAAATACAAGTATTTTTCCTCCATCATGTGTAGCCTTTCTATCATATTTTCAAGGCCTCCCTAGTAATATATGGCATGCATCCATCGGGATAACATCACACCACACCTCATCCTTGTAGGTATTCCTAATAAAAAACTTTGTAAGGCATATTTTATCTATGGTTACCTTGTTCCCTTTCTTGAACCATGATATACTGATAGGGATATGGGTGTTTCTCACATTTCAAAATGAGTTTATCAACCATCATAGTTGAGACCATATTTTCACAACTACCACCATCAATAATAATTTTACATACCTTTCCTCCAAAGGTGCATCTTATTTGAAAGATATTTGTTCTACAGCCAAGAATCAACACCAACACCATCTTGTTCTTTCTCCTTCCTCGGGATGATCATCATCCTCCTTATCATGAGGGTTTCACCCAAGTCTCAGCATAATAAACTCCATTTCTTATTTCTCTTCAACTTCAACTAGGTTTACTCATGGTTGTTCTCCTTTCCATCTATCATGTGTAGGATAGTGTGGACACTCAAAAAAAAATGTGCCCTTCTTCACCACATCGATAACATGTATACTACCTTTGGGGGATATTTCAACCCCATCCTCCATTATAACCTTTCCCCTCTAAAACCCCTACCTCTTTGGTAGTTACCACAGCTTTGAAAAGATTCTTCTTTCCCTTATGCATTAGAGGATTCACCTTTTATAGAATCAAATCTACCTCTACCTCTCATTAGAGATGATGATGGCCCTCTCTTCACACCTCTTAAAAATTACTCCTCTTTTCTTTTCTTCTTCTTTTAATGCAAGTTGATAAGCATCATCCAATCTATGGATCGAGCATACATCTCATCTTGTATGGTATAACTCAACCCATTTACATACCTTGTAGCCTTCTATTATTTAGACTCTCCTTGTTCCACCTAGATTGATAGCTTGTAAAATTCATTGGTATAATATTCAATGATAAGATCCTTCATCTTAGGTTTTTAAACCTTTGAAATAGTTTTTGGGCATAATCTACAAGAAGAAACTTTTCTTTCAACTTCTTCACCATTTTATTCTAATTTTAGATCTTTTCCTTTCCTTTCCTTTGTCTTTCATTTTACAAGTGATCCCACTAGATCAATGCATGTTTGGCCAACTTAGTGCATGAAAACTTAACCTTCTTCTATTTTGAAATTTTTTTCCACTCAAATAATTTTTCCATGTGATTCAACTAGTCAATCAACTCCTCTAGTCGTAACCTCCACCATAATCAAGAATATCAATCTTGATGTCATTATTCTTTTCCTATAAATCTTGGATCAATCTCTCCTCAAACGATCTCTCATTCAAGCTTTATTAATCTATCTCATTTTATTCTTCATTTTCTCTTCATTCATTAATGAAGGTAATTCTTTAGTATCACTATTTGGGTCTACATCCCCATTTGCATGTCTCCTTCTAAGTCGGGTAACTTCTCATGAGCTCAAGAACTTGTCTCTATAGCTCCCATGTGTATGCCTATTTATTTGGGAATAACCTCCCCTCTCATGTCTATCCATGCTTATATAAAATAGAGGTAATAAATTACATAAAAAAATGTAATATATATTACCTTCACATTCCCGCAAGATCCAAATCCTGCTCTAATACCAATTGATGTGGATCTAGCTACAAGAGGTTAAAATACCTCCAAAACACACACACAAACTATTTACAAAACTATAAGCTTAAAAATAGTTTTCTTCTCATTCTAGAATCCACACTAATATTTTACATCATTATAATCTTCCTTTTATTTCACATTAGCTCTAAAAACCCTAAAATGCCAAAAAACACCTACTAGTAAAACACCTCGGATGGGCCCCAAATTTTGCGTACAAAATATTCCTTCATAAATGAAGGCTTGTGCCAAATTTTGGCTTATTCTATAAAGCATAGCAAAAGTTATTAAAACTCTAAGTTCTAGACAAAAGAAAAAAACATTTAGAGCCAATTTTAGACCACTAGACAAAGGAATCCGCCCCGAAAATATGTCAAAATGGTAAAATAACCTTTATCAAAAATATGGCCACATCATATTAATAATCAAGATCTACCACCCTAGAAAATTTTGAGATGATCAACAATCGAACCAAAAGTTATGGCCTTCACAAGTTATGCTCCCGCATCAACTCTTCAAAAGAGAACAACTTCACACACCAAAACACCTCTTCAAAACACATGTGGCACATCAACATAAATATCTTAACCTCAGATAGCTCATAAAACTCTTATAAATTATCAATTCAAGGCATAAGGCTCCAAAATGTTTCCTTCTCTAAAACTTGCTCAAACTTGATTTTAGGTCTTAAGAACAAGTTTACTACTCATCAAGTTATAACAGCTCCAAGGAAACTTCCAAGCACTTCCATCACTTGGAACACTTCAATGACATCTTAAACTCCTCCTCAAGCACTCATATACATATGTCACATGAATAAATACATACTTGTATACCTTTTCCAATCACCTTCTTGGAAAGCCTAATTGGGTTGATTAAGCCATTAGGACTTTAACATGAAAACACCTCATGTGATAAAACCATGATCTCAAACACATCATATGGGACCTCAAAACAATATCCATTCTCATCATAAACTATTACAACATCCAAAACATCACAAAACTTTTAGACCTTCCATGCCGAAAAGATGATGTTTTCCTCTATTAGTAGCTGATTTTAAAGTGAATAGAATAGGATAAATATCGATTTTTTTTGGGAGACAAGGTTTATTTCACTACAAATGTTAAAACTTATACCATCCCACCTGTGGCAAAATTATATACATGTTCAAAAAATAATAATTTGATTTCAATATTTTTTTATGAAGTTATCTCGGAAATCTATTTTATTTATGTTTTCATACCACTTTCATGGACATTCAAAAAGAACAAAATAAAATTCATCCCAAGGTAGAAGATTTCTCCAAAGGAGAAAATATATATCAATTTTTAGTCATCAAATTTGGGCAAACGGACTATAATCTTATAGGCGTTTTTAAAAAAAAATACAAGTCATTGAATTTTGAGTGTTTAATATGCTAATCTTGTCCATTTTTTAAAAATTAGTATTTTAGAAACTAGATTCTATATGTACATATTGATAAAGTTTTCTAATTTTGAGTGTATGTAAATAATCCCTACAAGTTGATATTATGTTTTATTTGCAATATGACGTCACGTATGACCTCCCCAACTTGCTGCATGCCTCAGGCCACCACAGATTTAGAAGAAAATGTGTGTTTATCCCAATATTATCATGTAAATTCATCAACATGTTTGAACTAATCTTTCATACACAGCATCTACTTCTTCCTATATGTCATTTTTACATGCTTCATAATCCTTCCAAATATTTTTTCCATCGATATAAGACTACGGTTTTGGATGGTTTAAACCCACTTAGCTTCTTAACAATGGTTCATAAAATTCTGACAACCAAATGAACCCATTCCACTTGGAAAAATTTCTTAGTTCCATGCCCTAACATCCAAAAAAATCCTAGGTCCCCATGCAGAGTACACACATGTGGGTGAGTACTTAAAGTTGACCATCGAGTTGGGAATGATTGTTTTGAGAGCTTGGTAGAGATCAAAACAAATTTTCATGCTTCCTCCTTTGAATTTTGACCTGAAAAATTTACACACACCTCTGGGATGACCTCCTCCATGATTTCCAATGCTCATTCATGCTTTCTTACCTTTGAAACTCACCATGCTACCTGATTTTCCCATACCTTACTTTCCTTGTCTTCTATCTTGCTTCTAAGAATTTCAACATGCATTATACACCTAAACCATGACCTTGTACACCTTCCACACATGTTATGCAATGTCACAATACTCCTCACATGCATAAATTATCCTAATCTTCCTCATACCTCAAGCAACCATACCATCTTCTTGCACTAGGTCTAGGACTAGGCTTTGGAATGACAAGTACCACCACATGTCTCATGTAAACTGACATGTTCTCCATCTTGAAGACTCACTAACACCTTTACCACCTCACTCTACATCTACTAGACCATATATCACCTTCATACAACCTGGAGATCACACACACAAGTCCATACACGATGAACCATGCATCAAGAACATGCACACACTCCTAGACACCATGCCACTTCACCAATTCAACACTTAATGACACCAAAACAAGACACTACCAATCAACATTCATGCTTCTTGATGATTGATAGCTCATATTGATTCTTATACCACCTAGAAACCCTTTGACATCAATGTAACTTGACATTAATGACAACACCAATGACACTATGTCCAAAAATATCCCCATTTATCATTAATGGTAACCATGTTCAAAATCATTGATGATAACCACTCATGCAAGATCACCTTCATGCCTCATTCTTCTTTTTATTGAGTACTCTCCCCTTTGACATCTATGAATAAATTTCTTATAACAACTTGACATGCAACATCAATAATGCCTTAATCATAGTTACAAGCCCCCCTTGGTTTGTGTTCACCTTTTGATTTCAAAAATTGTTATATATCTTGGACCTAATATCAAACATCCACAAGACTCCCCCTGAGAAAATACATACCTCATTTTAACATTATTTCTTACCATGGAACTGACTCCCCTTAGATCATGCTCTCTATAACCTTGGAGACCTAATGGAGTAGATCTATTTTCTTCACTGCACATAATTTTCTCATCTTGAGCCCAAAAGGTCACACACAACTCACAAGAACAATTAAAGAACTTAGTGGACAACATTTTCGATATCTTCCATCCTCATACTATCTTAAAACTCTATTCATCAACTGAAACTCACCTTTTGATCATCACGGATATGTCGGTCCTAAACATTATTCACACTATCCGAAAAATGAATCCAAGACTTGAAACATAACCTATAGAGCATACCTTGAATCATGAAAATCATGCAACATCCTTTCATGCATTTTATGGTTTTATCAAGTCATTATACAAAAATAAAAAGACTCTTCTTCACTTTTCCATTATGGTTCTTTAGAGCAACACAACTGACTACCCCTTGGCAAGATGTATACATCTAACTTACCCTTGATCAATCAACTAACTAAAACCAATAGCTTGATAAGTGACATATTAGGGCTCATACCTTACTCAAGTAGACATACTCTTGGATTTGTGCCTTCTTGTGACTACCCATTGTCTTAGGACAAGTTCGTGACTCAACTCAACTCCTCTTGGGATGGTGCACACATTAACAGCTGCTTGAAACACATAGAAGATGACATTTTGACTTCCTTTATGATCATCATACCTTTCTTATGCCTTATATCATTGACATACCTCTTGTTTCTTCACAAATTTACCAGGCCTTAACACTATCCTAAAAATGATGAGATTCCAACCTCATTCAAATTAGTCATTGCCATAACCTCATACATAGGTACACAACAATCTCATAAAACTTTTCTCGACTTAGGATTTTATTGATAAAAACCATAGACATCCCAATATACCTTTTCCCCTAGATCACTCACACAGTCTCTACATGGAGAAATGATATAAATGTTCAAGAATGCAGATCTACTACTCGATTTCATAATTATGTACCAGTCAAGATAGAATTAACTTTCCATTCTTTTGAGCTCGAAGTCATACCACTATGATACATGGATATGTCAAGGATTCATCATGCTTATACTAACAAGGAAATGTCTCCATGAAGCCTAGTGGAGGAACTCCATAAAACTGGATATATTCAACAATACCAAACACCCTTGTCCCCATGGGACAAGTCACCATACTTAATAATCCACTTCCTTGGTTGATCCATAAATAGGTAGATTTTTCTCTACTCTTTTTCTTGTTTCAAAATATCTTTAACATCAACTTTCAGGATTAAAATGAATCTAAATTTGATCAAAAGATGATTTTAAATTGAATTATAATCGACCCATAACTAATTCTAAGATATACAAAATCATTCGTTCAATCAAACCATTGATTACCATTTTTTTATTTCTCACGAATCGAACTCGACAATTAATGCTTGTTTGAACTTAAGCGATTAAAATGTGGAAATAAATCATAATTCAAATGAAAAATCAGATCATATAGATGACACTATAGTTTTTATAGGTTTTGGAAATTTCTGTCTTCGAGTTCATACAAACCTATCTATTAAATGTTCTCAAACTGTAAGTATAATTAGACTTAAAATTAAAAAATAGATCCATGACCTACAATGTTGTGCCTTGGACCTTCGAAATACCCCTCGGCTGCACCTCATGTTTTTCTTTCACCTTCTGAAGCACTTGTAGTAGCTTATCCTTGTTTTTATATCCTTCCAGGTGACTTTTGTTGCACAAAAATGTAACGAAAACTCCATGATGGGAAAATAATACATTTATAAGGATCGACTTGGAATTCTCTGGACAACTTTCTAGTTTACTTGAGAGACCCAATCTTCTCGTAAATGCCTCAAAAATTGATTTCTTTACAATTGCATTCTTATGAGCATATTATAGTCACTAGACTTATGTTATTCAAATACCAAGTGTTCTTTATATAGGACTATCAAACCCCAATGGCGTGGCGGTAGGGGTTATTTTTGGCATCCTGGGTGATTAGGATTTTGAATCTCCCCAACCACCCATTGACTTGTTTATTAACTTGGAAATATATATCCCATATTGTTCGGGATAGAGGTGTTGACGGTGTTTAAACATGGCCTGAGCTGATTGGTGTGTTGGATTTGGGTTATTTTTTTCATGCCACATAGTGTGCTCATTTGTCTACATGTTATGTTTGGTTCCTTCATGGCATGGTCGGTGCACTCAATGCCAACCTTGACATGTTGGTTGGTCAATTATGGCGGGATTTCTCCCCATCTACGTGGGATATTGAGTTTGATTCAACATGTAGGTGTTTGGTCGGGTGCGGTGACTATGTTGAGCTCATTGAGATTTCCTCCCTTAACTCATTGTCATATCTTGCTACACTTCCTCCCCATCGAGTTAGAAATTGTCTTTGAATTTGGTTGATTTTTTTGGTAACTTGCCTCGACTCGCTCCTATAACTCAACTCGGTTTGTATCTCAACTTGTCAAGATGATTCAAATTTCATGACGATGTGTCCCCTCTCGAAATAAAATTGGACCTCAATGTTGCAAAATATTTTATTGATCATCGAATACCAAAGGTGAAAACAAGACTTTTATTTTTCTCCAAGTCACTTCTAACGTCATGATGACATGTGTCAATTTTCCACAACGTGCCAGGTCTTTGTGTCCCTATGCCCTACTCTATCCCAAAAACACCTTGTTCTTGTGTGGACTGCATTTGAAGTATAAGATATCCATTTTATGTGTTCTAATAGGCACCAAAATATTTGAAGCCATATACCATATCGTAATGATTCTTAGGGAGCTTTTGCGAAACTCAACCCATTAAATTGACCTCTAGATCATACCTCCCCACCGAGAAGGATTTTTGTCCACAAAAAAAAATTTCACCCAAAAATGTTGCCAATCATCTTCCTATATTTCACAAACACATACAAGATGCATAGAAATATCATTATGGATTATATTACTACAAATTTTTGATTAGATAATCACAAAAAATTGATCAATTTTAAAATAGACAATTATTTTCCGCATGAGGCAATCTGCCAAATTAATACTCCGTGATTCGCCAATCTCTCAGTAAACAACTTAGATCAGTTTAAAAAGACAAACTAGAATCCATGAATTTCTAATTGATTCCTGTAATTTTTCATCCCATCGCGACATGCAACCACCATCACAAAAATTGATCATTCTAAAATAAAAATTATTCGCCAAAAGAGGCAATTGTCCAACTGATACTTTGTGACACGAACATCACTGTAATCACAATTCCACCAAAATAGATCAATATAAAAGACACTAAAATCCATCGTTAATGTCCACCGACCCCGTAAAACTTCCAAATCACTCAAGTGCCCAAATATAGGTCTTAAAATGCACCTAACATATATATGCTAAAAATATATGCATTCCCAAACAATAATTATTTGCCATGCAAGTATGAAACTTAACACTAAATGTTCCCATTAACCTATATAAATTACTTTCAAATCTCTAAAGTTGAAGCATGATTTTAAATCATTGTACATAAATTGTACTTAGAAACTCAAAAGATAAATAAGGAGATGTAAATGGAGTATTTCCAAATTTTTCAATGTAAGAAAATCACTAAGTATGGTAAACATGTCCCTCATTTTTCTCAAAAATTTAACTCCAAACTATTCAAAGCTACACAAATGGGAAAATAATTTCCTTAGAAAAATACAATAGAATCCCATAACCAAAATCTTTGAATTAATTGCATGTTATTCATCATTCATCATTTATGCAACATATAATTGAAAATTTGTTTTCCAACCCATTTAAATGGATTTTCATTTTCCATTATTACTTGATCCATGGTTGAATTATCAACTGATGGTGGATTAAAAATTCATTTACCTTTGCAATAGGTTTGTATTCCATATTTGTTTTACCATTACTTTGATGGTGTGATGGATGAAATTTACAACAATTTTCAACTCAATGTCCACTCATACAAAATTGAGTGTAAAATCCTCGAGACAATAGGAATTATTTTTTCCATTTATCACCTCTAAATGACAAGATTGGTATTTTTCATTTGCCTTTCTCTTGACAAACGACATAAAATTCTTCATCAATGTCCTTCTCTTCCAACAATTGGAAACATAATGGTTATGCAATCCACAAAAAGTGCAAGGAAAAGCATTCCACATTTTTTGAATATCATAGCCAAATTTCTTAAACTGAAAGAGAGGATCAAAAGTCTTACAATTTATTTTGTGCTTATAGTAAGAATGAGGAGGTGGTATTTCATTACCTCTTCTTTGTGATCTCTACCAAATCCATCTTGTGACGATGAACCACAAAATTCCTCTGCGCTGAGTCTTCCCTGTAGTACTAATGGGGTATTCATTTTTGTCGGAAGCATGTCTCTCCTTTGAGTGCTTGGACCATTCTATAATTTCCATTCCCACACTAGGAAAACTCAATCCTGTAAAATGAGGATGATCCTTGACCAAGTATTGGATTAGTAATACCTTGGCCATTTTTACCAAGGCCTCTTCCATCAAATCCCATTTTCAACAATAATCAAGATCCAATGCCTTTAGTGTGTTTTTCAAATGAACCAAAAGCATCATTACCTGAATCTGAATTTGAATGAGAGGAAGAAGAATAATCATGTGGTGAATAACTTACAGCACACTCATCATTCATGTTTCTTCTTAAAGTTGAGGGAAATTCTTTTTGACTCACCACATTACAATATGATCAAGAGCTCATCCTTGGATTCTAGCTCGGATCTCAAACATGTAATTTATTTTTCAAGGGAATAAAGCTTGCATCTCAGGAAAGTATTTTGTTCTTGAATTTTTTTGTTAATACTTTCAATCTCTTCCAACATTTCTCTCTTCAAGGCTTTCCCCATAGCTATCTGCAAACCACCTATACTTCCAATACAATTCCAAACCACAAAATAGAAGATTAAGCCACAAAGTTTCATAATATGATGAGATTAGAAAATCAAAAGTGATATCTAAATATAACTAAAATCAACACCGAAACAACCATCTCTAATGATGAGACCAAAATGTGTTTCATTATATCACCAAATAGCACTCTTATTCTCTCTCTTAAAATCAAGATTTCAAGTGAATTTAGATGTAGTTTTAATAATGGATAACATATTTAAAGTAGAATATAGGATTTATTTTATCATCTCTTTATAAATCTATTTCATGATCTAATTGTTGTTATTTCCTTATATTTCTTCTAAATTGGAATGCAATAGTGTGTAGAAAACAAGTCATAAGTAACTCTACTCAAGTTCATATATTGTTGTTATTGAAAATTTCCACACATTTCTATTGAAAGGCCCATTTACCCACCAATTTCATATATTGTTGCTACTAAAACTTCCACACAGCTACTAAAACGCCCGACTATCAAAAAAGTCTTTTGGTTTATTCCAAAGTAATGTAAAGGAGCACTGAAATATTTAGTCCACTCTTTTCTTCCATGTCATCAACCAAGAATACAAATCCAAACATGTGGCAATCTAAAGTCATGCATGCATGTGGCATTCCAAGAAGAATTCAAAGTCATGGACTTAGCACTCCTCCATTTTCTCTCCATGTTTCAAGGATGAGAAAATAGTGGAATAGTATTAGGAATGTTGAATAAGTACTCTCCCACGTTGTGTTCCTAGATTAAAGGGATGAGTTGTAGAAATATTCTCCATTATAAGTGGACTATTGTAGTCAAGTTTGTTTAGGATTTATTACTTTGAATAAATCCACCCAAGAATAGGTAGTTAGTTCTTGGTGTGTGGACTAAGTAAACTAGGAGTGATTCCTATAAATACCTCTTCCATATACTTGGAAAGGGGGGCATATTTTGTAAATCAATTTTGAATCAATACAATTAGCTTCTAAAATTTCCTTGTAGTTGCTCCAAATCCAAAGGAAGATAATGGCCAAAAGCCACTCTTCCCTAAGGAGGAGGATTTTTTTGTTATTTCTTAGCATAGTTTATTTACGTAGATTTATTTCCGTTAATTTATTTGTTGCATGTTTCCTTTTTATGCATGTTTAATTTCAGTTTGTTTTCTTAGGAAGAAGTATTGTTGAATAAGATTTTCTTTCTCCTTTTACATACAACTTTAGACAATTCCTTGGTTATAATGACACCAACTTGTCTATGAGTTGGTTAAATGACTGGTAATACAATGACCCATCATCTAATACCAAAACATGATCCGTAAACATGTAGATTTTTTCTACTATTTTTGTTGTTTCAACAGATCTTTAATATTCATCAACTTTCAGATTAAAATGAATCCAAAGTTGGTCATAATTTAATTTTAAAATTAAATATAATTGAATCATAACTGATTCTAATATTCACAAAATTATTCATTCGATCAACCATTCAGATTACCATTTTATCAATTTCTCACAGATGTCATAAATCGATAATTAATGATTTTTGAATTTAACTTAATTGATTAAAATGTGAAATAAATCGAATTCAAATGCAAAATCAAATCATAGAGATGACACCATAGTTGTTTACAGAGTTTGGAAATTTCTTTCATCTTTGAGTTTATATGAACCGGTCTATTAAATTTTCTCAAACTGTAAGTACAATCAAACTTACAATTAACAAAATAGATCCATAACCTATAATGTTGTACCTTCGGGCATTTGAAATACCTTGGCAGATCTCAATGTTTGTCTTTCACCTTCCGAAGCACTTGTAGTAGCTTATCCTGTTATTCCTAGCCTTCAAAGTGAATTCTTATCAACAAAATAACATCACAAAAAAACTCCAAAATGGGAAAATAATACATCCACAAGGAGCATCTAGAATTCTAGACAACTTCTAGTTTACTTCAAAGACATAATCTACTCTTAAAGGCCTCAAAAACTAAGTTTTATAATGCCTTGTTATGACCATATTACAGATCCTTAGTCACTAGAGTTGTGTTATTTAAATACCAATTGGTCCTTATATAAGATTTTCAAACTCCAATGGTGTAGTAAAGAGGGGTTATTTTTAGCTTCAGGTGGTTAGGTTTGAATCTCCCCAACCACTGCCTGACTTGTTTATTGCCAACTTGGAAATATATATCCCACATTGTTCGAGATAGAGTGTCAACAGTGTTTAAATATAGTCTATGCCACTTGGTGTATTGGCTTTGGGATTATGTTTTACATGCCATGTATTTTGCTCGGTTGTCCATTTTTATGTTTGGTTCCTTCGTGGCATGATTGGTGCACTCAATGCTAACCATCTTAAGCATGTTGGTTGGTCGGTTATGGTAGGATTTCTCCCCATGTATGTGGGTTCTTGAGTTTTATTCGTCACATAGGTGGTTGAATGGTGCATCGACTATGTTTAGCTTGGTTGGTTTGAGCTCACCGAGATGCATTCCCTACCCCTAAGCAGCATTGTTATGTCATGCTACTGCTGCCTCCCCATCAAGTTGGAAATTGTGTGCCGAGCTGGTTGATTTTTGTGGTAACTCATCCCTAAATCACTCCTATAACTTGACTTGGTTTGTAATGCAGCTCGTCGAGCTGATTAAATTTCAAGGTGGTGGATCCCCCTCCAAAATAAAATTGGACCCCATGGTTACAAAATATTTTATCAACCATCAAATACTAGAGGTGAAAACATGACTTTTTATTTTCTCTAAGTCACTTCTAACATCATGAAGACATGTGAAAATTTTACACAACGTGCCTAATCTCTGTGTCCATGTGCACTACTATGTATGTGTGTTCTTTTGCGGACTATATCCAGAGCATACAATATCCATTTTACGCATTCTAATAGGTTTGTAAATCTCTCAAAGCCATATACCATACTTTAATGATCTATGAGATTTTGGGAAACTATGCCCACTAAATTGACCTATGGATCATTATTTGTTGTGTCTTCATCTCTCCATCATCCACCTGGTAGTCTTCTTGTGTTGATAGAAGGAGTTCTTAAGGTTCTTCAACAACAAACAAGATTCTTTGACTAGTAGGCTCATCATGACTAGAGAAAGTTGCTTTAGGTTCTTCCTTTGCTTTCTCAACATGGTTAGACCTTACATATGCCTTCCTCTCATAGTTATTCTTCCTCCATTTCTAGTATCTTAATATGACCAACATAGTTACAATTGAAGCAAACAACAAGATTCTTACCTCTAGGGCTTCATCTCTCCAATTTTGTCTAGGTGACTCTTGATGACAATATCTAACAATATGACCCTTCTTATGGTAGTTATAGCAAGTATTGTCTCTTGACTAATATGAATGGTCATTTATACCATTTCTCCATGGATAATCATTCTTGACTTCCCTTCTACATTCCCTAGCTTTATGACCAAATCCGTTTGTAGACATAAAATCATGCGATTGGGTACATCTCTAGATCCTAAACACATACTAAAGCATTCATATAATTTTTAAGCAAGAAAACTAATAATTGACATATCTCAACCTGGATTTGGCCTCTTTTATTTGTTTTTTGTTTTCTATTTGGTCTTACACACCCTATATCCCAATTGTTATTTTACTCATTTACCTTTTATTACTTCAAACACTAGCGCCCAACCAAGACACCATACGCCAGGCGCCCTATCCCCCTCCGGGCACCCCGACCCTTTTCCATCTTACTCACTCCTTTTAGGCCTATTTTATCTTTTGGGAATATTTTTCAATTATGGGTCGGACTTCAGTTTTCAATTAAAAATTCAAACAAGGGAATCATATAAATACATAGTTACGTGTTCAAAAGGGGACCATACTCTAAGAATTATTACTATCACCTAATCTTACATCCAAAAGGCACCTAAAGAACTTCAAGGCATTCATCTAGCATCCATTCAAGGGACAAGGATGCAACAAATATGCATACACTATAAGAGCATTTCTGATTTACACGAATAAACACATAGAATAATCTTCTTCACACCGTATATTATTTTTTCTCTATCATTTTTGCACCTCTTTTAGTAGATTACAAATATATAGGAAAATACTTTCCTATAAACAAGGTGATGGTTGTTAACAACCTCAACCATCTGAAAACTCACATACAACAATAATCCCGTAATATATATTGTTATATATTTGTTATAACAATATATATGTATAATAAACTAACAACCATGTGAATACTAATTCCTAACATTCCCCCCCTTAGTGTTTACATGGTAGAAAAACATCCACACTCTCAACTGCAGTATGCTCACCCCTGTGGCATGTCCAACTCTGTGACTCATGACCTTGATCCAAAAGAAAGGCTCGCTCCTTCCATGGTTTTAAACAGGCTTACCACAAACCTTGACGTGACAGGAACCTCATCAACTGTCCACCTCGTGTGGTTTTCTGGATCCTCCCACAAACCCTTTCAAGATCCATGAACTGACTTACTCTGGTGCTATTGTTCACCACTATGCTTATACATCAGGGAATTATGTAGGAAACACAACATGCATATCACAAAACTACACAATAGAAGATATATTGAAAAAATTCACATTACTTCCTATAAGAATCGTAATGTTCTTAATCGTAGTCTTTGTCATTGATCACTGCCACTCGATTGAACAAAGATAGAAAACTACCACCGCCTTTGGAAGCTTTCCTTGACTAAGTCATTTTTTGGGTACGTAGAATGGGAATGGAACATTGGTATGTATTCCCCCCCACAATGTGAAATTCCACTCATATAGATACTGAGAAGCAAAATGCATCAAAGAACATACTCCTGAATGGATCTTGCTAGTTAGGTCTTGCTGCACATGGTCACTAATGCTAGTGAACGTATTCTTCTAGCTGACCATCTTCCAAAGAAGTATGGCAGTCAGAGGACCAAGTCAGAGGATCACTGACAGTCATCTGTGCTCCAACACAACTCTCTTTCCAACATCCATCAAATACCACACAAAACAGGAACACTGCAAACTGAAGCACATTGAGAAAATGGAAACCACACTGAAAATCATATATTCACACCATACATATGCCACCACAGCTTTCCATGCGGCCCCATCGTTGGTGACTAACGAGAGGTCGTTGTTCGACCTCCTTCCTCCATTTTTGTGGCTTCTAACTCAGCCAAATGAAAATTTTAAGCTCATTTGTTTCCACATTGAAGTTATTCTCCCCCCGCAATGTGAAACATTTTATTTTTAGGACGTCGGGTACAACCGATAATGCGTCCCACAAAATAGCCAAAAAATATGATATTTTTCAAAGTGGGTATTTTATCCCAAAATTAGAACCACTATAATGAGAATTAAAAAATAAACACTTTTGCAAAAAACGGTGCTCAATTTTGAGTTACCGTGCAAAAGTTATTGAGGTTACAATTTCCCGTAAATTGGTCCAATTAAAATAAAATTGAATTGCCCTCAAAATTCAATTATTAAGCAAAAACTATAGAAATATATATATATATATATATATATATATATATATATATATATATATATATATATATAAAACTATAGTTTTCTAAATAATTAAAAAAATTGACCAATAAGAAAAAACCTGTGTGTTGCATTTCTTTTACCAGATGTGCATTTCCAGCCACAAAAACGTCTGTTTGACAGAAATTTTGTCATATCTGCATGTTGAATCTGACCCTGATGTAAACTACAAAGTTGTGCATCTTTTTCTCATCTTTTCAACCCAAAAAGAATCACCTCAATCCGATGTTTTATGAGGAAGATATGTTCATTTTACTGAACACTACTTGCTGTATTTTTTTGGACGGATTTTTGAATATTCTCTTTGGCCTCTTAAATCTTCTTGGCTCTCATAGGAATAACCTGCTCTGATACCAAATATAAGAGCAGCTACAGATTTACACTGAATAAACACACAGAATAATCTTCTTCACACTCGTATATTATTTTTCTATCATTTGTTACACATAGATTACAAATATATAGGAAAATACTTTCCTATAAACAAGGTGATGGTTGTTAACAACCTCAACCATCTGAAAACTCACGTACAACAATAATCCCATAATATATATTGTTATATATTTGTTATAACAATATATATGTATAATAAACTAACAACCATGTGAATACTAATTCCTAATATACACAACATAGGAAGGGGAAGTTTATTATTCCATCCACACATTAAACTACATTGTTACATATAGCTATAGCCGATATTAAGTGCACTTGCACAAGGGTATCCTAGGGAATAATTTCTGCACACACTCACCAAAACTACATGGATTCTAAGATGTAGTGCAGAACTTGGTTGTAAGTTCACTCTCAAGGTGACTGATGGGGTCATTATGACTCCCCCATTACATCTTTCTTTTAGGTTTGATGTGGTTTATGAGTTTTTGTAGGTGAAATTCTATTTTTTAGGTTACAGTACCCTCGATGATCATTGTGTGACTCTCACATAATTTTTGACACAATGAAAACTAGATTCGACTATTTGTGCAATCATAGGTCCCAGAAGAGGTATTTAGCACCGGGAACCCCTCTCCAGTCATGGCGCCAGTGTCCGGCTCATTCATGAGTTCCTAATTTTATTTTGAGTAGTAAACGAAACTTTTCCCATCCTTTACAACACTTTTCCTAGTTCATATCAGTCCCAGATCTAGCGTAAATCAGCTAAGTAATATTTCATTGTTCTTTTCTTATGGTTTTAAATATTACATCTTAGCTTGCTTGTGTCATTCTATATTTCATCATTTATACATTATTTGGTTCAGTATTGACTCTGAAATATTTAGATTTAATTTACATTAAATAAAATCATTTAGTGAACCCATCGCTCGAATCCAACCTTCCTTCTAGGGTTTTACTTTTATGCCCATCACCCGTAGTGGTCATTTTGGTTCCTTTGAGTACATAGATGATGAAAGAACATCACTCCATGTACATAAATAAGCCATAAAGGTATCAATTTTTTTCTTTCATGTATGGTCATAGGTCCTAGAGGTCTTTAGGTGTCATTTTGGTGTGCTACTTGGTATTTAGGCCTTTTAATATGCAAATGGAGCTTTTCCCTCCTTTTTGCAATATTTGAATATTTAGCCTTGTTTAAAGGTTGTAATGTATTCTTGGAACTTGAAAAATAATGTGCACATGGTGGAATGATATAACATGAGGTGTTAGTACCTTCCTAGGATCACAAGTCATGTCATGAATTACTATACTAAACTTAGGGTTGTTAAGTAGCCCCACCCCCTTTTTTAATGTAATTTCATCTAAAATCATACTTGTAACTGACCTAAAGGGAAAATCACTCAAATAAGGAAGCATAAAGGACATATAAAAATATTACAAGTAACTATTTTCAAACATTCCTACCTAGGTATGAATCGGTTGTAAGGTTTCAAGAAAGACTTCAAGGAGAAGAGATAGTTTTTGATAGCTTCTTGTATGATTCTTATGTTTTTCATAGTGTATGTAAGAGATTATTAATCTCAAAGTGAAGATAAGGTAATCTTAATTTTTTTCATGAAAATTTGAGTGATTTTGGTATCTCTTGTGCAATGATGTTTCTTATAACCTGATAATACCAATCTAATACATGATCATGGATATATAACTCTATGAAAAAAAGTGTGAAAGAGGTTGTGATCAATAAAGATGCATTCGTTGAGTATTTTCTTTGATAGTTGTGTGGTGAAGTTGTTTTTATGAAGGTTTTCTTGCATTCCTCAAAGAGATTTGTAACATTTTGTGATGATGCAAGTATTCTATGACTTAGTCATCTCTCGATGGTATAGAGGATTTAAGACTTACAATAAGGATATTACACGTTGTTTTAAAGGGAAAATCCCATTCTAGAAACTAGTCTCATAATGTGGAAGAGACTTAGTTAGTACTCACTTAATATGATTTGATTCGACCTATGGTAGACTATTTGATGAAGGCTTGGTAAGATACTTGTTTGGAGAGGAGTTGCATGTGGGAAAGAGGATTTCATATTAAAGGTTAAGCTGAATCTATCTTTGAAAGGTGAGGAGAAACCCATCATTTTAAGATTTTTTGAGAACATATAGAGAATAAGAAAACCCTAGTGTTCTTGGGAAGAAGCAGAGACCTTGGAGAGAAACCACAAAGTAAGAGTGAACTGAGACCTTATCTAGTAAGAATTTTATGATCAAGATGATAGAATAAACCTCTGGTCTAATTTTTATGTTTTGAAAGAAAGTTTGGAAGTAGTTATAGGGATATGGAGTTACCTAGATTCTCAAATAGCTACGGTGAGGGTTCGATGAGGGTGATCCAAAAATGGTACTTAATTTTTTGAAGTACTTAGAAAATTTTCAGATGAACAAATTTTAATAGACTCAACATTGATCATGAGTTCAATTATCCAATTTTGGGTGTCTTGAAGCCCAATTTTTAAACTCTTCCAAAATGATCAATTAATCTGATTTTTCCAACTTAAGTGAATTTACTGATTCTATTACAAAACCATTAAATAATTCACAAGCTGAATTAAATTATGCACTCAATCTGAATTCTTGATTTCAAAATCTAATAGTGCATTCAGTTATCTGATGTGGGTTATGGATACTGAAATTTCCTTCAATCTGTTTACTCTAGTTTTGTGCTTATTTTATCAATTAATAAAATTAATCAAAGATGAATTTTTATCTGATCAAAAGCTTTTAAAACTAAATAAAAACACCACAACTCAGAAATTGATAACGGAGTTCACCCAAAGGCTACATCTCCAGATTCACAGAAATTGAATCAATCTATTCAACATCCAATGAAGTACAATAACCCTTCAATAATGACTAATTATAGACACTTATAATTTAGCTCGAGTAATTTAAATACTTAAATCGTGTTAATTATACCCTTTCTCATAAATTGACGACATATCGTGAATATTACACATTTTCTCTGTTGTTGTTGTTAATTAATTACATTATGATAGTTAATTAACTCTTATATCCAACAACGACGCCAATTAACAACCTTCCATTAATCGGCTCTCATTTCTATCTAGATTAATTAATTATTATATAAGCTCCCCTTTCTATCTAGATTAATTCATTATTTCTAATTAATTAAGATCTCATTTCTATCTAGATTAATTAAATAATTTTAATTAATTAATACCTCTTTCTATCTAGATTAATTAATTATTCTTAATTAATTAATTCTCTCTTCTATTTAATCAATAAATCATCATTTATTTGATTAAAATCCTCTTATAACATAAATCATACTAACTATTTCTAAAAGCTTCTATAAGTTTACACACCTATTAATTAATCACTTTGGTTAATTAATAACCCCCTCAAGCCCCATGAGTCACTAGAGGAAAACTAAACTCTCTAAGGTTGACTCAACCCTCCCTAAACCTTCCTTATCCACAACTAACTGTCGGGCCCCAAAATATAAGCTAAGTACAAGAAGGTGCGTGGGCGCATCGGACCTAGTTGAAGAAGGGTGTGCAGGTTGAAGACACGCAGAGAAGGGTTTGGCAGCAGGTTTTGTAGAACATATAGCACACACGTGCAAGGTAAAATAGTTTTTGTACTTAGTTGCATTTGGTATCCCCAGCAAGCACACAAGAAATGCATGACCCTTGTGGATAAGGTGCCAACACAGCGTATGGGATCAAAAGGGAATATTCTAGGCATGTGATGGAAGGTTCCAGAAGACATCATTGTAAGGATTGGAAAGCTTGGATCGAGAAGGAATGCCTTCATGGAGGACCACCTCGACACTTGGCAACTAATCTGTAACTTTTGAAAGGCATGGCAGTGGGTGTTAAGGTTATAAATACAAGCGCCCGAATGGAAAGAAGAAGAGGGAGAAGAAGAGTAGATAGAGTGTGGAGAGTGCGAGGAGAGAAAAGAGAGGTGAAGCCCTACAAAAATTGAATGGGGATGTTATGGGTTAGGGATTAGAAGAACTCTATAAGTGATGGCACATTTAGGGGATGGGTTTTATTCTTCTTTGTAATATGATGAGCATAATATGGCTCTGATGCATGACTTTGCTCTGCACAGTTAGATGAGGATCTGTCATGACCTTAAGGGATTGTAATGTGGTTATTGAATCTGTTAATATGAATACAATGCTTTGTTATAAATCATCTATGTGTTTGGAAGTATACTAATGTATTTCCTTTCTGTATGAACCATTTCCTTATGTTGCTTGTTATTTCTCTTTTCTAGATGCAATAAGATAACAACTCATTCTAGAATATGGCATGGTTCTTTCTACTCATTTCCATTTGAATATCTATTATAATATGATGCATTCTCATAAGACTCACATAAAGGAGAGACTTAGCGCCCACACATGCTTGGTGAGCACCAAAGACTTTGTTGGGTGATAGGTGCGCATGGGATTAGACTATTGGTCTAAGGGTATTAAATATGACTACATAACCCAACCTCTCTATTATCCCACATGTAAAGGGATGTAGATATTCTTTTATACATCGGGCTATATAAAGATCCATTTTCCTACCTTTCTACTTACACCTAAATGAGCATAGAGCCTATATTATAGCCATTTTATCATCTTAGAGCATTCTTCTATTAGAGGAGCTAGCTATCTTCATTTCTTGCATTCATCCATCCAAGTTTTGAAGTCATATGGAGATATGTCAAATGGTCTTGTAGTCATGGATTGACAAGACTCCATTCTTGAAAACCTTGGGATTCAAGCATACGATAAACCCTTTTGATTGCTAAGGATCTGAATAGGTTCATTTCATTAGCATTCAATTAGAGATAGAGGTTAATTTTTTTAGCATGTTAGTTTGAATCTTCATTTCATGTTCTAATGCAAATATGTTAATAGATTAGCTTTTCTTAAGCTCTAAGCATGATGGTGCATAAATTTTCAATGGCCAAGAAGTTGGAGAAGCTATTTGCAAATTGAACGCATGAGGTTCGTAGTGGCCTTTGGTGTATGTGACGAAGTGGAGGTACATGCAAAGGATAGTTTCCCTCGGAATTCGTTATGCACTATGACGGTAGATTGTGAGATTTTCCATGGGGATCATGATGCAAGTAGATGCCCCCTACTCCAGTGCGCAATCCACAAAAATGTTTCTTGCTATTACAAGATATGTACCTCTATGACCCATGATACCAAGGATTACAGACTAATTGATCAGATCCATGATGTTATTGATCTAGGTGTGCGCCAGACTAGCCTTGCAAGTAGTTCAAAGGATGATGACTGTTGTTATGAAGGGTGCATAGATGGAGGAATGCGTGGAAGGGGTTTTTACGAAGGATTTTGTGGTCGTAGTAATCGCTGCGGTGGAGGATGAAGTGAGTTCTCATGAAGAACCCGTTATAATTGTGGATCTACAAATGTGAGTGTTCGATCTATTATAATGCTCATGGTGTGGAAAGAAACACAAGTACAAAGAGTGTCTAGAACTTTATGAACATATGAATTAGCAAAAGCACCAAAAAGACAAAGGCACTGGGATGGTGAGCATCATCTAAGAAGGACAATTCACGGTGGATGCCAATAGTGGTGCGTGAGTCAAGGCTAGAACTGTGTTGGTGACGACGTGAGAAGAGGCGCGCACGCCAAGGAGATGCCAAAATAAAGGACACTATTTTTAGGAGAGGAAGTAGTACATGGAAAGTATTCGAGACCCTGCTCATCGAAAGAGGTGTATCAAGAGACTATGGATGTGATTCAAAGTTTAGAAGGGGAGATCTAATGTTTGAAGGACTAATCGAGGCAGTTGGAGCAAAGGAAGGATGTCAAGGTTCTAAAGAATGACTTGGATGAGGTCAAGGAAGTATGTAAAATGTTAAGGAAAGATAATATTATTCCCTTTCTAGGAGAATGGATGAGAGAGAACGTACCGGGCGTCGGAGCGAACGCAAAGGAAATTTTGCATGCAAACCTTCCTCCTCATAGCCTCAACTATGATAAGGAGATTACTTTGAATGTAGTTATTGATGAATGGCTTCGAGAAATATTCTCATTGACACGGGATCGAGAGGTAAATGTTCTTACCTTAGATGTCCGGCATCAACTAAGAAGGCCCACATTGTAGCCATCTTTGAATGTGTTGTATATAGCGAATAAGACTAAGGTAATTCCGATTGGAGTCTAAAGGATGCAGATGCAAATTATCACCATTCAAGGGGAAAATTTCATTTGGAGACTTTGAAGTCTTGGCACTCTCTCGAGGCAAACAAATTTCCGACATTACTTGGGCACCCATAGTTTTACAAGAACAATGTCGACTGCACTTTAACAAAGGATATATCAACTTTGAGAATAAGGAAGAAAGGGTGATTATCCCCTTAATGGATGGGAAATCAATGCCCTATACGGAGCCATTGGGAGAAGAAGTCCTTGATAGAATCTATGTGTGTTCCATTAGAGATCCGAGATAATTCACCCCACGGAGGGAGTTATCCAATTTGAGGATGCTCAATCCTTGAGTGATACCACTAGTGTGGCATGCAAAAATTGGGTGCATGGGACTTATGAGTTAATTGGGTGACAGTTGAGAGGATCTGTAACAAGGGTAAAAATGCATGCTCTCAAGCACCTAGAGAAAAGAAGTTGCCAAGTTACTCTGGAGGAGCATATCCTGAAATTTTCTGCGAGAAATGGAGGCTCAGTGGAAGAATGAAGATGAGAGGAGGGGAATGCTCAACTACAACCTACTCAAAACTGTAGTGCATTGGTGGGCTACACATCGGGAGAACCTCCTAGAGTGGCACGAGGTGAGGATCACATTTTCTATAAGGTTCTCCAGAACAACGTGCCCACTGTCATACAAGACTACCATGGTAAAGAGACCGCCTCATTTCATATCCAAACATGCGAGATGGCCTGGATGGGAAGCACAGAAGTGTTACCGCCTTCATTATGGGTGCATAAGTTATATTCCACCTTACAAGTTTGTTCGCATGCTTGGTATGTTCATTCAGAGATGCGTCGTGAAACAGGTAATTTGCAAGAGTTGGCGATCGATCTCATTCAAGATTTTGAGTATAGGAGTACCAAGCCATCAGTGGATAAGGCGTTGTAAGTAATCAAGCATCTTACAATGGGAGATAGTGTTATGGCATAGGATAGGCTACTAGAGTTCTAGGTGAGACTTATTTGGAGACTCACCTCAATGAATAAATAATCAGAGGAAGTATAGCTTGAGCACGTGCATGGAAAAAGAAAAAGGAAAGATGGTCTATGTAATAGATGGAGAAGATATGGAGACTTTGGATGTTAACCATTTAGAAGGTACGTGTGAAGTCATAGACAAGCCTTGATGAGCGAGCACGTGCCTACCATGAGCCCTTAAAAACAAAGAAGGTTAACATTGGAACGAAGACAGAACCTAAGGAAGCTATCATTGGAGACTATTGGTTAGAAAAATAAGTTTTAAAGGTTATTAATCATTGTGCGAGTTCCAAGATTTTTCCTTGTGGTTACCATGAACTCAAAGGCATTCACCATTCCTTGGGAGAGATGAAGATCAAGTTGAAGGAAGGTGTGCACCGATTCAAAAGAGGCCTTATCGGATGAATCCAAATTTACATGTATGGGTCAAGGAAGAAATAGACAAGATGATAGCATCTGGTATCATTGAGGTAGTGGAAGAATCAAAATGGATAAGCCCAATGGTTATTAGTATCAAGAAGGATGGTATGATAAGAATTTGTGTTGACTACAGGGATCTGAATGCATTGTGTGTCATCGATTCTTTCCCAACCCTCTTTACTGAAGAAATCTTTGGAGGAGTAGTTGGGCGCAAAGTCTACTCTTTCATGGATGGGTTCTCAGGGTATCACTAAGTCCAGATTGCAAAGGAGGACCAAAGAAAGACAACTTTCACCACTGAGTGGGGAATTTTTGCCTACACAGTTATGCCTTTTGGATTAAATAATACACTTGTTGTGTTCGCGCATCATGTTACGAAATTTCAAGACTTCATCCATAAGTTTCTTCAAGTTTACATGGATGACTGGACTATGTATGGATTGGTAAAAGACCATTATGAAATTTTAAGGCTAATGTTTGAGAGATGTCGGCAATTAAGGATATCCTCAACATTAAAAATATGTCTTTTCTAATCCATTTGGAACCATGTTAGGACACATTATATGCAAAGAAGTTTTATTAGTGGATCCCGCTAAAGTTAATTATGTAGGATAAGGGAGCCTACTAATCAAAGCGTAGTGTGCGTAGATTCCTTGGGCATACGAGGTACTACAGAAATTCATCAAGGGATATGCCAAGATTGTTGCACCCTTGGAGGAATTATTAAAACACAAGAGTGCCTTTCATTGGGGAGAGGCGCAGAGAAGGCATTTGACACTTTGAAGGATAGGCTTGTCACAGTGCCCATATTACATTTTCCTTCTTGGGATAAGCCTTTCCATGTGCATGTTGATGCCTCAGGAACAGCTATGGGAGAAATGCTAGCATAACTTGGTGAGGGAATTGTTAATCATCCCTTGTGCTTTGCAAGTAGAAATTTGACACCAATAGAACAAAATTACACAACTACTGAGCATGAAGCATTATCTATGATCTACGCACTACATAAGTTTAGATAATATTTGTTGGCAACACCATTCATATTCTACACAGATCACATGGCATTGAAGTACTTAGTCAACAATCCCATTCTACAAGGGTGCATATGTCGTTGGGTCCTATTATTTCAAGAGTTTGAGTTCACCATGGTCGTGAAACTAGGAAAAAGTAATTCAGGACCTAACCACTTATCAAGGATTAACTCAAGGAGGACACACAAAGCATTGAGGATACCATGTTGGACACACAATTGTTTAGGTTTGCAGCATGCACCCTCAAACTTGGAAGATATCATAGTATTCTTAAAAATAGGTGTGGTGTCGGAAGGGATGAAGGCTCTAGAAATAAATCATTAGAAATACACACCACACCTTACATGTTGATTAGTGGAGACATGTATAAGTTAGGTTGTGATGAGGTTCTGTGCCGATGCGTATTGGAGCATGAGCGCGTGGCAATTATGGAGGAAGCGTATGGTGGGATTACAGGAGGACAATATGTAGGAAATGCTACCGCATGTGAAATATTTTATTAGTAGGGATTTGGTGGGAACCATCTACAAGGATTGTATTGAGTTTTGCAAGGCCTGTGACCATTCTAGTGCCTTGGCAAACCTAGAAAGAGAGATGAAATGCCCTTATGACCAATAGCCAGTGTTGAACCATTTGAAAAATGGGAAATCAAATTTATAGGGCCAATTAAGCGCTAGTTATGCGAAGGACTGGTTCATGGTATATCATCACTTACACTGATTACTTGATATGGTGGGTAGAGGCAAGCACCTACAAAGGATTGCACCACAAAGAACAGCTGCTAGGTTTTTATGGGAAAACATAATCAGTAGGTATGGTTTTCCTTTAATTTTAACAAGTGATAGGGGTACACACTTTCTCAATGAAACGGTCAAGATTCTATTAGCATAATTTATGGTGGCCCATCATAAGACTACCCCATATCACCCTCAATCAAATTAAATTGAGGAGGTATTTAACAAGATACTAAGTCACACGTTGACTAAGATATGTGACATTGGAAGACAAGATTAGGATGACAAAGTATTAACAGTTCTTTGGGCATATAGGTAAACCTACAAAAGCTTGAACAAAGCCACACCGTTTCAATTGGTGTTTGTCATGGAGGCTATTTTACCAATAGAATTCATGTTACCATTGCTACATATAGCACGCATAGGAGGTTTAGCTGTGAGAAAGTCCTAGAAGAAATAATTGATAAGTTGATGTAGTTATACGAAAGGCGATCATTTACTAGATGGAATTAGAAGACAAAAAATAAGACAAAAGGCATGGCATGATCGTGATATCAAGAACAAGAAGTTTGAGGTTGGGAAGATGGTGTTGTTGTATGATTCCAAGTATCTGCACCATCTTGGGAAATTGAAATTCCATTGGTTGGGACCTTACATCATCTCGTACATTCTTGATTCAAGTGCTTTCCAGTTACAAGCACTAGATGGGACGAGGTTACCAGGTCACTTCAATGGGAGTAGGTTGAAGCCCTACTATAAATAATTCTTCTTAGTGTTTGTAATAAGGTAGTATTGCCTAGTTAGCTTAGAATTTCCCTTTATGTTTTTCTTTCTTGTGTTTCCCTTTCTCATTGCTTGTTCCTTTCTTTTGTTTCATTTTTTGCACCTTGTGCGCCGGTAACCACATTATTTTTCCCAAGTTTTTGTATGCGTAGAGGACCATGCATATGTTTTAGTGTGGGGTGGAGTGATGCAAAGTATAGGCCTGTAATACAAGTTGAGTGGCCCAGTAGAAGGAAGCATGTAAGGTGGAGAAAGTGTGTGAGGAAACGGTGGATATTGGATTATGGTGTCAAAAGGCTTTGCAGAAACCATGTATATAAAGGATGAAGAGTGCAGGAACAACATGAGGTAGGCAGGGAAAAAATCAGATAAAGGACCGAGAAGAATTTCCTTCAACGTTGTGTGGACGCGCGCGTAAGAGTCTTCGGTTCGGGTTGAATTTTTGTGCGCCAGAAGGTTGTAAAGGGTTTTTCACATAGGATGTGGTGCGTGGGTAAGAGCGCTTAAATTCGGCTTAGTGGAAAAATTACATTTAATGTTAAAGTACATTGGTAGGTGGTATAGCATTTAATGTTGGAAAGAAGCAAAAACTATAAATACAAGGTCAAGAAAGTCATTTGTTACCTTGTGATTACTGAAGTGAAAGAAGCTCTTGTGAACTAGAGCATCCAAGAGAGAAATTTGTGCAAAGAAAGGAGAATCTCGAGAAATTTAAGTGTGCATCTAGAGTAGATCTGTGAACTAGAAGGAAGGAGTACATGGGCATGAGGAAGGTTATGTGAAGAGCATCATCTTGTGGAAGGATTTCTTGGTTAGGGTTTGGCAGCTAGGGCACAAAGAAAGAAGGATTCATTTTAGGAGTTAAAGCTTTGGAGTGAGCTTTGGGATTGAGCAAGTGTAGTAGAGAGTAGAGCAAGAGGAAGGAGTAGTTAAGTTTAGTCTGACTAGAAAATATGGCACCAAAAAATTATTCACTGAAGAAAACAAAGGGCAAGGGAAAGGAAAGAAAATTGTTGTTGTCACGAGCACCAACAAAGAATGGTACGTGAAAATGTAGTACCTAGATGGGGTATTTCTAGGAAAAGAGTGGGAGTCACACTTACGAAAGATGGCCATAAGTGATTATAACCATCACACAAGCAAAATGGAGAAGGAAATGGCGTTGGAGTTGGTCCAACCAACTAACAATAGGACGCCAAATGGAATGCCCATTTACAATGATGAGGTGAAGGTCAAATTAGAGAAGGTTGGATTATTGCAACTATATGAGTTGCCATACTTTGGAAAGCTTGAGCACCTTTACCAGTGGTTGATGTCACGTGTACATGAGGATCATTTTTATTTCATAGGGTGCAAGATGTGCATCACACCACAACTGATATCCAAGTTCACATGCCTCATTTGTGAAGGAGATAGCATAAATGACGATCTGAGTGACAAGGAGGCTATCAAAGAGAATGTAATCGTGTATGACTACAAAAGGGGTCGTGATACTTTAACATTTCTAAGATTCAGACCGAGTTATGAGGATGGTCACATGCACTTGGTGACCAAGCTCAATGATCAAGAACGGTGGACACAAGTGAACAAGGCATGGCTAAATGTATGTCGAAGATATCTAAAGGAACCATCTACAACTTGTTCACTTTCATCGCAGATGAGATTATAAGTAGTGCACACAATGAGGGAGAGAAGATACTCTTTGGTAATGTCCTCCTCACCATTGTATTTTTCAGAGATTGGAGTGCCCGATGGGCTAGAAAATTTTGTTTGGGAGTATCCAGAAGAGGATCCCTCACCCCAAAAAAAAGTTTTGCAAAGTACACTTGTGAAACCATGATGGCCGCTCACAAGGCGCACTTGGAGAAGTGGTATAAGAAAATGTGTGACACATTTGGGGCTGAGTGGAGGATCCCAGAGTATTTTCCCATGCTCGTGGATGGAGAGGTAGAATTTGTAGTATACCAACACTTTTGCATTGGCAGATTTATATTGATAGATGGGAATATGAGTCCATGGTGCAAACTACCCTTCTCCTTCACCATGCAATACTTCCAAGCTGGAGTTAATCGGTTCAAGGAGGCCAAGAGACTAAGGTTTGACCTTAGTGAGGTAGATATAGACCACCGTGAGCTATGCTCAGAAGCTTTCCTACCCAAAGAAGCGCGCGTACGTGGAAAGATATGTCTCCATGAGATACAAATGATGAATCCTTTAACGCTGCCGATTGCAGGAAGGACCGCAGCAAGGGTGTATCGTGCATAAGGCCAAAATTTAAAAAGGGAACTTACTTGGAGAATGATGTCTCCATCCCTAAAGACCCTACCAAAGGAAGAAGGCCACGCCTAGAAAGAGAGAAAGAGAAAAGGTGCAGAAGGCACCAAGTGTTTAAACCACATAAATGGTGAGCGTGTTAGAAGAAAGCGCTAATCCTAGTACTTACACACACATAAATAATTCTCCAAGTCAAGGCAAAGGCTGCAAAGAAGAGGTTTGAGCATGAAGAGCCCCTCACCTAAGAGGAATCACCAAGGAAGACATCACCTATCAAAGAAAAGGAAAAGGAATAATCTCTTATGTACTGAAATCCTCAATAAGAAGAAGAGAAGGTAACTAATGAGGCAGATTCGAGAAGAGATGGAGAATTTATATGCCTACATCAGTGACAAGGATGATGATGATGAGCCAGAGGGAGGTGAGGACCATCAATTCTATGAGATACATGATTCTGAGGAAGAAGGGGATGAGGATTATAACGAAGAGGATGAGGAGAAGGAGGATGAAGAAGAAACTAAGGCCCAAGGAAAGGGGGTAGGTAGGGAAGAAAATACAAAAGATCAAAGGACCCCAAGCCTCACAAAGGAACAAATAGATGAGGCCACAGAGAGAGAAGTAGCGAAAATCATCAGAGAACCTGGTGGAACAAGAGGTTGAACACAGCATGGATGTGGTGTTGAAGGAAGTTGAGGAAAGCGTAGGAAAATAATATGGCAGCATGGGAGGAGATCCCAATTTGGTTGTAAGCTTTCCAAGGGCCACACGCACAAGGAGGAAGAGCACAAGTAGTGCAAGGTCAAATAATGGGCTACATCGATGATCCAAACAAGGTGTTGCGTACGCACTTCCAGAGCACCGTGCCAACGGAACAGCTCTTAGCCATGACTTCATTTGATGAGGAAGGTGCATACCCTCAGACAAGGAAAATGCTATCATGGGCATTTGAGTCCCACATTGATGAGCCTAAATTTGAAGTAAGCCAAGGAGCATTGTTGAAGGTGCCAAAACAAAGGGAGTAAACCCCTTGGTAAATGCCCAACAATTATCAAATGAGAAAATATGTAATGTGCTCAACAAAGTCTCAGTTGAGGTTGAAGTTAGGCTCTTCGGAAGAAATGACAGGGTGAAGTTCCTAGAGGCAGAGCTAGAGAAAAAGGAGGAAGATCTCCTTGAGAAAATAAAGGACCTAAAGTAGGAGGAACTAATCAACACTTAGTTAAGGCGTGAGTTAAAGGATGAGAAGGAAAGAGTGTGAGGCATATAAGAAGATAGATATGATCATGGATGCCATTGTCTTAAAGCATCAGACTTAACACCACTCGTGCAAAAGTATGGATCATCTTTGCAATGCCTAGAAGACTTGACATGCATACTCACTATGGAAAGGCAGCCACTTGCCTTAGAATCTACAAAAGAAGTGTTGGTGTGCCAAGAAAAAGAGAATAAGAAGAAGGTTGTGGAAATTTTTCTTAATACAACAAAATCCTCACCGATGTAAAAGCCACCACACAAATTATTGAGGTTGCTTATGATAACTACGCAGATAGAGGATAGAGTGGAAAGTATCTTAGTTTCCACCCATGAAGTGGAACTCAAGGAGTTTTAGGAAAAGACTAAGGGAACAGGGCTGAGTGAGACAAAATCCTAGCCAAAGTAGAAAAGAAATCAGAGGCCATTGAGACCTTGTGGGGCTCAATCAAGAACCAGATGAAGGAATTGTACCCCCAAATCACTTGGAGGATGGACGATGTCAAAGATTTGGGTAAGCAACTGGAGGAGATTGTGGAGACAATGAGCGCTAAAGGAGAGGAACTGAGTTTTGAAGAAGTGAGCGCCCTAGTGGGTGACCTCTGTCAGTAAGCTCAGAACGAGGTCGACACTTGGGGAAAATTAGAAGTAGAATTAGGGAAGGATTTCCCTCTCCTCCTCCAAAAATAAAAATAGTTCCCCATTCTTTCATTCTTTTCCCCATTTCTCATTCCTTTATTCTTCCATTCCAATCAATTATAAGGATCCGCCATTCTTTATTTCTTTATTGGAGAGTGTTTTGAGGATGGAAAAGCAGAGGCGTAGTGTGGGGTGATGTTGGGCCCCAAAATATCAGCTAAGTACAAGAAGGCACATGGGCACGTAGGACCTAGTTGAAGAAGGGAACATGGGTTGAAGGCACATAAGGAAGGGTTCTAGAAGAAGGTTTTGCATAACATACGGTGCGCACATGCAAGGTAAAATAGGTTTTGTACTTAGATTCATTTGGTATCCTAGTAAAGCACTGAGAAAAGCATGACCCTTGTGGATAAGGTGCCAACCTGGTGACTATGGGATCAAAAGGGAATATTCTAGGCATGTGATGGAAGGTTCCAGAAGACATCATTACAAGGAGTGGAGAGCTGGATCTGAGAAGGAATGCTTTCATGGAGGACCACCTCGACACTTGGCAACCGATTCGTAATTTGTGAAAGGCATGGCGATGGGTGTTAAGGTTATAAATACAGGCACCGATGGAAGCGGAAGGGGAGAAGAAGATTAGATAGAGTGTGGAGAATGCGGAGGAGGAGAGAAAAGAGAGACAAAGGCCTACAAAAACTGAATGGGGATGTTATGGGTTAGGGATTATAGAACTCGTAAGTGATGGCATATTTAGGGGTGGGTTTTATTATTTTGTATAATATGATGAGCATAATATGGCTCTGATGCATGACTTTGCTCTGCATAGTTAGATGAGGATCTATCATGACCTCAAGGGATTGTAATGTGGTTATTAAATCTATTAATATGAATACAATGCTCTGTTATAAATCATCTATGTGTTTGGAAGTATACTAATGTATTTCCTTTCTGTATGAACCATTTCCTTATGTTGCTTGTTATTTCTCTTTTCTAGATGTAATAAGATAACAACTCATTCTAGAATATGGCATGGTTCTTTCTGCTCATTTCCATTTGAATATCTATTATAAGATGATGCATTCTCATAAGACTCACATAAAGGAGAGACTCGAACCCACGCATGCCTCAAGTGAGCGCCCGGCACCCACTTTGGATGATATTTGATGCGCATATGGGATTAGACTATTGGTCTAAGGGTATAAAATATGAATACATAACCCAATCTCTCTATTATCCCACATGTAAAGGGATGTAGATATTCTTTTATACATTGGGTTATATAAAGAGCCATTTTCCTACCTTTCTACTTACATCTAAATGAGCATAGAGTCTATACTATAGCCATTCTATCATCTTAGATAATTCTTCTATTAGAGGAGCTAGCTATCTTCATTTCTTGCATTCATCCATCCAAGTTTTGAAGTCATATGGAGATATGTCAAATGGTCTTGTAGTCATGGATTAACAAGACTCCATTCTTGAAAACCTTGGGATTCAAGCATACAATCAACCCTTTTGATTTTTAAGGATATAAATAGGTTCATTTCATTAGCATTCAATTAGAGATAGAGGTTAATTTGTTTAGCATGTTAGTTTGAATCTTCATTTCATGTTCTAATGCAAATATGTTAATAGATTAGCTTTTCTTAAGCTCTAAGCATGATGGTGCATAGATTTTAGTTTAGCATTGTATTGAGGCTATTAGGTGTTAGTCTTGATTTTATTTGCATAGCTAACTAATTCTTGCACACATTTGGCACGTGCGGTGGGACTTACTCCATTGTCCTTTGCACTTAATTTCAAGTTTTTGTAGTTAAGTTTCATTTTTGGTTACTAACCCTCTTTTGCACATGTTGATCTAACTTGTTTTGTTGAGTTTGCATGTGTTGAGTCTTCCTTATAGGTATAAAGGAGGTGAATTGCTGTCAAAATTAGATCTTAATGGGAAAATTTCAATATTTCTCCATGTTTTCATGTTTAGAGCTTCATTTTTCAACATTCTACATGCTAGTTTTGTCAATTTCTTGAAAATCTTAAATTATTGAGCATGTAGGTTAGTGTTTGATAGTGTTGAGTCTTCTATTTACATATTAATGTGGTGGGTTGCTGTCAAAATTGAATCTTGGTGAGAAAATTTCAAGATTTCTCCATGTTTTTCATTTTTAGAGCTTACTTTTTATCATTCTACATGCTAGTTTTGTCAATTTCTTGAAAATGTTAAGTTTTTGATCATGAATGTTAATGTTTGATAGCATTGAGTCTTCTATTCATATATTAATGTGATGGGTTGTCAAAATTGAATCTTGGTTGGAAAATTTTGACCATTTTGTAGATTAAGGGACTTTTTTGACATTTTTTAGTGTGCATACCCATGAGCATAAGAGCATATGCGTAAGCCATCTTCCAAAGGCCATAAATTTTTCTCCCAAACTCAAAATGACTCTGTTTTTTACGTTGAAAAGGTATTGAATTTAACTATGAAAGAAAACATAAATTCAAGATTTATACTTATAGAAATTACATGTTTTACCTTTATTGTAAAACTGGTCATTTTCTAACATGTCTAATGTTTTGATGAATGTTGTATTTCCATGCTTTACTTGATTTAGACCAAATCTTGTGTATGCTCTTCTCTTGCACATTTTGGTGATATTGAGAATCAAAAAAACTTTGATCTCTATCTTTTTAACATTTAGATTAACTTGGAAATTTGATCATTCTTTTTCTTAGGGAATGAACATTTTACAAAGCATTTTTATGGTCCTTTGATTTGAAGTTTTCCATTTCTATCTAGTTGGGCTAAAGTTTGTGTATTCTCTTCTCTTGCACCTTAGGGTGATCTTGAGAATCAAAATCAACTTTAGTCTTCATTTTCTAACATTTGGTTAATTGGAAACTTCATCTTTTATTTTTGGCTTAAGGGAATGAACATTTATCAAGCTTTTTGTATGGTTCATTAATTACAAACTTTCCTTTACTTTTTAGTTGGATTATTTGTTGTGTATGCTCTTCTCTTACATCCTTGGATGATCTTGAGAATAAAAAGCAACTCTTAATCCTCTTTCAAATAATGTGATTTTCTTGGAGAACTACTAATGCTTGAGTGCAGGACCTAAAAATGCTTGTCAAAGAAAGGAGTTTGAAACAAACTTTTCTAACTACACGTGTGTTGCAAGTTGCCAAATGATGAACGAATAAACCAAATTAAGTATAAAAGATAAAAAACACCACATTCAAAACACTTGATTTGCAAGTTCGGATAAGGGTATGCCCCATCCGCTTAAAACTAGGACATAACCCCTTTGGCATAAGCCTTAAGCTACAACAATGGGGGTGGTCATAGGAACCCCAAAGTAGTCCACACAAGAGGGAACCTTGTGGACAAAATAGGAAGTTCTCCGCACACCTACTTGACTAGTATACACGTGAGATTTAGCATCAAAGTTATCTATATTGTGACCCTAGTGAGAGTACATGATGGACGCATTTATTGCCCACTGTGCTTGAAGGGGTAAGTAAAGCCTAGGATAATCCTTGGGAAACCTTGGCAAACCAAGTTCTCTCTTAGATAAATTTTAACACCTAGTTGAGTGAACCACCTAGGAAGATATCTTTGACCAAGAGCCAACTTTGACCATTTCAAAACAAATTTGAGTTGAGAGCCATTATTCATCACAAAACATGTGAAGCGTTACTTTTGCTTAGTTTTTCACTTGCCCTAAGGTGAGGTAAAACTCTACCAAAGTGAGGCCAACATTTTTCACCCCCAATTTATCTACTTCCTTCACTTTCTTTTGACACTTTGTTTATTAGAAGAAGAGTGACTACCCTTGTGTTGTTAATTGATTGTATTCTCCACTTTTTTGTCTATTTATGCTCATCATGTTTTGGTGACTTGTTAAATGTATCTAAAGTGTGTGGAGAGATTTTTATATCATTGGTATCCTTTTTATCTTGATACCCAAGTCAAGATCATCATCATAGTTAGGCTGGATTCATCACCTTGACTCTCCTTTGAATTGTTATCTTGTTTATATTGTGTCGCTACAATTTTGGTATTTACGTCTTGTTTCTTGTAAACTTGACCTAAATATCTATATTGTGATGTTACATTATATACACTTTAACAATTCCTAGGTATACTCTAGCTTTAGTTTGATTTCAATTACTACCTCAATTTTGAAAAGTGTTGAGTGTTACCACTTATGCATGTTATATCAATATCATCTTGATATTAATACCTTACTTTCTCATAAATTTTGGTTAACGTATCTTGGTGGAATTGTTTTGTCGCTCAATCTGAATAAATTGCTTACTTTTTGGAATATATGCCTTCATTAGATTCAGGATTTGCTTTTAGTATACTTTTTTGGGGATCGTGTTAACTTCTTGTTATTACTTATTCCTTGCACATTTCTTTGAACTTGACATAAGTAGTGACATTTTTTTAATCATCTTAAAACACCAACTACCATTTTGGAAATAGACTTAGGAAGTATATCATTTGGTTGATTGGTTTTGGAACTAAGCATCATGTGATTGTATCTTATTTGTCACCTTTTGACTTACTCATTTAGAACAATCACTTGGGCACATTTATCCTTTGACATTCTTTTTACATTTCACTTAGGATTAATCAATACCTTTTGAACAAATTCAAAACACCTTAGTGAAACTCTCATACATCATGGCCCCTAAAACAAGATTGGGAGCCAAAAAGTAGACATTTGAAATGAAAAAAGCACAAACTTGAGGAAACTTTTTAAAAAAGGTACAGAGACCCTAAACTCTCTATGATGAGATGTGACTCATTATTGCACTAGATTTGTAAACGATTATAGACTTGTGGTATGATCCTCCAAGAACAAAGCAAAGATAAATAACTTGTTTAAATCTTGTTGGTAAGTAAGTACACCCTTGAGTCTTTGATTAGCTCTACATAAGCGAGATAATAGAGCTTCCTCCCTCTATTCGTAAGTCTTCTAAATCAATGGATGAATCGATAACCCCTTTATTAACTCATAGAATGTTTCTCAAAAAAATATTGAAACATCAACGATAGCAAACAATATTTTGATGAGGATATGCCAATGTTGATTAAGAGTAATTAGAAAAGATTACTAATTTATGTCAAGCATTACGTACATTCAGCCCTACACATATCCCGCATATTCTCAATGTTTTACTTGTTGCCAAAAACTCTTGAGATGTCACTTTTGTCCCTCATATATACTCTTCTTTGGTTTTCATGGCCTCTACTCATCCCCTTCACATTCCTACTTCAAATACTCTTCTTCTTCATCCCAATGCTTCTAATACATAACTCGGTTCCTCTTTGGCACCTATGATTTAACGTTTCTATATCAATATCTACAAGTTCAAATTCAACAACTTCAGCATGTTACTTCACTCTCCTCTCCATCTCTTGATTCCTCCTTACTTACGCATACTCCTTTTACACCCGCCATTTCGCTTATTCACTTCCTCTCAATTTTTCACCTCTAATCTTCCCACTTTCAATGGCCATGGTGGCTCTCATGAGCATCTTGAGATTTTCATGTTACATGCCTTGATTATGTATATGATCATACATCACTAGCTAATCTATTTCCTGAAGTCTTCAATATCACACTATGTGTTGGTTTTACGATCTACTATTCACTGGTAACTTCTTTCACGTATCTAGTTGATGTTTTTCTTGATCGCTTTTCAATCAATATCAGCACTAAGATCTCTTATGTGCAACTCTCTCAAATAAAACAAATATTTGATGAACATCTAGTGGACCATGTATTATATTATTAGAAAAATCTAGCTAAGATGATTAATGTGTTTGTTGATTCGAAATTACAAGATCTATTTGTTCAAAGACTCTTACCACCACATCAAGAGAGTTTTATATTTGAGACCTCTCCTTCATTCAATCAATTATACCATATGCTTAAAATGTGTGAGGTCAAACTCCTCTCTATGGAAAATTCAATTATCATGATGCTTTGTCTTCTCTAAGAAATTTCAAGATAAATAAACATTTAAGCCATCTCCTAAAGCCCTATGAAGCAAAGGCAATTGTCAATGTCATCTCTCCTCCTGAAAAGCTTCAATGGAAACCTCCAAAGCATACTTTCACTAAATTACCATATGCACCTCAATTTTATTACCTCAACTTCTTGAAAGTAATCTAATTACTCTTCCACCACCACTCAATATTGATCCATCTTTCCCCCGTGTCCGCAATTATGAAAAAATGCTAAATGTGTCTATCATAAATACATTGGGAATTTTACCCATCAATGTTTTAAACTCAAGCATCTCATATTAGATCTTATTAATAATAATTCACTTGAGCTACCTGCGCCATTTGTTTCTAATCCGGAAAATGATAAAAAAATCTCAAAATCTTCAATGACCCTTTGCCTAAGCATGACACACAAGCTTCTGACTCTTTTGCTAATCATACATATCACGTTGTGCCCCCTCCTTCATTGGGGCCCCTTGATTTTCTTGTCACTTCTACTAATGCATCACCACCAATCATTACATTTTCCAATCACGATTATCATGCAACATTTTCTTCTAATTCACTACACATCAATGCTTCTATCGGTTCATATACTATCAATAACACTATGATATATCTAGAGGCTCCTATTAGTGTATGCTCTATTGCGATTCTTATGGCTATAAAATGTCCAATATCTGATATCACCTATCTAGTTCTTAATTATTTTGGCTACATCAAGCTTCCCATTACAGTTGGGCCTCTTACTATGCTTGTGTCATTCACTATGGAATCTTCAATCAAAGGTTGTGACATGCTCTTAGGTCTTCCTTAGCTTCATCACGCTCAAGCTATTCCCTTAATGAATTATTTGTGTCAAAGGTCATCCAATAAATAAAAAAATTATCACTATCAAAGGTGTTCCACCATGTACACCATTGCCTAAACCTCATCTTGATGACATCCTTCCACCAGTTATAGCATCTAGGCCTCCGAGGCCTCTCAAATCTAAAGCACATTCCACACCTAGTTCTCCTATCCGCACACGTCCTACTTCATGACACTCTTGTCCTCATAGGTCCACTATTCCATCTTGTCAGCATAAGTCCCCTACTTAGGAAATCCCTCACATAGGTGTTCATCACCTCCTTCACCACGTAGGTCTCCTTCACGTGTACATTACTACTCTCATACTCCATCGAGGCTTAGAGCATTGTCACATTCTTTTATCTCCTTAGACATTGGGTGGAGGGCCTTTTCCCTTCACTATCTTGAGATAACATTCTATTTTCTCACACTTGGGGCATCATGCTTTCTCCCCCTTCAATCATTATCAATTCTTTCTAATCTCTACGCATACACATTGTGCTCCATGTTTTCTATCTAGTATTTCTCGTCACTCTTACACCTCTTGATACACACATTGTATCATCATTACCTATGACACACTCTAGTTCCATAGTTCATACTTGATTGTTGAGGGTCTAAATCTAAAATGAACCTCACATCACTCATTCACTTTTCACACTCTATGCTTCATGATCTATCTTTCTAACACACATTTTCAAACCATTTCCCAATGACACACTCTTGTTTTATGGTTCATTCTTGATTGTTGAGGGTCTTTTATAAATGAACCTCATCTCATACATATCCATTGGTGGCACGTTGTTCCTTCCATATTCACGCATTTCATGCCATTCCACTACACTTATACATTGCATATTCCATATCTTGGTTGCACTTACTCTCTTTCTTTTTATACTAGTTACATGATGTACTTTTCTTACTATGTTAGTCATATACTTAGTATGTCAATATCTTTTTTATATACACATGTGCATTCACTTGGTCTTTTGGAGTGAATGTAGATCTCTTTACAAGTCTTTAAACAAACTGCAATGATGCTTGGCATTGTACCTCTTACCAATCCCACCAAGGCTCCTAGGGCATCTACTATCACACATTATAGGTGTTATTGTTTCATTGTTTACTACTTATACTTTCTAGCACACTACTTTTCATTGATAAATACACATCTTGACATACTTTTTATCTTTCTAACATGCTAATGGGTGCTTCATGTGTAACATTTTCCTTGCAGGAATATTTTACACCATAGTTGTCTATTACATCTTGCTTGTCATTATTTTTTATTGTATGCCATTGTTTGCGGGCTATGCCATATGTCTTGTTTGATCACTACTTGTATGCTTTTGTCCACTTCATCCCTAATTGTCTTGTGACATTGTGAGTGATGTCCCATGTTTGAAACCCACTTTTACAATCTATCTTGTATACATATTGCCTTGTTACATTTTTTTCCATGACATGTTTTCTCCTTTTGCAACTAACACATCTATCTAACCACTTTGTTTACATGTGCCTTGGTTTCTACCATGCACATCCCCTACCCCTGCAATAATCCACTTGAAAGCACAATATCAAGTCCTCTCTTTTTGGTCGCACACTCCCTACCGACGCGTCATATACACCCCAAATGAGGGGGCATACATTGGGTTAAAAATCACCCCATACAACAGCTCAGAGCTACAACACAACACATTACAACACAAAATTGAATAGGAACATAGTTACGAGAACAACACAGAACCTAACTTGGCTCCTCAAGATAACACGTCATACATCAATGCTCGACTTAGATGAAGTGTCCTAGGCACCTATTTCCTTCCTTGGGCTAGGGCACACACATGGTTATTTCATCATATCAACATAGTTCAGAGAAGCCTTCAGAGTAATTTTTAAATTATAGGTGTAGTCCTCCAAAGAAAAATATGGTTTATATCCTATATTCATTTCAATTAGTACAACTTGAAAACTAATACGGAACAATCGGGATAAAAGGAATAAAATAGGGACACACCATCTACAGTGGTGTTTATCAAGCAGAGTCATGAAAGGAGAGTAACACTAGACCTCTCCCCAACACTTGCTCTTTGGCATGAGATTGCCAAAACACTAGCTCTTGGTGTGAGATCGCCCAAAAAACTCACTTTTAGCGTGAGATCACCCAAAAATTCACACTTGGCATGAGATTACCCAAAAAAATCATCATTGGTATGAGATCACCCAAAAAAATTGTTCTACATAGCATTTTTAGGACACTTTTCTATCCTTTTACACTCTTCTACATCAGGTGCACACTTTCCTTTTTACACACTTTTACATACTTATGTAAATTTTTCATATACATGACTTGACTACTCTTTCACTCTTCTTTTGCAAGTCCATCCTTAATACACAACAATAAGTAGCCTATAAATGTACAGTACAAGTAGCTCATATGCTTCACCCCTAGGGTCACTTTCTCTTCCTAGTTTCCACGCTTCATCTTTGCACTCATTCCATGCTTCACTTGTCCACTCGGCATGATTTTCCACATAGTATATATGGTTATCAGGTATGCATATTCTATATACTTTATGTTATCAAGTATTCACTCAACAACATAAAGTGGGGGAAAATGTAGACACAAAATCATGCACTTGGGTACATTTCTAGGTCCTAAACACATACTAGCATTCATATAATTCCTAAGCAAGAAAACTAGTAATTGATGACTGTCTTTGGCCTCTTTTCTTTGTTTCTTGTTTTCTATTTGGTCTTACACACCCTACAACCTAGTTGGTATTTTACTCATTTATATTTTATGACTTCGGACACCAGCGCCTAACCAGAAAGATAACACCCAGGAGCCCCGACCCTTTTCCACATTACTCACTCCTTTTGGGAATCTTTTAGTTTTTGTCATCTTTTTCACTTATCAAATTCGGCCTTCTAGTTTTCAATTACAAAATTCAAACAAGGGATTCATATAAAGACATAGTTATGTGTTAAAAATCGGGACCATACACTAAGCATTATTACTATCACCTAAGCTTACATCCAAAAGGTACCTAAACCACTCCAAGGAATCCATATAGCATCCATTCAAAGGACAACGGACCACAACAAATCTGCATACACAACATAGGAAGGGGAAGTTTATTATTTTATCCACTCATTCTACTACATTATTACATATAGCTACAATTTGTTATCAAGTCCACTTACACAAGGGCATCCTAGGGCATAATTTATACACATACTCACAAAAATTACATGGATTCTCGAGATGTAGTGCAATGCTCGGTCATAAGTTCACATATTCTCGAGGTGATATTATTTATCAAGATTATTTTGCGACTCCCAACGACGATCTTTTATTACATCAATGAATTTTATTTTATAGTACCCTTGACGATCATTGTGCAATTGTTAGGCAATCAATAGAAGCAACAACGACGATCTTATGACACACGTGTGAAAACTAGATTATGAATATTTGCATCCACGGGTGCCAGAAGAGGTCTTCGATTCTTATGCACCCATGTCCAATCATGGGCACCCATGTCTAGATATTTTCATGAGTTACGTAGACACCCATAATTATGCCCAAGCAATTTAAATACTTTAATTGCGTTAATTATCATCTTTCGCAAATCAACGACATATCGTCAAAAGCGCTCATATTCCCTCTAATTTTCAGTCAATTAATTACAATCGTTAATTGATTAAGTTACCTACCCGACTAATAGCCCAATTAACGACCTTCCGTTAATTATCACTTCCTCTATCTTGATTAATTAATTATTATTAATTAATTAGCCTTCCCCTTCATTTAAACTAGAAAATCAATATTAAATTGATTTAATCCTTCTAATAGCCTAAATCGTACTAATATTCCTCTAATTATCTTCTATAAGCTTACATCTACCTATTAGTTAATCACCTTTGATTAATTAAAACACCCCCAACTCCCATGACTTGCTAAGCATAAATTAAACCCTTCTAAAGTAAGGTTACCTTTAATAAAACAACCTTATCCATTCCTAATCATGTTTTACCTTTATCCCACATGCAAAGGGATGAAGTGTTTCCTTTATCCATTGGGCTATATAAGGAGCCCTCCTTCTACCTTTATACCTACACCTAAACTTCTTAAGAGAGCAAATGCAAAGCATATAGCAAAGAGACTAAGAGCTTGCCTTTTGTTTTCTTGAGAGGTCACCATTGTTAAGAGCTAAAGCTTCCTATTCTTGCATTCTTTAAGGATCAAACAAATTAATTTTTGATTGCCATTGGAGCTAAATAGGTCCATTCATTCTTGTTGGTAATCTAGGAGAGTAGAGATGTTAAAATAGCATGCATAGTTTTGATCTCATGTTTTCAAAGTTATAATGTTAGTTTAGATCTTGCTTAGTTCTCTATCTTGATGGTGTTTATGTTTTGTTTTAGCTAAATTGTAGAACTATTTTAGGTGGTAGTTCTTGCTTCATTTGATTTAGCATTAAGAAAAGTATACATGCACACATTTGGCACACCCGGTGGGACTTACTCCATTGTCCTTTGCACTTAATTTCAAGTTTTTGTAGTTAAGTTTCATTTTTGGTTACTAACCCTCTTTTACACATGTTGATCTAACTTATTTTTCTTAACTTGTTTTGTTGAGTTTACATGTGTTGAGTATTCCTTGTAGGTATAAAGGAGGTGAAGTGCTGTCAAAATTGGAATTGATGGAAAATTTCAAGATTTCTCCATGTTTTCATTTTTAGAGCTTACTTTTTCAACATTCTACATGCTAGTTTTGTCAATTTCTTGAAAATTTTAAATTCTTGAGCATGTAGGTTAGTGTTTGATAGTGCTGAGTCTTCTATTTACATATTAATGTGGTGGGTTGCTGTCAAAATTTAATCTTGGTGAGAAAATTTCAAGATTTCATCATGTTTTCATTTTTAGAGCTTACTTTTTCATCATTCTACATGCTAGTTTTGTCAATTTCTTGAAAATTTTAAATTCTTGAGCATGTATGTTAATGTTTGATAGCGTTGAGTCTTCTATTCATATATTAATGTGATGGGTTGTCAAAATTGAATCTTGGTTGGAAAAATTTTCCCAT
The DNA here is from genome assembly GCA_018340775.1 of Taxus wallichiana var. yunnanensis. NCBI lineage: Eukaryota > Viridiplantae > Streptophyta > Pinopsida > Cupressales > Taxaceae > Taxus > Taxus wallichiana. The sequence continues at coordinate 28,181,794 of CM031238.1, read as the reverse complement.
TTTACAGATTAAGGGACATTTTTTTGACATTTTTTGAGTGCATGTCAAGTGCATACCCGTGAGCATAAGAGCATATGCGTAACCCATCTTCCGAAGGCCATAATTTTGCTCCCGAACTGAAATGACTCCATTTTTTTGTGTTGGAAAGGTATTGAAGTTAACTATGCAATGAAAACATAAATTTAGGATTTATACTTACAAAAATTGTAAGTTTTTCTGTTAGTTTAAAACTGGTCATTTTCTAACATGTCTAATGTTTTGATGAATGTTGTATTTCCATGCTTACTGATTTAGACCAAAGCGTGTGTATGCTCTTCTCTTGCTCCTTTTTGGTGATCTTGAGAATAAAAACAACTTTGATCTCTATCTTTTTAACATTGGGATTAAACTTGGAAATTTGATTATTCATTTTGCTTAAGGGAATGAACCTTTTACAAAGTATTTTTCAATGGTCCTTTGATTTGAAGTTTTCCATTTCTATATAGTTGGGATAAAGTTTGTGTATGCTCTTCTCTTGCACCTTAGGGTGATCTTGAGAATCAAAAGTAACTTTAGTCTTCATTTTATAACATTTGGTAAATTGGAAACTTCATCTTTCACTTTTGGTTTAGGGGAATGAACATTTATCAAGAATTTTGTATGGTTCATTGATTGAAAAGATTTTCTTTACTTTTTAGTTGGATTATTTTTGTGTATGCTCTTCTCTTGCATCCTTGGATGATCTTGAGAATCAAAAGCAACTCTTAATCCTCTTTTAAATAATGTGATTTTCTTGGAGAACTACTAACGCTTGAGTGTGCAGACCTAAAAATGTTTGTCAAAGAAAGGAGGAATCAAAATGAAATCAAAAACTACTAATACAGTTGTTATACAAGTTGCCAAAAGGTGTTCAAGCAAACCACACCTAATTAAACAAGATAAAAAGAACAACATATTCAAAACATTATATTGCAGGTTTTGGAAAAGGGTACGTCCCTCTCCGCTCAACTGGAACATAACCCCTTTGGCATAACGCCTTAAGCTACAACAATGGGGGTGGTTCAGGAACCCCCAAAGTAGTCCACGCAAGAGGGAACCTTGTGGACGAAAATGGGAAGTGCTCCGCACTACCTACTTGACTAGTGATTCCTTTGTGAGATAGCATTATAGGTTGTCCATTGTGGCGACCCCAGTGATAGTACACATAGATGCACTAGTTGCCTACTGTTCTTAAAGGGGGTAAAGTAAAGATGAGATACTCCCAAACTAGTCAGTGTGACTTTTTGGGTAAATCGCGCTCGCTCATGGATAACTTTGTAACACCTAGGGCGAGAGAACCACCTAGGAGAATATACTTTGGCCAGGAGCCCACTTTGACCATTCTAAAATAGTGTTGAGTTGTGAACCATATTTTCATTGAGAAACGTGTGACGTGGTACTTTCACCTAGTTTTTACTTGCCTTAGGGCGAGGTGAAACTCTGCCGAAGTGAAGCCAACATTTTTCATCTTTTTTTGATTTACTTCCTTCACATTCTTTTGACACTTTGTTGATCAAAAGAAGGGTGACTACCTTTGTGTTACCAATCGACTGTTTCTCTCACTTTTATGTCCATTTATGCCCATCCATGTTTGCGGTTGGGTTAGTTAAACGTCTAAAGTGTGTGGAGGCATTTTCACGTCATTGGTAGCCATTGTGATCTTGATACCCATGTCAAGGTCATCATTGTAGTTAGGCATGGTTCATCACTGTGGACTTCCTTAGAAGAGTTAGCTTGTTTTTATCGTATCACTAAAATTTTAAGATATTTACGTCTTGTTTCTTGTAAACTGACATAAATACCTATATTATGGTTACGTTGCACACATTTTTAACTATTCCTAGCTATACTTTGAGATTTTTAGTTTGGTTCTATTATTACCTTGATTTCAAAAGTCTTTAGGTGTTACCTTATTTTGTGTGTGTTATATCAATAACACCTTGATATCAATACTTCACTTTTCACAAAGTGAAAGTGGGCTAACATATCTTGGTGATATTGTTGTGTCATTCACGAATTGTAATTGGCACTTTTTGAGATATAGGTCTTAATCAAGTTTGAGCTCACTCATCATATATCTTGATTGGGAGATCGCATTGACTTCTTATTTTTACTTACGTTTTGTTCATTTCCTTGAACTTGGCATAAGTGAAAACATCTTGTTGATCATCTTTGCATCACATTTTCATATGGTGTATTTCCTTGTTGATTGGCTTTGTGTTTCACACTTGCATGATTGTTCCTTGTGATTATTCATTCAGAAAACTTATTTTCTAGGACAATCCCTCTCGATCTCATCGATATTGCATCATCACGATGTCTATTTTCCTTAGACCTTCTTCAGAAAATCATGCACGCATATCAATACTTACGAAATGTCTAGTTGGTTGTCCTTATGCTACCCAAATCGACATGTCACTTCCTTCCCTTTGAAGGAGTTCCATCACACTATCTAGATCTAGACATTTGTGCTTAAAACAGTGCCAAAAATGACTGACTATCACGTGGTTCCCCATACTTACAAAAATATAGAACCTAGGTTAGCAATTCAAATCATAGGATTCCCATCACAACTAAACCTCGTTTGGTTCTTCGTGCTAGAGAGCCCATATGGGTAACTCATTCCCCACCTTCATCTCATAGTCGGTGGTATGATTTGGACGCTTCTGATCCAAATTATTATTCGAGTTCCCCCCACTCTTCTTCTAATTCTAATCCAAACATTTCCTCTTCTTTTGAGGATTCCAATCCAAATATTTCCTCTGACTCTTCTGATGATTCAGATCCAAACTACTATTCTAGATTCATCTAATTGACTCCTAAGTCATCTAATGTGACTCCTATGTCATGGTCCTCCCTATCTTTCAGGAACCTCTTCATCATACATTTAATATGACTCCTACGTCGCGGTCCTCCCTTTCTTCGCAGGACCCCTTTTATCAGTCACCTCAACGACGTCTTCTTCCTTTGAAGATACGTGTGACTCCAAATCCCTCCAATCAAACATCTAATACAATTCTTGAATCACGGTCCTCTCTTTCTTTGTAGGACCCTTGTTATTATTCATCCAATGTGATTCTTGAATCATGGTCCTCCCCTTCTTCGCAGGACCTTCTTCATCAATCACCCCCAATAAGTCTTCCTCCTTTGAAGATTCATGTGACTCAAAGTCCTTCGAGACAAACATCTGAATCGACCCATGCATCGCAATCTATAGACTTTGGACTTAATCCTACTAGTTTTACATATGATATACCATCATATAGGTAGGTCCACACCACCTTCTTCTATTCCTGAGAGATCTAGCTACACATCTTCTTCGTCTCTCATCTCATCTTCTTCTATCAATCATCATCAAACGCATCTTCTAAGTCTTCCACACCAAGTGAACCTCTTTCTTCCAATCAACCCCTGGTGGTCGATCAACAAATCATACCGATTGACCTCTTTCAGAATGAAGAAACAATTAGGGCATTTATAGGGGCACATGAAGATATTCCTTTAGAAGATTACGAGAAAGGATTCTCTTTAGACTTCAATGCATCTGCATATTGTGAGGAAAGGGTTGATTCCTTTTATCAAGAAATGGAGGAAGAGCCTCAGGTCATGCAACTTGACCCTCCTCTTATTCTTCCATCTTCACATTCTTCATTATGTGATGAAACTCCTTGGTCTTGCATTGATCCATGGCCTATCTTCTCATCACCCAATAACTCTTTGTCTATCATAATTCCTCAATCACAATCTCTTATGGGGTCAATGCCAAGTAGCCCTTCATCTTCATCTAGGTGTGGGTCACCTTCTAGTAGCCCTCCCTCTGCTATTTGTGGGACATTTTGAGTAGTCCACTATCTTCTATTCTTGGGGCATGCCCAACTAGCCCCTTGTCTTCTAGGTATGGATCACCCCGGGTAGTCCATCATCTTCTATTCTTGGGCCACATCCTAGTAGTCCATCATCTTACATCTATGGGTCACATCCTAGTAGCCCTTCTTCTTCTATTCTTGGGCCACATCCTAGTAGCCCTTCATCTTCTATCTATGGGTCACGTCCTAGTAGCCCTTCTTCATCCTCTTCTTCATTCTATTGGGCCACATCCTAGTAGCCTTCTTTTCTATTCTGGGCCACTATGAAGCTCACTCTCCTAGTATCCCATCTTCTTCATCCTTGGAGTATCCTTTTCATCAATCACATCATCCTTCTACCCAAAGATGGTGGCAAGCCCACCATCATTTCTCTCATTCCTATCATCAATCGTAAACGTTCACTTTCTTCTCCTTCTCGGGATCAGACAAGTCACGTTAGCTTATAAGAAACCCAAACAGGTTCATTTTCAAGCTCAGTTCAAAACTTGCAAGAGCTCAAAATCACCCAACAACTCAAACAATCTCAAAATTCTAAATCAAGCGTGATTCAAGAATGCACATCAACGTAACCATCAAGTATGGCGCAAAGTGCATAAACCTCTGGATAGGGAACTCAAGCTCCCGCATACAAAATCCATGTTTCAGGATAAATCACAGTCCTTTGTTGAGTGTGAACTCACCACGATCATCGAGATCGGGGAAAACATGACTCTTGATAAACAAACACGCTTAGTCTCCCTTATCAAGGAAGTCACAAACATTGTTGTTGGATCCTATCACACATAGAGTGACTTTGTTAGTCCCAACGGTCCAAAAAACTATCAAAAATCTAAAAAAAAACAATTCAAAAATACAAAAAAAAACATTGAGAAAACACAACAAAAATCAAAGGTACAAAGATCAAACATTGTAATTAGGTATTGTGTACACATGGATATTTATTTCTTCCCTTCCTTGTTATTCTTCTGCAAGTCTTCCTACCATTTTCATCCCTTCGGTGATATTTTGGTTAGCTTATTCGCATGCATTTTGTGACATTTATCTCTATGGTATCTGTTTGACCCTAGTCTTTTATCACCTTGGTAAATTAAAGAACGATTGACCTCTTAGAGATCCTATCACATTCAACATCTAATAAACTTGTTGCGAAGAACTTTTGGACATATTTGTTGACACTAGCCAATGTCGTCATCGTAAGCACTTCCACCTCCTTCCATCAAGCCATCAGTGGTTCTTAACCCCTTGGCAAACAAGAGAGCTGAAATAAGTTTTCAGAAAGTAAAAGAATCAAAATCAATCAAAAATCAAAAGCTAAAAGCTACAAAGCAAAAGAAAATTGATATATAACTCTCTCTTGGGGTATTTCCAATAATCTCTATCGGGGCTATGGACGCCTGACTAGCAATAGAGAAATGTTGTGATTATAATCAAATACATCTCCGTCGGGGCTATGGATGCCTGGCTGGCAGCGGAGCAATGTACGGCTATCCTTTCACCATCCATTCACAAAATCACCTTTCATAATAAATCATTCCTACACATTGGCTAGGGTCTCTTCACTTGTTGTCTATTAAATCTTCACTTCAAGAGGTAATAAACTCCACGTGCACACACTGGATCTCTATGAGTAAACAAGATTAGTATGTTACCAAGTGTGTTTTTTTTTGGACCTTGTTCAGACTCTTACTCTAGTCCATATCTCATCTCACGATTTATGCCTTTGGCTAATCACTTCTTTCGTGAGGCTTCTAAGCTACATTCATATCATTCACATCATTCTTCTACTTCATTCAGAACATCCATGTGTATAAGGTTACTTGTTTTCCATGTTTGTGGACACCTTTGTCCCCTTCCACAAAAATAATCTTCTCCTTCCTTTCTATCATGTGCTCTTAGGCCAACTTACGCTAGGGGCATCCTTGCTTCTTCCCAACATTTCATTGGTTTATGTTCATCATCATGTTGAACCTATCCATAATGGCCTTGGGTCCCACTTCTACCTATGAAGAGTTTACCTTTGAATACTCCCACCTTATCGTTGGGACATTTTTGCATCTTCACCTTTCTGGTATGCACGTGGCCTTATGCCCTTGTACATCCCATCTATCGCTAGGGGCATCCACGCTTTCTCGTCTTCCTGTACATAGTTTCATAAAACTTTTAAAATCAACCAAAACATTCAAATATGTTAGAAAAAAAAAATCATCAAAAACATTCAAATATGTTTAAGAAAACTTCTAAAAATTGAAAATCATCCTACAAAATGTCACTCTTTGGTTCTCACTTGTTCATGTGTGCGACTTGTGGATCATCTTGATCTACCTCCATCAACAAAAGCTAGGTTGCTTACTTCGTCCATACTCTGGGGCACAACGAGTTGCCTGGTACTATTTCATAGTGCACATTGCTTTTCCATCGGACCCAAGTGTCCTCCGTTATTCCCCTCGCATGTATCCTTTCTTGGGGCACCATCATCAACCCTTGTCATTAATTTGCATAGGTCATAACTGAAGCTCGATAATAAAAACATTATATTATGTTTCTCTGTTAGTTTAGCTTGTTTACTTTCTCATATTACATTACATTTTGTATGTTGCATGGAGTTAGGCATCTTTCACTTTCTCATATTACATTGCATTTTGTATGTTGCATGGAGTTGGTGTTTTCAAAGCAATGGACAATCATTCGTAGTATGGCTTTTCATGTCGTTCTACCTTTGTCGTATGCTTATATTTTTCATAAGGACCGATGACGTAGCTCTTATGGCAATATGATGACACCAAAATTGTTCCAATACACAGTGGCTAGAGGCTAAGCTCTTCTCTCCCCTCCTCCATATTCATTCTACATCACTTTCCTCTCACCCCTATTCTTCCATCTTACCAGGGCATCTTGCCTCTTCCCATTCTTCTATCTATCTCTCACCTTTTTCGATCGTCGATCATCTTCTTTCATCACCCCATCGACACTCGAGGGGGCATCTCTCACTTCTACTAATTTTTCTTCTACCTCTTCAAAATTCCACATGTCTACTATCTTTGAAGTGGCATCACTTACGCCACCCCAAAGAGGGGCAAATGTAGACACCCATAATTACGCCCAAGCAATTTAAATACTTAAATTGCGTTAATTATCGTCTTTCTCACAAATCGATGACATATCATCAAAAGCACTCATTTTCCCTCATATCATCATTAATTAATTACACTAAGCTAATTAATTAAGTTGCCTATCCAACAAATACCCTAATTAATGACCTTCCATTAATAAATCACCCTTCTATCTAGATTAATTAATTATTATTAATTAATTAGCTTCCCCTTCATTTAACTAATAAATCAATATTTAATTGATTTAATCCCCTTCTAATAGCCTAAATCGTACTAATATTCCTCTAATTATCTTCTATAAGCTTACATCTACCTATTAGTTAATCACCTTTGATTAATTAAAACACCCCCAACTCCCATGACTTGCTAAGCATAAATTAAACCCTTCTAAAGTAAGGTTACCTTTAATAAAGCAACCTTATCCATTCCTAATCATGTTTTACCTTTATCCCACATGCAAAGGGATGAAGTGTTTCCTTTATCCATTGGGCTATATAAGAGCCCTCCTTCTACCTTTATACCTACACCTAAACTTAAGAAAGCAAATGCAAAGAGCAAAGCAAATGCATTTTGTTTTCTTGAAAGCATATAGCAAAGAGACTAAGAGCTTGCCATTTTGTTTTCTTTTTGAGAGGTCAGATGTTAAGAGATCTAAAGCTTCCTATTCTTGCATTCTTTAAGGATCAAACAAAGCTTGCTTTTTGATTGGCCATTGGAGCTAAATAGTCCATTCATTCTTGTTGTAACTTTTCTAGAGAGTAGAGATGTTAAAATAAGTCCTCTTTCCTTCTTCTTTGCATACATAGTTTTGATCTCATGTTTTCAAAGTTATAATGTTAGTTTATCATCTAGATCCTTAGATCTCCTCTCAAACCTCTGGAATGACTTTTCCTTGCCAACTACTTCTAGATAATTCTTCCCTTAGAGAGACCACTTCCTTTTCAAACTTGATGCACTCTTCCTCTTTGGATTTTAGGCTTGTAGTTATAGTATCCATCTAAATCTCTAACTATTTGATAATCTCATCAAACTTACTGGTTTCAATCAATGATTCTCCTCAAGATCATGAATCTTTTCTTCATATTCCTTGATTTGTGCTCTCAGATTCTTGTTCTTATTCTTAGCATGCTTCAACTCTTCTTGAACACACATTAGCTTAGTTTCAAGATCACCCTCTTCTTCTTTAGAATGCATGCAAGATCCTCTAAATATGGAGTCTTCACTTTTAGATATCTTAGCACCTTTGGCCATGAATAGGAATTCATCACCTATAACATTATTTTCAAGCTCAAACTTAGATTCGAAACACCATCATCACTACTTACCTCTAATGACAAAAATCTTTTGGAATAGAATATTTTCTTGGTCTTCTTCTTATTCTCAAACTTCTTGAACCTCTTCTTACTCTTATCAGACCTATGATATCTCTTATCATGATCTTCATCATCTTCATCCTTGTGAGGAAACTTATTTACAAAATTCCCAATCTCACCATAGTTGAAACATTTGAAGGGAAACTTACCCTTATACTTACTTGAACCAGTATTCAACTTTCTAACAAACATGGCAATCAACTCATCATCATAAAAATCAAAAATATCATCATCTAAAACCTTCTTACCTTTTGTCTTCTTCTCAAATTTGAATGCAACCTCCTTCTTGATAGGTTTTGTATCAATGGTCCTCATCTCATAGGCTGTCAAAATTCCATGGAGCTCATCCATCAACATAGTACTCAAATCCTTGGCTTCCTCAAATGTAAAAACTTTAGGATCAAACTTAGGAGTAAGATATCTCAACACTTTTTGCACCACCACATCTTCTTGCACTTCTTATCCTAATCCTCTAATAGTATTGACCACTTGATCTACTCGAGAAGGTATGCAGCAATTGTTTCTTCTTCCTTCATCTTCAAACTTTCAAAATCACTTCGTGTTCTAGATATTTTCCTTAATTACCTTAGAGTCACCTTCATAGCTAAAATTAATCTTTTCCTATGTGGATTTAACTAAAGTACAATGCATTACTTTGACAAGTTCTGATTCTCCCAAACCACACACAATAACATTCATATCTTTAGAATTATCATTGCTAGATACTTGTTGCATCTATTAGAGGATTCGAGGAACACTATACCTATCTATCACTAACTTTCAAATATCACACTCCAAATAAATTATATGATTCCTCATCCTGATACTCCAAAAGGCATAATTTGACCCATCAAACATAGGAGTTTTGCTAGTAGAGGAACCACTTTGTTGACTCGCCATATTTGTGCTTCAAAGGATCTTCTTTAAGTAGTTAAACTTGCTTCAAAAGGACCTTTATTTGATACCAATTATTGGAATAAAAATGATTTATAGGGGGTGAATATGTCTTTTAAAAAATTCATTCAATCAACCATGTACAATTATAAACCTTTAAGCATTAAGAACATGAAAAAATGCATATACAATCAACTACACGAGAAATTCACATAATGAGACAAGATGTAAGTGGGAAACCTTCAAGGGGAATAAACCCCACTAAAAATTATGTATATATTACTCAATATAAAATATTTTTAAGTGAAGTGCCTACTTCACAAAGTGTACCAATCCCCACAACTTTAGTGAGGCACAAACCCTACTGAGGAGAACTATCCCCTATTTAGTAGAGCACCCACTCTACAAGGAGGCTACAACCCCCAAGATGACAAAACAACCACTTAGACACTTGATAGAAAGATCACTTAATGTCCTTATTATTCAACCAAATTATTGTGATCACCTTTCCAACCCTCTTCACTTAAAACCCTCTCAAATTGTTCTCTCTCCTTCGCTCATGAATGCACCAAAATGTGTTGATTAGGTCATGTGACCTTGAAGATATATTCTTTTTATTTTTTTCACCTTATCATGCTTATTTTTTTCTCTACTCTAGATCCCTCTGACCTCTTCTCACACTTCCACTTGCTCATTCAAAATCCATACTCTCCATGTGCTCAAATGAGAAAATACACCTTAATTTTATACATAACTCATGTCACAAAAATATATAGGTCTAAAAATGCCATATGACCATGCAAGGTCAGTCATAAACAACATAAATACTCATTATATGACTTTATAAATTACATTTCAAGACCTATTAGTTTGGCATAAGCCTTACAAACACAAACATGCTCAACTAGGCCTAAAACACTAGTCATCTCTCCAACGGTCATAATTTGAACTTCAAGGGCACAAGGAAGCTCCACAAAGACTCCATCAGATCTGGACATGTTAGTAACAACCTCTAGACTCCATCTTCATGCTTGATCAACTCTTCTCCAAATATCTTCAACATATACCGCTCAATTTGACACGCACCACCTATTAGGTCTATGCACCTAATTATTCACTCTCCAAAAGAGAACAACTTCACACACCAAAACACATCTTAAAGACACATGTGACACATCAACAAAAATTTATTGACCTCGGCTCAGCTAGCTCATACAACTCATATCAATCATCAGTTCAAGGCATAAGGCTCCAAAATGCTTCCTTCTCTTAAACCTGCTCAAACCTAGTTCTAGGTCTCAAGAACTAGTCTACTACTCATCAAGCTCTAACACCTCTAGGAAACTTCTAAGCACTTCCATCACTTGGAACACTTCAATGGAATCCTAACACTCCTACTCAAGAACTCATATGCATATGTCACATGAATAAATCCATACTTGCATACTTGTTCCAATCACCTTCTTGGCAAGCCTAATTGGGCTGATTATGCCATTAGGAATTTAACATGAAAAAACCTCTTCTGATCAAAAAATGAGCTAAAAATGATCATATTGGACCTCAAAAAACTATCCATGCTCATAAAACACTACTACAACATGCAAAACATCACAAACATTTTAGACCTCCATGACTGGTTTTTTCCTCTTTAGGCCATTAGCGGTAGACCTATTTGGGAGAAAGGTTTCACTAATTTCTTACATGGAACGTATCCCAATATTTTCATGGAAATTTAAAACACATCCCAAGCTTTCTCTACAACTGATATTTCACCATAGCACCTACAACACATGCCTATACATGTAAATATTCACAAAATAGAGTTTTTGTTGTAGCTTACCATCACACTGGAGCATGCCACCACCACCAAAATGATCTCTAATGAATTTTGTACATGAAAAAACATTCATACCAGCCTTCCTAAGTCATTACATGATGAAACCCTTAATATTTTTTCCATCGCTACAAGACAAAGGTTTTAGGAGGGTTTAAAACCACTTAGCTTCTTAACAATGGTTCCTAAAAGTTTGATGACCAAATGAACCCTTTCCACTTGGAAAAGTTTCTTAGTTTCATGCCCTAACCTCCACAAAAATCCTGGGTCACCATGTAGAGTAAACACATGTGGTTGAGTACTTGAGTTTGACCATCAAGCTAGGAATGACTATTTTGAGAGCTCGGTAGAGCTTAAAACAACTTTTCATGCTTTCTCTAACTTCGACCAAACGTTACACACACCTCTAGGATGACCTCCTCCATGATTTCTAATTATCATTCATGTTTGATTACCTCTAAAAATCACCATAATACCTATTTTCCCATGCCTTACTTGCCTTAACTTCTCAATCTTACTTCTAAGAACCATGAACATGTACTATACACCTAAACCATGACCTTATACACCTTCCACACATGTTCTACATTATCACAATACTCATCACATGCTTGATATAGGTTTTTTTGCCTCATACCTCAAGAAACAATACCATATGTTTGCACTAGGTCTAGGACTAGGACTAGAATGACAATACCACCACATATCTCATGTAATCTAACTTGTTCTCCATCTTGAAGACTCATTAACACCTTTACCACCTCACTTTACATTTGATAGACCATATAACACCTTCATACAACCTCTGGACCACACACATAAGTCCATACAAGATGAACCGTGTATCGGGAACATACACACACTCCTAGACATTATGCATTTTAACTAATTTAACACCTCCCGACACCAAAGCGCAGACACTACTAATCAGCCTTCATGTTTCTTGATGACCGACACCTCATCTTGACTCCTATACCACTAGACACCCTTTGACATCAATGCAACTTGAGATCAAAGAAAACACCATGATATTATGTCCAACAAAGTTGTGTTACCTTAAAAACGCTTGTTGAACCAATTTTTTTGCTCTGCTTGATTGGTGAGCTGGTAATAAGAAAACAAGTAACTCCAACATGAGAGGGTTTAAATATACCTCTAGATGAGATGATGATGCACATGGGTGCAAAATATATTCCTCGCATTGAGCTTCAGAAACCTACATAACATATATAAACTCAACAAAAAAGAAGGATTAGTAGATAGGATGGTGGGTTGCCTGACAAATCCGGTCTCGAGAAGTGAAAACTTCCTAGGATGGGTGTTAACTTGTTGATCAAAGAATACTTGTCTAAAATCACACAAGGAGTCCGTGTGGGATAGAAGGCCAAGATCAAAGGCACGGAAGGACAAAAGGACCCGCACGCGGAAGGCAAGTTCAGATTTCAGGACTTAGCCAATTTTGGGCATGAGGATCTATTTTTGGAAGATGGCATGCGAGAACACATCAATGATGCAGAGATGTGTGCGCCATGCATTATCTATATTTGGAGAAGCGGTTCAAAGCATCTATGCATGGAGGCAAGCTAAGAATAGAATTAACACTTCAGTTAAACTACAAGAGGACTATAGATAGTGCACTTACATGTGTGGCTATAATTGTAAGCGGCATATGGCTAATAATAGCATACAACCTATTTCTAGAGTAGTTAAGCGGTGAAGGGCAAGTCCCCACCCTATATATGATGTTAGGTGCATAGTAGATAGGGGACTTTGGTATGTATCACGAGAAGCGGTGCATGTATGATTCTAGATGTATGAGTGTGTGTATCGAGATCCATAAATGCCTTGGTATGAATGTGTGTATCGGTGAGTGCTTAGTTTGCTGAGTGATGTGTCAAAGACGACTAGGGTGTTATCTTGCAAATTCTAGGCTGCATCATTGGTTCCATTGCCGGGACCTCTTTTTCAATTATTTTCAGGATGGTTCACGATGAAGACATACCAGTTAACTCTAGCAAGTATTGAGGAATGGATACATGATCTGGAGGAAGAATATGCACGACATTTCAGTAGTGGATCTAAGTTTAACGCCAACACTTGAGTAGAACATAACCTCATTCTGACTGCTTATATGAGAACTTTTCGCTATCTTTCTAGTAAAACTTACGAGTGGCTTACGGATTATGCATCTCAAAGTAGAATTAGAGATATCATGAACTTGTCTGGACACGGGAAGAATTTCAAGCCCTTTATGATGTTGATCTAATCTGGACTCATGCGGTGGATACATGGTTTCATGGCGTTCTAAACAGCTTATATTCTAGAATACTGAATTTTGACGTACTATTGCCCAAAGGTCGTTGAAATTCATTTTTTGAGGTATCTAAGAGGAACATGTTTGTATGGTATTCCGCTTAGCGATCAAGATCTTAATGGTAAATTTGATCCTCGGAGAGTAAACCGATGGCTAACTAAACTTCACCACGTGCGAAGGTAGGAACAAGTTTGGTATTAAGATGGCAGACCTAGTGGCGGAAAAGCAGAGAGAGGAAAGGCGGCTTAAGTATAATGAGGCACGCAAGAGGGCAATAGAGAAAAGTGTTCATGCTACAGGGAAAGTATGGCGTTGAGGAGAGAGATGGCTCATGAAGGAATTACGGCTCACGTAGAAGATGTGGAGCCGAGCATCAGAACTCCCCATCTTGGAAAGCATGGTATAGATCCCTTCTCGGCCTCACATAGAAGTGCACCAAGCCAAAGACTATTTGGGCCATAGGCACACATCTTAATCCACTCAGTGACCTACCCTTTGCACTATGTTTTTAGTATCTAGTACAACAAGTAATCAGCAAGCTAACTTGGGAAGTAGGAGAGTAAGAGTAAGTCAGGATCAAGTACATCAATGGCAGGACAGAAAACTTTAATGTTATATGGAGGAGCATTCTTAGGCGCATCATCCGCATAGAATGTGAGTGCGCAGAATTTTGGATTCACCTCTAGAAGTGGAGCTACCTCACAGACTATAGGGGTTTAGTATAGTACTACTATCGAAGCACAAAGGAGTACATCTATAGGTCCTACTCTAGCTACAGGTGGAGGATCAGGAGGTATAGGTGGTTCTAGTTTTGATGGATCTGGTGGTTCTGGAGGTAGAGGGAACCCATGAGGTTCTGGATCAGGTGGTCAAGGTCCACAACAACCATAGAATATCTACATGGAGATGTCTCTTCATCTCCCAGAGTATAGAGGTATAGAGGATGCTATCGAACATGTGCATATGTGTGAAATCTTGTGGCACGCTAAAGGGATTACAGTTGCTGAGTGAAAGGCAAGTCAATTCACTACTACATTATAGGGGCACGCACACAACTAGTATAGGAAGTTTGACCCTGATCAAACTTGCGTGGATTATGTAGCATTGAGGGATGATTTCTTGAAAGAGTTCCATATCCCTGAGTTTGAGAAGAAGAGTATAAGTGCACTCAAAGATATCAAGCAAGGAACTACTGAGAGTGTATGTGAGTATGACACTCATTTTAAGACACTTTTACCTAAGTTGTCTTATGATATCCATGCTAGCAAAGATACAACGGTGGTTTGTTAGAGGATTGATTACACCTTTTAGAAGGGTGTTGTCACATAAGACATACACGGATCCGCGCGAAGCACTAGAAGTAGCTTTGTGTGCTGAGGTAGTTGGGAGTATTGACACTGGCGTTAGTCCATTTCTAGAGGCACAAATTGCAGCTATGGAAAAATAGTTAGAGAAGCTATCAGCAAATTCAGCCCATGAAATGCGCTCAAGAATTTGGTGTATATATTGTGAAGTGGAAGGTCACACCAAGGATAGTTTCCCTCGCAGAGATCTATACTCTCATTATTATGGATCATGAGATTTGTCATTTGAACCATGATACGAGTGGACCTGTCCTTTGTTACAGCGCGTAATAAGGAAGAATGTATCTTGCTTTTGTAAGATTTACAGTCCACGACCCATGATATTGAGGATTGTTGGTTGATTGGTCAGATCCAGGATGCCATAGACATTAGAGTATGACAAACAAGTATAACAGATAATTATAAGGGTAGGAATGAGCACCAGGATCAGGATCATAATCAAACACGCTATGACAGGAATGAGGGGCGTTTTGAAGGAGGTCGTGGAAGGGGACATGGATATCATGGTGGATATGGAGGACAAGGCCAAGGTGGAGGAAGAGGAGAGTTCCCTCGTGGAACATGTTATACGTGTGGATCTCCTGACCACTACAGGCATGAATGTCCTCAGAATAATGCATGTTCTTTCTGCGGGAAGAACCATAGCTATGAAGAGTGCCCAAACTTATATGAGCATCTAAGTAAGTAGCATAAGCAAGAAAATAAAGGCATCGGGATGGTTAGAATCCAACGCATGGTAGGAGATCAGTGGATGCCCAAAATAATAGAAGGACCTGAGGCATTGACAAAGTGAAGATTACTACACGTGCTGAAGCTTTACACGCATGAGAGGCATTACACCGAAGCCTACGATTACCAAGGAGGAGGTTTTGTATGCGAGGTACCCAAATCCTACTCATCAGAAGGAAGTTTACCAGGATACCATGGAAGTGCTAAGGAATATTTAGGGTGAGATACAGTACCTAAAGGAGTAGAAGAAGGCATTGGAGATAGTCCAAACTGATATTGATGATCTATGGGAGGTATGCAAGATGTTGCGCCAAGAGAACATTATTCCACTCTTAGGAAATTGGTTAAAAGGGAACACTCCACGCGCAAGTCTTGAGACCGGATGTCGATACTACATGCAAATATTCCTCCTGATAGCATTGAATATGACAAAGAAATTACTCGAATGCAGCTATGGATGGGTGGCTTTTGAGAAACATATTGATAGATACGGTGCGGAGGTAATGTGTTGACATTAGATGCATGGGTACAAATGGGGAGGACTCCATTGCAACCATCATCTAATGTGTTATTTATGGCAAACCAGACTAAGGCCATACCCATAGGAGGTTTGAAAGATGCATCTATCACTATATAAGGGCCAAGCTCACTAGGGATTTTGAGGTATTAGCACTTGCGAGAATCAAACAATTTTCCAGCCTTGCTTGGACGCCCTTGGTGTTATTCGAATAACGTTGACTTGAGATTTAATAAGGGGTATGTCAGCTTTGAAAACAAGGAGGAAAGGGTTGTGATACCTTTAATAGATGGAAAGTCTTCGCCATATGTTGAGCCTCTAAGTGAGCAGGATTTAAACAGAGTTTATGTACACGTTATCAAGGACCCAGAGATCAATGAGCCATCGAAGGAAGGCATCCTACAGTGGGAGGATTCTCATTTTATTAGTGATACTACGAGTATTTCTTGTGAAAATTGGGCTCATGGTACATATCAATTAGTAGGGTGCGAGGTGAAAAGCATGGTTGCGTGCAAGCATGGACTTCATTTGGTTAGACAAATAGGCAACACAGTACCTTGGTATAGAAGGGCGTAAGATCTCCTATATTTTTGAAGGCAATGGAAACACAGTGGACTGATCAAGTTAAGAGAAGGGATATGTTAGCATATACACTATGCGGGACAATAGCTGCAGATGGTGGGTAGTCCACAGAGATAACCTTATACACTGGGAAGAGATTGGAATAGCTTTGTCTACTAGGTTTATAAAGAATAATGCACCTACGCAAATCTACACTTATCATGGTGATCAACTTGTTCAAAGCATCACATTCAGCAGTGTGAGAGACTTTGGACAATAGGATAGGAAGCATTACCACCTTCACTCTAGGTGCATAGATTGTATTCCACACTCCAAGGATGCGCACATGCTTGGTATGTATATGCAGAACTACATAGAGAAATTGGGAACTGGCAAGATTTGACTGCAGGTATGATCCAGACATTTGACTACTTCTCGACTCAACCTCCTGTAGAAGAGGCATTAAAATTTGTCAAGCACTTAACTATGGGAGATAGTGCAAAAGTAGAAGAGCATATTTAGGAATTATTCAGTGAGATAGAGTTCAGAGCATGTTTTGAAAAGGAAGAAGAAATAGACTCGAACTACTTGAACATGCTTTCCTTGAGAAAGAGAAAGGAAAGATGGTCTACATCATGGATGACGAGGAAGTTGAGAACCTGGATATTGAACATTCACACGAGGTGTGTGAGGTCTTGGAAAATGTAGACAAAGATACGCGCACCTACCATGAACCCATGAAGACGAAGAAGGTAAATATAGGTTCGGAGGTGATCCTAAGGAGGCCATAATTGGCAATTACGGTCGACTCGAAGGTACCAAAATCATCGGATTACTCAGTGGATTATCGGGACTTATTGCCTAGAGGATATCATGAACTTAAGGGCATGCATGAATCATTTGGGGAAATGAAGATCAAACTTAAGGATAGTGCACAGCCTAGTTAGGAAGAGGCCTTACAGATAAATCCTAATTTACGTGAAAAGGTAAAGGAAGAAATTGATAAAATGTTGAAATATGGAATTATCAAGCCCCTTGATGAATCGTAATGGGTTAGCCCAATGGTGATCGATGATCAAGAAGGACGTATGGATTAGGATATGTGGACTACAAGGAGCGAATGTCACATGCGTCATAGATCCATTCCCTACACCATTCACTGAGGAAATACTAGGATTTGTAGGGCGTGAAATATATTCTTTCACAGATGGATTTTTGGTTATCATTAGGTTAGGATCTCTAGGAGGATCAAGAAAAGACAACATTTACTACTGAATGGGACAGGTTTTTCTATACTACCATGATGCCTTTTGGATTGAAAAATGCACTTGTTGTATTCTCACGGATAGTTCTTTAGGCATTCAAATATTTTATTCACAACTTCTTATAGGTCTACCTAGATGATTGGATAGTATATGGGCTTGTGAAAGATCATTGTGACAATTTTCGCTTAATGTTTGAATGATGCAGACAATTGAGTATCTCTCTTAAAATCAATAAGTGCATATTTGCTACACCATTTGGGATACTTGTTATGGCATATAATCTGCAAGGAAGGTTTACTAGTTGATCCAAACCAAGGTTGCAGTCCTATTTTAGGCCGAAGCACCTAGTAGTCAAAGTGAAGTACATGAATTTTTAGGTCATACAGATATTATGAAAAATTATAAAAGGGTATGCCATAATTGCTGCACCCTTAGAAGAATTAATGAAGCGGAAAGGTACATTTTATTGGGAAGAACATGACAGCGTGCATTCAAGATATTAAAAGAGAGACTTACTACCACACCCATTCTACACTTTCCTTCATGGGATAAACCATTTCACGTGCATGTGGACGCTTCTGGTATGGCCATTGGCACTATGTTAGCTCAACCTGGTGAAGGTATTATTGATCATCCAATCTGTTTTGCTAGTAGGAAGCTGACTCTTGCTAAATGGAATTATACAACTACAGAGCGTGAAGCTTTGTCAATGATCTATGCATTGTACAAGTTTCAAGATTTTATTAGCAACACCATTTCTATTTTATACATATCACATGGCATTGAAGTACTTGGTAAGCAAGCCCGTTTTATAGGGGTGCATATGCAAATGGATGCTCCTATTTCAAGAATTTGACTTCACAGTTGTGGTGAAGCCAGGAAAAGCAATTCTGGACCAAACCATTTATCTAGAATCAATTTAGGAGAGGATGCATATAGACAATTGAAGAAGCAATGTTGGATGCATAGCTATATAAGTTACAACGCGCACCCATGGAATTAGAAGACATTGGTGTCTTTCTACGAACAACAGTATAGCACCAGAAGGAATTAAATCCTTAGAAAAGAAGCAGCTTGCTATACGCATGGCACCATTTATGTTAATCAGTGGTGACCTTTACAAGCTAGGAAGAGATGAAGTATTACGGTGTTGTGTATTAGAGCATGAGCACAAGGATATCATGGAAGAATCTCATGGTGGTATTGTAGAGGTAATTACACAGGTGATGCGACTACTTGAAAGGTCTTAATTGTTGGATTATGGTGGGAGACATTGTATAAAGATTGTAAAGACTATCAGTAAGGCATGTGATCATTGTTAGTGCCTAAAAAACTAGGGCAAAGAGATGAGATGCCTTTGAGACCAAGTACTAGTGCCGAACCGTTTGAGAAATGGGCCATTGATTTTGTAGACCTATTTCACCAAATTCCCGCACGTAGGACTGGATCGCATTATATCATTACTGCATGATTATATTACATGATGGGTAGAAGCAGACCTCATGAAAGACTGTGACGTACAGTAGCTACAATAGCTAGATTTCTATGGGAGAATGTTCTTAAACGATATGGATGTTCTTTAAGCTTAACAAGTGATGAGGTACACACTTTTGAATGAGACTATCAGATCCTATTAGATGAGTTTATGGTTACACACCATAAAACTACACCTTACCATCCTCAGGAAAATGGAACTGCTAAGGCCTTCAACAAAATTTTGGGCTAGACTTTGACAAAAATATGTGATGTTGGAAGAAAGGATTGGGATGACAAAGTGTCAGCTTGTTCTTTGGGCATATAGAACAACTTACAAGAGATTGAACAAAGCCACACCATTTCAGTTGGTGTTTGGCGCGGAAGTTGTTCTTCCTATAGAATTTATGTTACCCTTTTTTGCATTGTGCGCACTGGAGGTCTAGCTGATGAACAAGCTTTAGAAGAACGTATTGAAAATATGATTCAACTAGATGAGCACCGAGCCATAGCATGGTGGAGTCAGAAGCAGGAAAAGGCAGGCAGAAGGCATGACATGACAGAAACATAAGAGATAAGAAATTTGAGATTAGCCAAATGGTCCTTCTTTATGACTCAAATTTCTTGCGCCATCTAGGAAAGCTCAAAGTACATTGGTTGGGGCCGTATGTTATCACTTCTATACTTGAATTAGGTGCATGCTAGTTAGAAGAACTTGATGGAACATGGCTACCTGGTTACTTTAATGGGAGTAGGTTGAAGCCCTACTATAAATAAGTCTTCTTGGTGTTTGTAATAAGGCAGTATTGCCATTTAGTTTAGGTTTTCAATTATGTATTTCCTTCATTATCGTTATGCTTTGTCAATTTAGTTGTTGTTTTTGTAATAAGTGCGCTTACGCGCATGAAGCTAATTACTATATGAAGAATGTTTATGCGTAGAGGACTGCACATAATTTTAGTGTGGGGTGGTTGTAGTGATCCAAGAGAAAGAAAGAAAAGACTGTGGGAATTGAAAGATGAAAGGAATAAGCTACTATGGGTGTGCTTTAAGTCAAAAGAAGATTGCTTCTCAAAAGGTGACCAAGGATGGAGATGGATGAAGGAACAATATAACGCAAGGTAAGCGGAGGCCATGATAGCTACTAGGAGAAGGTACAGTGACGAGGTACTTAGGTGTAGGAGCACGCGCTAAAGAGAAGTTTGTGACCAAGTGCAGGTAGGAAGGCGCGCTAGAAGGTTATAGCTGGGCGTGAAGATGTACCACACGAATGAATGGATTTGGTTAATGAATGAAGGGATATTTGGTAGGTGAGGAGTAATAAATGCATCAAAATTTGAAAAAAATATAAGGATGGGATGCGGATTCATTTTTACCGTTGAACTAAGAGTATTTGAGAGAAGAGCCAAGTGCGAAGAGTCGAGTGATCAAGTTAAGGTGTGAAGGGTGTGAAACCAAGAGTGACAACCAGATATGTGCTATAAGAAGCTTGTGTCCCGGTGGTGAAGGGTTTGAGCGAAGCAGAGAGATAGGAAAGAGTTAGGTTACGAAGTTTCCACCTAGGGCATAATTGAATCGAGCTAGGGTTTGATTCACGGAGTTGCAGAGTTGAAGAAGGGACATTTGCAGGGTAAAAATGGCACCAAAGAAGGCATCGGCAACAACAGTAAAAGGAAAGAAGAAGGTAGTCATTGAGGAAGAGGAGATGGCACTGAAAGTCATTTTTGGAGATGCAATACCCAGAAGGAGTCATCACGGCCAAGAGTGGGATTCACCCATTAGAAAAAGTAAAGTGAGTGAATATAATCATAGGACTTCAGAGAACAAGAAGGAGCTCGATTCCTTGCTCATGGCAAGAACAAACAAATGCACAACAGATGACATGCCAGTATATGACGATGCGGGTGAAAACTTTTAAAGAGAATTGGGGTATATCAGTTGTATGAGCTATCATATTTTGGGAAGTATGAGCCCTTGTACTAGTGGCTCATGAGTAGGGTACACGAAGATGACTTCTACTTTGTAGGACGCAGAGTTAGAATTTCATCGGTGCTGGTTTCATCAGTTATAGGTTTGAAGGCCATAGGAGAAGACATAAGAGGTGATCTTGTAGATAAATCCATGATTTTACTGGACCAAACAGGAGTTGGGATACCTGAAGGGTCCGCACGGAATGGACATAGATAAATTGAAGAACTATCTGATTGTATAAGCTGCAAGCACACCTAGTTACCAAGTTAAATGATCAGGAGCGGTGGTCATAGGTAAACACTATGTGGTTGCATGTGGTGCGTAAGATGTCGGAGGGGATGATCTACAACATTACAGGCTATATTACGTAGTAGATAGTCGAAGAAGTGCACAGGGGAAAGATCAGCTTTGGGTTTGTTCTACTATCACTAGTCTTCATGGAGATTGGAGTACCAGATGGACCAAAGGAGAAAATATGGGAATACCCATGGAGAACAAGTCCCAACTGAAAGATTCAGCAAGTACCTATACAAGGGGATCATGACAGATGAAGTAAAACAGAGGATGGAGAAGTGGTATGATAGGCTCGCGCGACATTGGGGGAAGAATGGTGCATCCCAAAGGAGCTACTAGCAATGGTAGGGAAACAAGTTCAGTTTGTTATACACCAAAGCATTTCGCATTACACACTTTCCAATGAAGGATTGGGTCTAGAGCCCTTGGTGCAAGTTACCATATGCATTCATTACAAGGTATTTTCAAGAATCTGCTCACATATTTACATACACACACAGATCGATCTTCAATGTAAACAAGGTAGAATGCGACTACCATACATTGAGGAAGAAATATGTATATCCTGGAAGAAGCACCTATATAGAGAGGATTATTTCAGAAGTGTTGAACATCAAACCAATAAGTTTGGTCTGTAGCAGATGTGGGGGCAGCATTGGTATATCTCCAGCTGAAGCCAAAAATGGAGAATAATAAATATGTGGAAGGTGAGTTCACACTTCCAAGACCACCGAAAGGAAAGCATACAATGGAGAATATCCCAACGCCTAAGCCCACAGAGCAAATCAAAGTGTAGGATGAGGAGGAAGAGCGTGAAGATAGTGGTGGTTTAGAGCATAGGGGTAGGAGACATCCTACAAGTCAAAGTGAAGTTGAGTGCGTTGTTACACCACCTCAACCACAAGAGGGGGATGATGAGGACTTGAATGTGGTCCAAGGGGAGCACAAGTTTAAAAGGGTATTCAGGAGAACAAGGACCCAAGGTGCTACCCCAACCACTATGCACAAATCACCTCGACTCTCCCCATAAAAGGAAGTGACCGTGCAGAGAAGGAGGAAGCTGAAGTTGAACGAGGAGGTGGAAGAGTCTGAGGAGAGCGTGCCTACATCTCCTACACCTCCAGAGCACATAGAAGAAAAGGGTGAGGCATCAAAGGAGAAGGAAGAAGAACAAATAGCCTGCAGAATATATTCAAGACATGGAGATGCAGTCCCAAATTTAGAGGCTTGAGTTCCTATGCAGCAGAGGTCCTGGAAGGGTAAGTGGGGAGCACATCTCACTAGCCATGGGGTATGCAGAGGATGCAGGAAAATTGTGTGCGCCAACTTCCAAAGCACGATAGCACGAATGATCTATTTGGTTGGGAGTTGATGGATGAAGATATATGGCGATTTGTCGGCAAACATGAAAGCCACTATCCTGGTTGATGCATACCCACATGGATGAGCCTCGACTTTGATGTGTGTGAAGATTCATCATTTCAAGGCAAATCAAGAAGGCACTCGGGCTAGACACATGACATGACAAGTAAAGCCTACCGTCATGTTAGATGAGTAGGTTAGCAATGACCGGTGAGAGTTTCTGCAGAATCTACCTAGAAGAAACATGGACAAATTTTCCACAATCAAAGCATTGTGTGAAGAGCTGAAGACAAAGGACATAAAGATAGTGTGCATAACATAGGAAAGGGACTTCACGCAGAAGAATAATGAAGTATTCATAAGCATCGCAGAGGAGATTGGGGACACTGTAATTAAAGCAAGGCCACACTTGGAACCCAAGGTACCACAAACATTTCCTTTAGTGATACACTATGTGGGAAAGTTGGTGGACTTGGTGCTCAAAGATGAAACTCTACATATGTAAGTGCCAGAATGATCAGAGAAGGATGTCGAATGGGAGAAAGCATCGGTGATGAGAAAAATTACATCTTATGAAGGGTTGTTGCAGGTATTACAAGAAGTGTTGAAGAAAGCAGACCAGGCTTTAAACATATGCACATCCAAAGGCACTCATCAACATTAAGACCTTGGAAGAGAACAATGAGGTCAGAAAGCCATGAAAGATGAAACATTGGGCTGCGTAGAAAGGTTTTCAATGGTTAAACAGAAGCACGAGGCCCTAGCAGCAACACAAGAGCCGCACAAGACTCGAAGTTGGAAGAGCTTGGAAAGTTGATTGCACAAAAGATGGACCTTTTGGAAGGGAGGATGACATCCATGTCCAGTGTTGTGTTGGTTCTACAAAATGAGAAAGGGGAAATTGTGAGGGATGAGTTGGAATCCATTGTTGTGGACATCCCAGAGAAAAGCAGGAACAGGCACTCACTGAATGACAAGTTTTGGAGGCCGCAATAAAAGAGGAGTATCCAGAGCTGATACTACAAACTGATACCGAGGAGGTTACTTAAATAACCTCATATAAATTCTTTATTTATCCACATTCTTTCATTCTTATTCTTTCATTATTATTCTTTCCTTCAAATTTTGGAGATGCCCATTGTCGGGATGACAATGAGATTAGTGTGGGGTAATGTTGATCAAAGAATACTTGTCTAAAATCACACAAGGAGTCCATGCAGGATAGGAGGCCAGGATCAAAGGTGTGGAAGGACAGAAGGACCCATGCGTGGAAGGCAAGTTCAAATTTCAGGACTTAGCCGATTTTTGGCATGAGGATCTATTTTTGGAAGATGGCATGCGAAACACATCAACAATGCAGAGATGTGTGTGCCATGCATTATCTATATTTGGAGAAGTGGTTCAAAGCATCTATGCATGGAGGCAAGCTAAGAATAGAATTGACACTTCAATTGAACTACAAGAGGACTATAGATAGCGCACTTGCATGTGTGGTTATAATTGTAAGCGGTGTATGGCTAATAATAGCATATGACCTATTTCTAGAGTAGTTAAGTGGTGAAGGGCAAGTCCCCACCCTATATATATGATGTTAGGTGCATAGTAGATAGGGGAGATTTTGGTATGTATCACAGAGAGTGGTGTATGTATGATTCTGGATGTATGAATGTGTGTATCAGATCCATATGCGCCTTGGTATAAATTGACAGTATTATAAGGAGCTTCTATATTTATTAATAGATGGAAGATATTAGCTGAATCTAAGTGTCATTCTGTGTAATTGAGTAGTGCATGTTATTAATTCAATCATGATTACTGTTTAAGCTTGTTCTTTCATAGATATGTGGGTAGCATGCACTGTAGAATGATGGATTAGTTATGAATCTATATGTTTCTTCCTTCATCATGTTAACATCATGTTACAGCAACCCTAAAGAGTGACTGGTACCTTTGTGTGCTTTAGATGAGCGCTTAGTTTAGGTTGAGTGATGTGCCAAAGCATGACTAGGGTGTTATCTGCAAATTCTAGGCTGCATCACAACCCACTTTTAATAAAATATGAATAAAGTAATGACGGATAAGTAATAGCAGAATTTGAACTGATACAAAAAATCATAGATGTGCAAGAAAAGATAAGATGCATATCTGATTATAGAAAATGCTAATCTAAACCAAACCTAAGTGGGTCGACGGTGACCCAAGACTATTAAGCACAATTGACAACGACTAGGATAGAGTAGGCCAAAAAAATAGATGTAGAAAAGACAAATCTAAAATCATTACAATTATTTTGGAACTGGAGCTGATGTTAAGATGAGGCAAGGAATCAAGATCTAAATAAGAATAAAAAGGATGCAAGAAAATAAAGAAAAAGAGATCTACCAAAGGGTTAATGTGCTGGGTCCCGATCGGTGGTGACTGGATCTAATGAAGATGAGTTTTGAAGCTACATATGAGTAAAATGGAAATATTGACATATCCGAGAGATTGGGAGGTCAGAAAATAGAAAGAGGATAGACTAGATCATAGAAAATTGAACATAAGGGGATTGGGTCGATAATGGATGGGACAGAGTAGGACAAAAATAGATGTAGAAAACACATATCTAAAAGCACTACAAATAATTTGGAATTGGAACTGATGCTAAGATGAGGGAAAGGAATCAAGATCTAACTAAGAGCAAAAAGGATGCAAAAATTAAATAAAAAGAGATCTCCTAATAGGGTCAATGACGACTTGTCCCAATCGGTGGCGACTAGATTTGATAAAGATGAGTTTTTGAAGCTACATGTGTGTAGAATGGAAAGATTGGAAGATATGAGAGACTCGGGAGGTCAAGAAATACTAGATGATAGAAAATAAAAAAGAAAGGGATCGGGTCAATAGAGACCGGGAGTGATCTAGGTTTTTATGGATAAAAATGGATGGGGATGATAATCTCTGTAAGGAAATGAAGATAAGAAAATGTAGAAACATGGTTATGAGATGGCTGATAATACTACAAAATTGATGAGGAGTGATGAATAACAATGGTGGATCCAATCATGTAAAATATAAAGGGTACTTATGATCTTCAAAGGGTGGGGCACAAGATCTCCAAAGTAGATTTAAGATGGTGATAGCAACTATAAAGACTAGTGAGAAACAAAGGCAAGATCGTAACAAAGCTCGAAGTCTAAAATGTTCATCCGAAGAGAGGAGGGGTATGGTCGTATTTATAGGGTCGACAGTGACCCAGATGGGTTACCAGTAATCGCTACAGCCTTGTGCTTTGAGCAGTGGAAGATTGATGAGCTCAAGTTAAAGACTCCTTATAAAGTGGGATTAGGGTTTCGGAGGTAAATGCGAGTTATGGTTGCTTAAGAAGGATAAAAGGATAGGTGAGAGATGGAAAACATTAAATAAAGGCAAAGGGGAGGTAAAATTATTAAATGAAGGCCTAGGGAGGACAAAAAGGGGCATTTAGGAGGATAAATGGATTAAATAGGGATTTAGGATTAATTAATGGTGATTAGGGATGTTTAGGGAAGATAAATTAATGGTATGATTAAGATGAGATTAAGGTGGAAAATAACAATTAAAGGGATAAATAGATTTTGTGGAGGGAAAGGGGATTTAAATGGGAAGAGAGGTATGTATGTTGAAAAATGACAACAAAAGGGAGCGGACGTGAGATGAGGGACAAGGGATACCAAAAATTGGTGTCTACATTTTCCCCTTTTTGTCGAGTGGTTTGTGTTGGGAAATCCATGAGACAAAAATGAGAGGTGATGAAAGATGATAATTGAGGTGCTCCCCTCAAACTAGGGATCGATGACACGAAGAAGAATTGATCACGAGTTTGAAAGAGATAGATGAAAGGATAAAGAGTGGAAAGGATGAGAAAAGAAAATGATGAAAGAAGATGCCCCAATGGAAGAGGGATACAAACAAAACAAAAACCAAAACTAAATATGGTGATGACTTCAAAGTCACTTCAAAGTAGGGGAAAAAGTATGACCTCAATAGAGATAAAAGCAATGTCCTCTGAGACTTGTGACTCGTAAAAATTACTACATTATGGATGTGCAAGACATAGGACCAGTGGGTCAAAGGTAGACATAAAAAATATGTGTAAAAAATGCGAGGATGGTCAAGACAAGGGTCATACAAAATGTGAGGGGAAAAGCAAATACGATATCCTTCATACATGAGGAATCAAAAATATGTGTCCGGGTGGGATGAGGATAAAAGATGGCCATAATGGTGGGCTTAGGATGAAATATGGTGCCCCATAAGGACACGAAGATGAGCGCATAGTGGACTGCTAGATGCGATTAAAAATGCATGATTAAGATAAAAGATAGATGATGGGGTCCAGTGGGACAAAGAAAGGTGAGTTAGAGGACAACACATAAGGAAAAGTGGAAGAAAAGATAATTTAATTAATAAATGTGTGAAATGACAAAAGGATAATTAATGGAAATTGGATAGGTCGGTAGCCACCGGAGTTGGGTTGACGGTGACTAGAACTAGTTGATAGTGACTAGCACCGCCGACGGTGACCTAGGTTGGCGGGCTATATAAGCACCTAGGGCAGCATTAACTAAGCTCATTTGTGTTGTACACATTTTTTTATCAAGAGTTCTAAGTAAAAAGAGATTTACGATTTGGAGCGATATGGAAGCCGACGGAGCAACGAGGAAGCACCAAAGGACTCTAAAGATGGTAAGTGCCTAAGCCCTAGCTTAATTGGTAATTTTTAGTGTTTTTAAATTATTTTTTATATTTTTATGAATTTTGAGGTAGGTGTAAGGGCGGTCGCCGAAAACTGGACACAATCACCATTAACCGGGCCTAAAAGTAGCGACCCGAGGCTAGATAACATCGACCCAAACCGGGACGGTGTCGAATGGACTAAGATGTGATGTTTTGAATTTTGATGATGATTATCTTGAGCGGGATGTTAATGAATGTTTTTCTATGGGTTTTGCAGCCAAGGACACGTTATATCTTCGCAATAAAGTCTCGCCATGTATGATTTGATTAGAGGAGAAATCACCTGATGTAGAGTAGGATCACTTAGTTGTAGTGGGGTTGGGTGGATTCCAACACTACCAGAGGATACCGAGGGCGTGGGGTTGATGATTGCACCGATTGACATATGTGATATCCGTACTGGAAGCACATTTTAGTTTAGAACTAGGTAGATGATTTTCACTCTTGAGTATGTGTACCACATATTGACACTATTGATACAAGGGGATCCCATAGATCTCATCACAGGTTGTGTTGTCATGAAAAAGTGTGACAAGGAAATTAACAATTTCGAGCATGAAAACTATATCCCAGTGTTAATTTTTTCAAGTCCTATCATTCCAAGACACCCCGAGTTCATCCAAACAGAGTCTAAATGACCTCCGACTAATGTTATATCATCCACCTAGGTGATTTAGGAAATTCCATTCATTCGCCTAGGTGATTTTAGGAGTTCATTTGCAAAGCTACAAGCAATTGTGGGAAGGGCTATCAATGGATTTTCTAGGGTGGTACAACCCGATGGGGAAGAGAAGAGGAGCCTAAATGGATGTGGAGGTGATTCAAAGGTCTTGGGACATCATGTAAATGATTCAGGAATATTTTGGAAGGTCTTGGAGAAGCTGGGTCAGTTTCGCCAAAATTAGGGTTCACAGGCCTAGTCAGCACACATGCCAAAACAACCATTGAGCTTCAAAAGGTGATTTCAAGAGCTCTAGATGGAGTTAGGAGAAAAACAAAACATCTATAGAAAGATAATTTCAAGCCGTGCATGATGGAAAAATCATGTTTTTCACAACACTTTGGTGCATCAGGTCCTGCAGTAGTTTTTCTTAGGCATAAGTGGAGTAATAAATTAAAAACTCCTATTTTTAGGGATCAAATGGAATAATAAAGACATGATACCCCCACCATTGGATTCAAAATGCCATTTCCAGTTAGGATCATATAAAATTTTGCCAAAAATGTCCACAGGAGCTCAAGTTATCATCATCGTGAGTTGTCCTCTTAGAGCAAGTTCAGGGACTAACCCAAATTTTGGGAGGACACGTGTCAACTCCAAGAGCTTGGTGGGATTTTATGTCCCCGAAGTCATTAAGGGTCAAATACATCAACCTTATAAAAATTCTCCCATCCCCATGTGACCTCTGGAACCCCATACGACCATCAAAGCATTGCAGATTCATTTCAGGTGCAATTTAGAGCTCAAATCCCCTATCGTCGGATCTCCGCCACATGTCACCTCCAAGACCACCATGGAATTTGATATCCCTCACATTTCGAGGTGATATCAGACCTTGAAAAATGCATCCATCCCTCTAGGAGAGAGTTTTGGTCACCCATGTTACCCGCTTTCAACCCCTCGGTGCTTTAAAGAAAAACTTGAGCATTCACTCCCGTCGTCCGAGCAATGCCACGTGTCAGCTTCTTGCTTACCATGGAAAATGATGTCCCTCATGTCCCTTTTAGGTGAGGGATTTTAGGGACAATATTTTTAAAATTCAAATATTTACTCGCTTTTAATTGCTTCCACTCCCGTGCACAGACCATATCTCCATTCTTCCTCTGCAACCTCCTTGCCATCAATCCACCATTGTTGAACCTCAAACTGGACTTGTCACAACAATACTCTCCTTCACTCCATGAAATCATACAGGTCTCAAAAGGAAGTTTGAGCAAACGAAGAAGGAGAAATGAAGAACAACAAAGAGAACAATAGAAAATCTCCATAGCCAAAAAAATAAAGATTCACAAAAATATTGCAAACCAGTGCACGAATCAACGAACCATTTTTTGTTGTTTGTTCCTCTATCTAAGACCATCAAAAACATACTTTCAAACTCTCCTCTCGTAACAAATCATTCACAATGAATAAATCTCCTTTCCGGCTCAACGAAGAAAGAAGTGGGATTTCTCATCAAACCGGTTGTCAGATTGAAGTAAGATTTCACATGAAGCATCGAAAAAAACCACATATAAAAATTCACAAATGAAGGAGAAAACTAGACCTGTAATTTTGAGGTCCATTAATGGCTACCACATCTAGAAGCACTGTCAGGTCCAAAATTTGAAAGTTTAAAATCTCCTAGACTATTAAGCGGATAGTTCTAAAATTTCAGAGGGGCGATATTGGGAAAAAAACCCATATCAAAAACTTTTTTCCCACGTCAATCCAACCTCCAGAAGCCCACTTTCTAAAAACAGGGGACGCTATTTTGGGAAAGTTAGCAATAGAAGAACTCGTGAAGGAGACATGAGAGACATTGGAGGTGCACTGCAGCTAAGAACTCATTGGAATGGACATTTTTGGCACTTACTAAAAATAGTAAGTGGTCCCATGGACACCTGCTAAAAATATAAAGTTGATCCAAAAAGAGTGAGGAACACGGGGAGAAAGGGTACTCTGTGGTTGCAACATCCAGTTGAGGTTTGAGGAAGTTGCCTTTTCATACTTACTAAAAATAGTAAGTTTATTATTCTAAGGAAAAACATGAAACATAAGTGGATGGGATAGAAGATGGCTCAGCCCTTCGCCCGCGAGATACATGGACATGGACCTGGATGACTTAAGAACTCACATGACAACTAGAGACAGAAAAAAACATTGAAGATCAGATATTCACGGTGGCTTGTTCAGTGCCACAGACAGCTAGTGTTTATCCAAAGTAATGAGTTACTCATAGCTTGTTCTCACCACTATGACCCGAAACATGAACCATCGAGCCAAAAATGGTACATCAATGGCGGTCATTATCCCTAGAATCATCTCTCTTTCTCTGTAAATATCGACATCACCCAACATGGTCATCATCTCAAAAGATAGGGCCTTGCATGATTGGGAAACTATGGATGCATACATATAAGGGGTTGTATTGGGGTCGGGGTGGTTGAAAATAGGGAAAATCCCTCAACGATGCCTAAGAATCTTCCAAGGTGTGATTTTTGAGAAGTATATTCGATGTCAACACTCTCCTCAAAGTAGAGTAATGGATGAAGCAAGCATAATAGACTTCCAAGATTGGATGGGCCTTTTTATCTTGATATTGACAGAAGGAAAGTAGAAAATTGACTAGGGTAGATCATCAGTGACAATCTCCATCTGCAACTACTCCAAGTACCTATGATGAAGAAATTCCACATGAATTCTTACTTGGTCTACCTCCTCGCTAGCTCAAGATCATTAAAGGGATTGGCTCTCATGCAAAACATTGCTGCCAAGCCGCATGCATTCGAGAAACTTCCACATGTGGTGATGGAGGAAAGTCGTAGGCATTTCACTCACTTGAATGATGCATTCACGATGTACGTATTCCAAAACTTGGAAGGAGATCTGGAATCTACGATATTATCACAAGAGGCGTACTTGATCAAGAAGTATGGCTCCAATTTCATAAAAATTTGACATTCTACTACCTATGAGTTGTTCACTTTGATCAAGTACCGCTAAGGCTTCCCAAGTACCTTAGTGACCAAATTATATTGTTCGAGCTTTGCAGACAGATCATTCAGGTGAATAATAGGCTCAAAAGTAGGAGGAAGAAGTTGATTTTGTTTCCTATCTCTCTCGAGGTATTCATATGCAAGAGCTCAAATGATGCATCTCATCTGGAGGCTACTTTCACTCATTTGAATTTGCATTCCCACATCGTTAGGCCTAATTTTGACATCTGAGAAGATCCTGACTCTTTCTATGTCCCAGAATTGCAACATGAGCCGCAAGTCAAGGATTACTGGGCCAATTACATGGATGAATTTGAAGTGCGTGAAAAGGATCATATGAGGATGAAAATCAATGAAATGAAGAAATTCAAGTTCTCCTAGTATGAAGATATTTTGCAAGATGATGGGACGGAGATGTATGATTTTGAGTATGCAGAAGTCAAGATGTCCCCTATACCTCCAATAAACTGGTATGTTTGTGAATCAGGGATATATTAGAGTGGACTGAGAAGGTGGTGAGGAGAACAAGAAATTGGTTTCAGAAGAAGAGAACCATGATCATCTAGTCATGGGAGTTCCTCTGAGTCAGAGGCAAGCCTCACATCAGTCATCTTCAAAAGTCATAGAGGTGACTTCCAGTTCTAAACACTCCGGAGCAAGTTTGAAAAGGAAGGCCACATAATTGGAAGCTTCTCCTCATGAGAAAACACCAAAGAAACTTAGAGTAGAAGAAGGCTTGTTTACATCACTGCTAGAGGAAGATTTGATCACAGAAATGTAGAAAGTACATCCCATGACAAAAGCACAAGTGGACGAAGAACACATAGTTCATGATTTAGTCTTTGAGCCACCATAACATGTTTCCCCTCTTGATAACACTCATGCCTCTCCCACTCAGGATTTACCTCCTCCTTCAAAATAGGGTACCATCGATGCACCTATCATTGAACCAAATTCTCGATGAGATACTTCCTTATATGCATGAAATAATTATCCCGACACCCACACTATACGCAAGTGGAATTTTTGATCTATCGGCGATTATCTCAATGGGAAAAAAGAAAAAGATCAAGGAAGCTCACACATACAAAGCCTCACGATTCTACAATGGGGAAACGAGTAATCAATACATCAAAGTATCTCACCCAAAGTAATCAAGCCAGTGGATGAAATAAAACCAAGTTGAATATGAAATAAGCACAATTCAACTGGGACCAACAACTCATGAAGGGGATTTACACATGTATCAGTAATCTTCTACTCGCATGGTGGCAAGGAATAAAGAGTATAAGAAGAATATTGATGAACTGAAAGAGCAAGTGTGAACTCTATCATTCTATGTGTAACATCTAGTTTATCCTAATGCCACAACAATTCCCACTGAGGAAGTTCCGCCCATCAATAGCTTCAATCCAGAATCCATCAGGAAGACACACAAGTTCACAATACAGGGGTGAGTGAATAATGAATGGATCAACTCAATTTCTAAAAAGGAAGTCAGTGCTCCAAGAAGCAGTCAAACTCTTCACTTACATGTGTGTGACAAAGTAGATAGGACACAGACACTCAAAGAGGACTTGGAGAAAGAAAGGGACTATTGGGAACCTTTGGGCCTAGTAGTAGATGAAATGGGAAACACTTATCGCCATGAGTTGATCAACATGAAGATCTTTGAAACTCCCTCAGAAGACTTGTCACATGTGTGGGTGGGCCTTGGTAATCAGGTTTGAGGCAATCAATCGAGCCATCATAGAGCTAGAGGAAAAAGAGGAACAAACATACAAATTGCAGGATAGTGTAAATCAGAAAATTCAGAAGCTTGGAGTACCTACAATGGGTAAAGATACAACTGTCGATGAGTTGATTGGTCCATTTGAATAACACATCAAGAAAGAAGTAGGCAACCCATTGTCCTTCACTAAGGATACCCTTGACTTCCTCTCAGAGATTTGGCCTCTATTTCACTTATCGTAGAGAAACATCCATCATGGTTTGGGAAGTGAAAAGACATCAACAGTGTGTCCGATGGATGGATAGAAACCTTGAGCTGCATTCGCATTCCTCAAACCGACAAGGTGGAACCTGCAGCTGCTCATTTCAACAAAGAGCTTGGAGGAACAGAGGCCTTCTCAGGAGCGCGAAGTGGAAGTGAGTCGGGGAGCGAGATCAAATCCACTCGTAATGTACTCATCCTTCTACATAGTTCTCCTTATTTCTCTCTCTTCTCTTCTCACCCAACGCTCTCTCTCATCAATGTTATATTTTGCGTTGAGGTTTGTAATTTTTAATATAACTTTAAGTGACTTTAGAACCATAATGTAAAATTTATGTCACCTTGTTTTATAAAAGGACTTAAATATTTAGGTGGAATATGAATAGTCTAAAGTCACATTAAAGTATTTGAAAAAAGGTCACCGGGAAGATGAAGAGTTGCCTCTTCTTCTATAAATTGTAACAAGCTCCTCATTTGAGCTTCTTCTAAAATCGATAAAACTTCTTAATCTTCTTAGACAAATTTTGAAACTTCTTAGATGTTGGAGATTTTTTTGTTAATTCATGAGAGAGATATCTTGTAAAGAGAGAAAATAGATAGCAAATTTCTTCCATTTTCCATAATCAACAATGTCATCTAATTCTATGTTATGTACAATTTCACTGAGCTTCAATAAAGGAAGAAGGAATTTTAGCCTTTTTGACCGAGGAGTTTAGTGGTAATTTTTTCTCATGAAATGTCATTTGGTCTTGTTGTTGTTATGCAGATTTGTTTTCTTCTAAATTAAAGTGCATGTAATAAAAATTCTTGTTAGTGTATGCAAGTCTCGATTTTATACTGCAAAGCATTAGGTTCTCTTTTCTAACTTTCTCACTCCCTTTCCCACTTTCCTAGAAAATTCCTCTCTTGTAGATATATGCAAGCTTTTTCCGCAAGGTCAATTGAGTGCCCCGTTGGATTCCCTGGCCAAAAGGCCACCAGGATAAAAACTCACTTTTACTCATGCATGCACGTCACGGCGACTACATCTTTGGTTAAGTAGAGGGACTTAAACTCCGAGAGCGTTGATAAGATAACCACCAATTTTTCCCTAACAAATTTTCTCGCCAATAGTTTTGGCACCCACCGTGTAAAGGCGATTTAATAAAGATTCGCACTTGAATATGACTAGATGGTCATAAATATACAAAAAAATTCTTGAATTTGAATAGCTATATGAGCCTCATGTCTACAAACCATGGCTATTATGGGAAATCCTTCTATCTATTGAAATACTTGAATTTCTCTTCCACGTCCAAGAGGATATTACTTGATTTAAGAGAAGCTATCTAGCATAAGATGAAGTGTCAATCACTACTTCATTACCACAAGAATTATTAACCTCGAAGAAGAACGTCGCTAAATTGGAATGGAAAAGACAAATTCTAGCAATGCAAATAAGAGAATAGATTTCCAAGATGGTGGATAAAATATATACCCGGTAACAAAGACAAGGAGGAAAAACTAACCCCACTTTTGAAGAGCTTCAAATAAGATAAGAGCTACTTATAATTCAAAGATATCCTTTCGTCAAGCCAATCGGTCACATTGGGAACTCACGAGTGTTGCCAATCCTTTGGATGGTGAATTTCCATACATCAACAAGAACCTTGAAGATTTCACTGATGTAGAGACTAAAGAAGAACCTAGAGAAAGAGAAGCAAGAGCGAAAGAGGAAATAAGAGCTCAGCTCGAATAAATTCAAAGGCTTCAAGCCGAGGCGGACGTAAGAGCAGCATCAAAAGCCACATCCTTAGAGAGGTTGGAAGCTAGAAACAAAAATAGAATAGGGGATCGTGATCGTGAGGTCCATAGGCCTAATGTACCATGGGGTGGAAACACTGGCCCACTCGCCCTTGCTCAACCACTCCACGAGCTACCAAGAGGCTCAAGAAAAAAATTCCAAAATTCAGAGGGGATGGTTCTCAACTCCCCGAAGAACATGTAGCAACATTTATCACCATTGGCGGTGTAATGGACATCGAGGAAGAAGATTTGTCAGTCAGCTCTTT
Source organism: Taxus wallichiana var. yunnanensis (assembly GCA_018340775.1). Taxonomy (NCBI): domain Eukaryota; kingdom Viridiplantae; phylum Streptophyta; class Pinopsida; order Cupressales; family Taxaceae; genus Taxus; species Taxus wallichiana. Next base: position 28,146,348 of record CM031238.1, on the reverse strand, counting down.
TCTGGAGTCACTTCAAGAAAAAAGTTTCCGAATGGTTCTACATGCTACCCCCAAGGTCTATCACATGTTGGGAAGATATAATAAGTGCATTCAAACACAGTGTTCAAGACCACAGAATATTGTCAGGATCTCTTGGTCTAATTGGTACAAATGAAGAAAGAAACCTCTAAATCAATGAGAGACTTCATAGCAAGATATAATAGAGTGATAAGAAGAATCTCTTGAAGATGTGGTGCCTCCTGAAAATAATTTGAAGAGATTCTTGACCCAATTGGTTGGTCAAGTCCTTGACCATTTTATCAAAAGATTTTAACCTGGCCTGAAGGCCATCCTTTTCCTATGAAAGTGAATTAACCAGGCCTTGGCGGTGGTGAGCTTAGCTGCCAGAGATTTTGCCTCTGCTTGAGAAGTCGTGAGGGCTTGCTTGGTTGATGTGTCCCTTAACTCCCTCTTGAGTTGGTCTACCTCTCTATCCTTGGCCTTAAGCTCAGCCATACGGCCCGTTGTTGTAGCTTCTACCTTTTAGAGGCTGGCCTGCATCTTTTTCAGCTGATTTTTGAGCTTCAAATAGTCGGTAGTGACTACCACCGCTATTTCATTCATCAACTTGACTTTGTTCTGAGGTCAGAATTCAGCGAGGTCCACTACGATAGCACTAATGGAATAGTCATCATGGTGCATTTGTTTCACGAGCTTGGATGTCTGAGGGACAAGGTGAGTGATGGTTAAGGATCCCTGTTGATGATCATACAAGGATTGAACCTACTTAGTTGATTGAGCCGCCATCTCCTTCTTTCTCTGCTTCAATCTCCTTTCATCTCAAAGTTGCCTTGGTGGCCTCTACTTGGCTCTAAAACTCAGAAGGAGAAGAGACCATCCCTCTTGCAAATGGGAAACTAGGTGGCAAGGCCATATGGAACAGTCACTAGTGATTGAGATACTGCAGATACCAAGTTTAAAGAAGGGGGCTTGATAATTAGAGGTGAAAAGCTTTGGATGGCGGTAGGGTACAAATGGAAGTAGAGGGCGCTGTGTAGAGGAAGAGGTTGGGATGTAGTGACAGACTAAAGGATTCCTTTTGAATGGGAAGGTGGAGGTGGAAGCATTATAGAGAGTGGAGCCTCAAGTGGTGGGCTTATAGGAATCATGACTAATTTTAGCTTCTTGCAGTCAATGGAAAGAGAATCTCCTCTATTGTAGCTTCTAAGAGCTTGGGGATGGATAAATTGAGGAGTCCACGGAAAGGAGAATTTGATGAAGGCACCTAAGGTATATGTTGTTTTAGCTCGTGAGGACCCTCTCGTTGACCTAAGAGGTTGCTCAGAAGTGAGGACAAGTATATCCTCACTGTCTGCATCGAAGACATGCTCCACATCCCACTTATCCTCCCAGGGCTCATCAGTGAGAACTTCCTCAAAGTTCGTGTGGTTTGGCTGATTTCCTTTCTCGTATTTCCAAAAGCCCTCGATCTTCCTAGAATTCCAGTCCTTTCTTTTTAAGGTTGCTTTCAGCCCTTTCCCAATCGTTAGAGTAGGGTCAAATGCTTTTTTCACTGGATGAAATGACTCCCAGAGTGGGGATATCCTAGAGTTTGATGAAGATCTTAGGTGCTTCAACCTTGGGGCTTTGTCGTGAATCGAAAAAGGTCTCAATTCATGTTTACAGGGGACTTTGATTTTATTTGTAGATAGGGTTTCAGCTATTTTCCCATCCGAATCAAACCTCCATGAGTCCTAGATCAAGGTGAAACCATAGGAGGCCAACTTCCAAAACAGACAATGGTCCTCCTACCTCTTGATTACAGTAATCCCTCCCCTACTAAAAGGGAGGTCATAGATTTCTTTCTTCTTTCTGGTCAAGCTGACCTCTAGGTCTAGCATGACGAGTTGTCGGGTGACTTCGAGACCTGTTATCCAAGGTGTGAGGATCCTTGGGAGCATGAAGGATTCTCCTCTGAATCCATGGACTCAAATCATAGAATGACCTCTGGAAAAGAAGTAGTCAATGGGGTGTAATGGTTCTGAGAAGATAGACCATGCGGAGTCATTCATTCTATTATCGATCCATTCAGGATCGAGCTCTAGTCATCATCATCAGTCCTCAATGTCTTTGTCGAGTCCTACCTAAAAATAAAAGCCAACATAGAGCAGACATCTTGAGCATCAGGCTTGAGGGACTTTAAGGGGATGGGGAAACCGGGAACCCCGATGCGCTGGAGTCTAACTGTCTCAGTTCCTTGGTAAGGGTCGCGGCCTTCGTTTGACACTAGACCCATACATTCCAGAGCTTGGCTATATCATATAAACTAGCTGACTGATCATAGTTCAGGGCTAACATGTCCCTGATGGCCTATGGTGTGATTGTAACAACTAAATTCTGGCCCTTGATGGTATGGTTTCCTAAGTTGAAACTTGTCATGCACATTTGTATGAGCTCTAGGCATGGGTGTGTGAGAGGAACCATGTATTGGGCAAGAGTAGTGCTCTAGGTCCTAGCACCGAATGACTCTGAGTCTCCCTAGAGGTTGAACCTAGCACATGTTGCTTCTCTCAAAGCTTTAGGCCTTTTTGTTGAGATTGGGCTTGAATATATCATCGGCAGGCCGATGACTAGTGAGGGTCGTTTATCTCTGAGATAATGAGTCTGGGTATTTTAACTTTGGATGGTGTTGTCGGGGAGGAATGGGTTGTCTTGTGTAGGACTTTGATACTGAGCAGAAGCCGAGGTGGTTCCGTACATGGTGATCTGAATTTCTTCGAATGACTCTGGAGCTTTTAGAAACTTTGATATTCACCAATAAAATCTAAATACTTCGAGAATGATCCTGCGCCAACAGAGGTCGAGGGCCTTTCATAGTCATTGTTACCCTGTAGTAAAAACTCGTACATGCCCAAAGTTACTTCTCATAATGCTTCCTTTAAGCGAGAGACCCAAGGCGCCAAAATTGGCACCTTGATAGATCTTGCATTGATTGTGGATCTTTTATTGAGGAAAGATATCCTTACCTTTGATGATGACTTTAATGTGAGAAGACAAAGCAGGGGCACTTTCTTCGATATATCAAAAGTGACGTGGACAGGGGTGGTGGAGCACGTGGCAAAACATCCAACAAAAGTGGAGGCTCAAAAAAACTAAAACTAAAAAGGAAACAATATATACATATGATACAATTTCAAAAGATACCTAAACGTAGGGCTTTAGATGAATCCCATTTACTAGAATCACCAAAGGATCTCCTGCCATGGTTTTGAGCTCGAATGAGTTATGTTACTTGCATGCACTGATTATGAATGGTCCAGTCCATAAGGGGTCAAACTTTCCATGGTTCCGGGTTTAGTTACTCTAACATCCCACTTTAAAACGACAATTCCAATTTGGAAGTTCAACTCTGATGTCTTTTGGTCGAACCATGTCTTAATTATTTGTTGGTGATTAATCATGGCCTCGTGGGTGAGCTCACACTTTTCTTGGAGTTATAAGAGTAAAATTTTCAAAATTTTGAGTTGAAGTGTTTCTCTCTAAAGTGCCCAAGTCGTGAAGTTGAAGAAATCTGTGTTTCGGGTCTTTTTGTGTGATTTTCGGGCCTGTCGGAACTTTTTGTCCCATCTGTCCCAAGTACGAAAGTGTCCTCTGTTCCCCGATCGGCCGAAATCCCCGAAGCTGTCCCATTTTCGGGCCCGTCGGAAAGTTTTGACCCAAGTGTCCCTAAACGTTTTGTGCGAACTGTTCCAATTTCGGCCGAGTCATCCTTCCCGCGTACTTCGCACTTTCCTGTCCTAAATGACCCAAAGTTAAAAGTGCGAGCTTTCCCATTTTCGGCCGAAACTCCCGAGTCGCGTACTTCAGAGCTCTTTGTCCCAAAGCCAAAAATGCCATCTGTTCCATTTCGGCCGAATCATCCTTCCCGCGTACTTCGCACTTTCCTGTCCCGAATGTCCCAAGTAAAAAGTGCGAGTCGTTCCATTTTCGCCCGAACCGGCCGAACCGCGTACTCCGGAACTTTTCGTCCCGAATGTCCCAAGTTAGAACGGACCTGTTGTTCCATTTTCGGCCGATTCGCCCGATTTTGTCCCAACTGTCCCGAGTTCCAAATTGCTCTCTGTTCCATTTTTTTCGCCTTGGGCCTGATTCACTTGATTTTGTCCTAACCGCCCCATTTAAAAACTATGAGCTTTCCCAATTTGCCGAGCTTGGCCGAGTCGCGTACTTCGGAACTTTTTGTCCCGAATGTCCCAAGTCCAAACGGGCCCGCTGTTCCAATTTCGGCCGAAACACCCGAATCGCGTACTTCGCACATTTTCGTCCCATTTGTCCCAAATACATTTGTGCGTCTTCTCCCTGTTTCGCCCGAACCGGCCGAGCCGCGTGTTTCGCGCATTCGCGTCTCACCTGTCCCAAGCGTACCAAGTGTCATTCACACTTAGTTTTTCCCGCTCGACCCGAATATGCTGTTTTTCAAAATATGAATTTAAGTTGCGGCTCTGATGCTATCAATCCGAAGATCAAATTTCAAGGACAGCTGGCAGAAGGACGAAGCTCTCAAGACGCTGGGTGCATCAGTTTTCAAAGACACTCATTGTCATCCTCAAGATGAAACGTCAGTTCCACGTGGTGGAGACAGAGCTGAGACGTTAGAAAGATTCAAGCAGCGGCTTTCAAGACAGTGGGTCCTTCTCAGAACTGGACACCTGTCTCCTTCTCCTTTCTTTTCTCTTCTTCCCTTTCTCTTCGTATTCTTTGTAATTAGTTATGGTATTGCAATTGGCGGTACTTAACTATTCTTTAGTTAAAAGAAACGGTTACGAAGAGTAACGGACTTGTAATCTATATAATGGCCTTTCCACGCCATTTTAAGGAGGAAGAACTTGGATATTTTGTTGAAAGTGTAAATAGATCTTAAAGAAATCAATACAAAAGGGCTTTCCATTCTTTGTCTATCTGATTCTTGTTGTCTCTGTGTTTTCCTTTAATATTGTGAAGATCATTTTGTTCCTAACTCGTTTAGTCTCTCTGATTGCATACTGTTCAGTTTTGCAAGTACAGTGATCTTGTACAACCAAGAAAGAACTTTGTGTCCTTGATTAACAAATCTGAAGAAGGTTATTTACGGAACTTTGTGTCTTTAAATTTAATCCCATTCAGCTAATGCAAATGATCTTGTCTTAAATCCTTTGAAGCTTCGCATACACGAAGAATTATTCTGCTATCTATAATTCTGAATGTTGCTATTCTGCTCATCTTCTTATTCCCCTTCCTCAGTCCTGGCGTAACTGATGATCCTTGTGGAAAACACTTTCGTAATATCCAAGTTTGACCATAAAATAATGTTCTGTGTATTTGTAAATAAGTTTGTTTCAGAATAAGGGAACCTCTCCCATTAAAGAGGAGGGACTTTTGTCCCCCCGATGTTGCTCTTCTAAAAAGTCCTATTGACGACCAGCTTTTTTGACACTACTGGGAAAATCGCATTCCAAGACTGCAATTTTTTCGATCATCCTTTGATCTGGCGACTCCGCGTTTCACTCGAGGGAGAAGGACCCTTGGTATTGAAGATTCTCGCCACTTTTGAGCAACAGGTTTTCCTTTCCCTTCAATAGAAGAACTCGTTTCGACGAGCACTCCGCCCTGCTCAAGATAGAAGTCCTACGGGTGGTATTCCTTCGCAGCCCGCTAGTCCCAATCTACGAGCTTTGATCCTTGCTGGTGTTAAAGTTCCCCTCCAAGCCGTATTTCCAAGAAGAATGGCGGCAATTGCCATGGGGTCAACGTGTCGGGCCCCCCCTCTGCACACCTTTGCATGAGTTACCTAGAGGTAACCGAAAGAACTTCCCAAAATTTAAAGGAGATGGCAAAATTCACCCTGATGAACATATTGCAGCATTCATAGTTGCATGTGGAGTCTTGGGGGTTGAACATGAAGACGTCTCAGTAAGACTGTTCGTTGAGACGTTACAGGATAATGCTGCTGACTGGTTCTATCACCTTCCGGCTGGTGCCATCACCGACTGGACTACCATGAGAACTCAGTTCGAAAGCCGTTTCAAGCCGGCAGAAGATGTGCATGCCCTGCTTGCCCAGATTTCTCAGATAAAGAAAGATCCATCAGAACCCATGAGAGAATTTGTGGCTCGGTTCAACAGATTGATCAACAAGATTCCTGTAAATACTCGACCGGTTGATCAAATTCAAAAATGTTTCTTTTTGAATGCCCAAACGCCTAAAGTCAGTTATGCCCTAAGAAGGGCTAATCTTGGAACGCTAATTCTGGATCAAGAACTGGCTGTTAGTGTCGAGGATGATCTGATCATGTCAGGGAAGTTGAGAAGAGATCCTCCTAAATCCAAATCTGCTGCTTCTTCCTCTTCCACCTCTGGACCCAATACTGATCCATTAGTCCAGAAACTTGCAAATGATCTAGTGGCTATAAAGAAACAATTAGCCCAGCATGCACCATATGCAGACGTTCCGAGAAGAAATTTTCAACCCAGAAACCGTTTGCCAGCTCCCCACACAAGACTGGCACTTGAAGGACCTCCTGTCAAAGTTCCGGTGAATGCAACTTGTGAGGTTGAAGAGCCAGAAGATGATAATGAAGCTTGTGAGGAGTTCCTGGAGGAATTCGATGATGAGGCGTAAGAACTCGAAAGATCTCGAGTCAATTTCTTTACCACCGAAGGCATCGACGATGGAGATAACTATGATGAAGTGGTAGCAGATATGAACAAAGTGAATCATTTGTTGTCATGACTCGAGAATGCAGATGCGGCGAGTAAGGAGAAAGTAACACAGCCACGAAGAAATCTAAGGAGCAACCAAAGAACTATTCCTCGTAATTGCGTAAGAGGATCTCCTATCCCTACCTCACTCGCACCAAAGGTAAGTATCATCAATCCCGCTCGCCAAAGTTGCTTCTTCTTCTTTTTCTCCTAAGGTTGATAAGCCTAGAATTTCAAATGATGATGGCCCATCCACCTCTGGATCCTTTGACATTGTGGATCACCTAAAAAGGACCAAGGTTCAAATTTCAGAAGTTGAATACTACCAAACCCATCCCAAAGCTTTTGCCAAGATGATCCAATTTGTAAATTCCCATACCAAGACCACCTCTAAAGGCCTTTTGCCCACACCTCCTTCTGCACCACAACCTAGTCTGGTAGCAGCTGTCACCTCGCCTGGAGACAAAATCAAGCCTTTTTATGTAACACTTCTTATAGCTGGCCATAGGCTCAGTAACTGTGTCATAGATTCCGGAGCCTCAGATAACGTAATGCCTGCTAAAGTAGCCCATGCTTTAGGCTTGACCCTTACTCGTACTTATGGATCTTGCTACTCCATGGAAAGTAAGGAAGTACCTTTGGTTGGAAGGATTAAAGATGCACAAGTGGCTTTTGCTGCTTTACCTGAAAAGAAAGTCTTGGCTACCATCCTAGTAGCAGACATTCCTCCTTCCTATGGAATGTTGCTAAGTAGGAACTTCTGTAAAGATGTGGGTGGGGAGATTCAAATGGATTGGTCACACGCCCTCATACCTGTCAATGGACAAATGAAGAAGTTACTCCCTGAGAAACAGTCTGAGTATATTGTGCAGAAAACAGATGATCCTAAGGCACAAATACTCTATGAAGACATAGGTCATGGTAATTACATGATTCTGTCCCCTGATGAAATCCAACCCTCCAAAGTATCACCCAAAGATCCCAATGGGGTTTGGATTTTAGAATTTGATGGAAGTTGTTCCTCGGCTGGTTCTGGAGCTGGTGTCCTGCTAGTGTCACCTGAAGGCTGCCTACACCCTTTTTCGTTCAAGTTGCAGTTCGAAAACACTAACAATACAGCAGAGTATGAGGCTCTCCTTCTTGGACTGCAAGTAGCCAAAGAACGAGGTGTAAAAAATCTTCTGGCTCGTGGTGATGCAGAGCTGATTGTGAAACAAGTCAGAAGCATTTTTCAGGTAAAAAATGGGAGGCTGAGGCATTACCGAATCAGGTTTGGGATTCAATTGAATTCCTTGATGCCTTCTCTATCAAGCAATACCCAGAGAAAAGAACAAAGCAGGCTGATTCACCGGCCGTCTCGTGGTCATTATTGATTCCCCATCCCGAATTCTCTCAGACAAGTTCACTATTGAAATGGTCCACCGCCTAGTGTTCCGACGATAATACAAATAGCGGCAAGTTTTCAATGATGACCAGATCTCGCTTTCCTTCCCTGGAACTCAAGGGAATTTCGAACAACTATATTTTGAGGGAAGTGACAACCTGCCTCGTGAGAGTGTGTCCTCTGATCAAGCTGTACCCAAGGAGAAGAAACAGATCAGGAAGGGTGCATTAAACTCAAAGGAAACAAGATTCCCAAAGGTTTGGTGAGTTTGGAGGAGTTGTTTGATAAACATGACAGATACGTAAGATCTAAAGCTTCTACTGGACCTCAGCAATCAGCTGAGTATGATAAAATTGATATTGGGAGTTCTGATGACCCGAAACTGGTGAATATTGGGAAATGTTGCACATCAGATGAGAGGAGGAAGAGCAATTGATCTTCTAAGGAAGTATAAGGATGTTCTTGCATATTCTTATGAAGATTTAAAAGCCTTCAAGCCAAAAGAAATGCAACACTCTATCCCTCTCAAACTAGGAATCAAGCCTTTCAAGCAGAAACAAAGGCAGTATAATCCAAAAATAGCCGACACCATCTTTCAGGAGATCCAGAAATTGTTGAAGGCTAAAATCATTTTTCCCATTCACCATTCGACATGGATTGCAAACATTGTGCCTGTCAGGAAGAAGAATGGTGAGATCCGCATCTGTGTTGATTTCAGAAACCTGAATCAGGCCTCTCTGAAAGATAACTACCCTCTGCCTATGATGGATCAGATTTTGCAAGCGTAGAAGGATCCGAGATGTTATCTATGCTTGATGGATTCTCGGATACAATCAGTAGAGGTTGAGCATCGCAGATCAACACAAGACAGCCTTCACCACTCCTGGGGTACCTTCGCCTACAAGAGAATGCCTTTGGGCTGATTAATGCCGGTGCCACTTTCCAGAGAGCTATGGATTTGGCTTTTGGAAGCTTGAAAGGAAAATGTATTGTCATATACCTTGATGACCTGACGGTGTTTTCAAAGTCAAGAGCGGATCACTTCGACCACTTGGAAACGGTCCTGCAGAGATGCCGAGAGCATGGGATTTCTTTAAATCCTAAAAAATCTCTCGTCCGTGTTACGTAAGGGAAGTCGTTAGGGCACATTGTCTCCAAGGATGGCATCAAAATTGATCCTGAACGAGTTCAAGCCATCCAGCAAATCCTCTCCCTACCAGTAAAAAAGGCGTGCATTCCTTTTTCGGTAAGATCAATTTCTTAAGAAGATTCATCCCTGATTTTGCTGAATTAACTTTGAACATCTCTCAGATGATGAAAGGGAAGCAAGCGTTTGGTTGGTCTTCTGAAGGAAAGGAATCCTTTGAGGGTATCAAGAAAGCCATTGCTAAAACTCCAGTTTTGGCCTGCCCTGACTTCAGCAAAGATTTCATCATCTATTGCTACGCTACAGACAATACCCTGGCTGCTGTCTTAACCCAAGAAGACTCTGATGGACATGAGCTACCAATTGCCTTCATGAGCTATATCCTGAAGAATCATGAGCTGAAATACACCATGATGGAGAAGCATGCTTTTGCAAAGAGTCAAAGCCACAAGGCAGCCTGCTTTCTATATCCTCAACTCTCACTCTATGGTGTTGGTTCCAGATACGACTGTTAAGTCAATTCTTACACAGCAAGAATTTGGGTCCAAGAGAGGAAACTGGGTGGCTAAGGTCCAGGAGTATGACATTGATATCAAACCAACCAAGCTGGTTCGTGGAAAGGGTCTTTGTGAGCTCATTGCTCAAGGAGCCAAACATGAGTCTTTGGAGGAGAAAGTCGACATTCCTACCGCTCGCTTTCGAGTTCGGTTGATGAATGGTATGCCGACATCGCCATTTTCTCACCTATGGGAATGCCCTCTCATTTAACTGCCAAGGAAAAGAGGACTGTTAAATTGAGATCAGCGCAATATGTACTGTGGGAAAATGCTTTGTTCAAGCGTGGCTTAGATGGGAGATTTCTGAAATGTGTTGATAAGGAACAACAGAGAAAGTTGCTCTCAGCTTTCCATGATCAGGCATGTGGAGGGCACTATTCATCAACAGTCACAGCTCACAAGATACTCCGGGGAGGATATTACTGGCCTTCCTTGTTCAGAGATGCATCCAAGTGGGTGGATAAATGCGAGGCCTGTCAAACCTTTGTGGGAAGACCCAAACTGGCCGCTTTGCCTCTCAAGCCAGTTGTGATCGAGGAACCATTTCAACAGTGGGGTCTAGACTTCATTGGTACACTGAATCCTGCCTCTAGTGCCGGCCACACGCATGTGCTAACTGCCACTGACTACTTCACCAAATGGGTGGAAGCTATTCCAGTCAAGAGCACTACTTCTGAAGTAGTATGCAACTTCATCAAGGAGAACATCTTGGTAAGGTATGGTGTACCTAACAAGATTGTAACAGATAATGCTTCGAACTTCTCCTCAACTGAGATCATGGATTTCTGCTACGGGTATGGCATCTCTCTGGCTCATTCTTCAGATTATTATCCCCAGGGGAATGGACAAGCAGAATCCACCAACAAAAATCTGGTGACTATCATAAGGAAGTTGGTCAATGAGTCTCAGCGAAACTGGCATAAGAAGCTTTATGATGCTCTTTGGGCAGACAGGATCACACCTAAAAGAGCCATTGGAATGTCCCCCTTTCAAGTAGTGTATGGAGTAGAGGCCCAATTGCCAGTGACAGTGGAACTGCCAGCCTTGCACCTGATGAAGGCCATTGAAGACACTAGTTTCAGTGATGCTCTGGACAAAAGAATCATGTACCTGCACAAACTGAACGAGGATAGATTGGAGGTTGCTGACAGAATATCTGCTCACCAGCAGAAGGTGAAGGTTCTGTTCGATAAGAAAGCTAGGTCCAGAGAGTTCCAAGTTGGTGATACCGTGCTGTTATGGGACAAAAGACATGAACCTCGTGGCAGCCATGGAAAATTTGATTCTCTGTGGCTTGGACCTTTCAAGATAAGACACTTTGCTGGTAAGGACTCTTTCTATCTTGATTACATGGATGGTTCTCCCCTCCCACTTCCTTTATAGGACAGATTTGAAGTTGTTCAAGTCCTAGGTGACTAGGAGTCCCTTTGTATATTTGTATGTTGTTTTTGCTTTCTCCGCTTTCGGTGTGTTTCCCCTTCGTTGTTGTGTGTGTTGCCTCTCTGTGTTGGTTTGTTTTGACTCCTTTGCCCAATGGATAAGGCACTGGTCTGCTTCACCGAGTTCTCTAAGTTCTTGCCTTGTCTCATTCTATGAATTTACACCAAGTCATCCCCAGAAGGAGCCAGCTGTTGTCCACTCAAAATTTCCCGCTCTGATAAGAGTAAAATTTTCAAAATTTTGAGTTGAAGTGTTTCTCTCTGAAGTGCCCAAGTCGTGAAGTTGAAGAAATCTGTGTTTCGGGTCTTTTTGTGTGATTTTCGGGCCTGTCGGAACTTTTTGTCCCATCTGTCCCAAGTACGAAAGTGTCCTCTGTTCCCCGATCGGCCGAAATCCCCAAAGCTGTCCCATTTTCGGCCCGCTGGAAAGTTTTGACCCAAGTGTCCCTAAACGCTTTGTGCGAACTGCTCCAATTTCGCCGAGTCATCCTTCCCGCAGACTTCGCACTTTTTCTCGTCCTAAATGACCCAAAGTTAAAAGTGTGAGCTTTCCCATTTTCGGCCGAAACTCCCGAGTCGCGTGACTTTGAGCTCTTTGTCCCAAAGCCAAAAATGCAATCTGTTCCATTTCGGCCGAATCATCCTTCCCGCGTACTTCGCACTTTCCTGTCCCGAATGTCCCAAGTAAAAAGTGCGAGTCGTTCCATTTTCACCCGAACCGGCCGAACCGCGTACTCCGGAACTTTTCGTCCCGAATGTCCCAAGTTAGAACGGACCTGTTGTTCCATTTTCGGCCGATTCGCCCGATTTTGTCCCAACTGTCCCGAGTTCCAAATTGCTCTCTGTTCCATTTTCGGCCGGTTCGCCCGGACCGCGTCCTTCGCGCAATTTTGTCCCAACTGCCCCATTTAAAAAAGTGCGAGCTTTCCTATTTCGCCGAGGTGGTCGAGGTGACTGCATACTTGGAACTTTTTGTCCCGAATGTCCCAAGTCCAAACGGGCCCGCTGTTCCAATTTCGGCCGAAACACCCGAATCGCGTACCTCGCACATTTTCGTCCCATTTGTCCCAAATACATTTGTGCGTCTTCTCCCTGTTTCGCCCGAACCGGCCGAGCCGCGTGTTTCGCGCATTCGCGTCTCACCTGTCCCAAGCGTACCAAGTGTCATTCACACTTAGTTTTTCCCGCTCGACCCGAATATGCTATTTTTCAAAATATGAATTTAAGTTGCGGCTCTGATGCTATCAATCCGAAGATCAAATTTCAAGGACAGATGGCAGAAGGACGAAGCTCTCAAGACGCTCGGGTGCACTGGGCCAAAGACACTCATTGTCATCCTCAAGATGAAACGTCAGTTCCACGTGGTGGAGACAGAGCTGAGACGTTAGAAAGATTCAAGCAGCGGTTCCTGAAGACAGTGGGTCCTTCTCATAACTGGACACCTGTCTCCTTCTCCTTTCTTTTCTCTTCTTCCCTTTCTCTTCGTATTCTTTGTAATTAGTTATGGTATTGCAATCATTAGCGGTACTTAACTATTCTTTAGTTAAAAGAAACGGTTACGAAGAGTAACGGACTTGTAATCTATATAATGGCCTTTCCACGCCATTTTAAAGGAGGAAGAACTTGGATATTTGCTGAAAGTGTAAATAGATCTTAAAGAAATCAATACAAAAGGGCTTTCCATGTTCTTTGTCTATCTGATTCTTGTTGTCTCTGTGTTTTCCTTTAATATTGTGAAGATCATTTTGTTCCTAACTCGTTTAGTCTCTCTGATTGCATACTGTTCAGTTTTGCAAGTATAGTGATCTTGTACAACCAAGAAAGAACTTTGTGTCTTTGATTAACAAATCTGAAGAAGGTTATTTACGGAACTTTGTGTCTTTAAATTTAATCCCATTCAGCTAATGCAAATGATCTTGTCTTAAATCCTTTGAAGCTTCGCATACACGAGGAATTATTCTCGCTATCTATAATTTCAATGTTGCTATTCTCGCTCATCTTCTTATTCCCTTCCTCACCCGTAATCGATGATCCTTGTGGAAAACACTTTCGTAATATCCAAGTTTGACCATAAAATAATGTTGTGTGTATTTGTAAATAAGTTCGTTTTGAATAAGGGAACCTCTCCCATTAAAGAGGAGGGACTTTTGTCCCCCGACTGTTGCTCTTCTAAAAAGTCCTATTAGGGGCAACGTTGCATTTCTTCGAAAACCCGCGTAAACTTGACAAACCTTACATTTGTTTGTTTCCACTGACTATCAATAAACAAGCTAGGCTAGAAGTATCCTACCTACAAAATCTTTATAGCAGTGGTTTGGGCCGAAAAATGACCGCCCAAGTCTCTCGTGATGCAATTCTCTTAAGACTCTTTTGGCCTCTTCATCTTCAAGGCATCTCAACATCAACCCATTAAAATTCCTCTTAAAAAGGAAACCATTAATTATAGTGAAATGAGTCCCTTGTTGCCTATAATACCTCCTCTTTTTCAAGGGGAGATGGCTAGGGTACTCTCTAGTTTGAATAAAATGAATTCATCAGAGACCCACCCCTCGGGCCTATCCTCCTGTAGGTACATTATCTTTTCCGACTCGTCAATTATTTCGAGGACCGAGTTCCTGTGTCAAATATTGACACAGTCCCTTGCCTCTTACGAGCTTCGTGGGCTTTATCTCTATGTCGTATTCCAAGATTTTGGTTATCCAATTTTCCCTTTTTCAGTTATCTCACCCTCCATTATATACTCTTTGACATTGGGGTGAGCCACCATGACCAGAATTTTGTTGTGTGTGACCAAGTGTCTAAATTTCTTCAAACCTTTGACTATGGCATAGGCCTACCTTTCCACAAAATTGTACCTTGTTTCATAGTCGTGAAGTGTTTTTGAAAAGAAGGAAATGGGGTGTTCCTCCCCTATCACTCTCCCTTTTGAGTTAACATAGATGCTATGCTATTTTTCCCCCCGTATACATACATGATGAAATATTTTGAGAAGTCGGGGTTGTGGAGTATGGGGGCCGATGCAATAGCCTCTTTGATCAATTCAAAAGACTGCCGACCTTCCTCAGTCCATTTGAAAACTAGATCTTTCTTTAGCATGAGAGTAATGGGGCGAGACGGTCCCCGTAAAATCTGATATAAACCTACCGACGAAGTTGATCTTTCCTAAGAAGGATTGAACAACCTTCTTGTTGACCGGCAGAGGCAGCTCCAAGATGGCCCTGACTCTCTTAGGATCAATGGAAACTCCTTCCTTTGACACCACATGCCCCAGGAGTTTTCCTTGGGGAATGTTGAAAATACATTTCTTGGGATTCGAGAGATCCCAAATTCTTGACATTTTTAAACACGGCTTCTAAAGCATCAAAATTATCCTCCATTATTGGTAAACACAGTGAGGTCATCAAGGTATATGAGGATTACCTTGTTTATCAACGCCCCAAATGTAGTGTCCATGGCTCTTTTGAAAATTATCCCCTGTGTTTTTGAGCCCAAAAGGAATCTTTACGTAGGTGAAAGTTCCCCATTTAGTTGTGAAAGTAGTTTTATGTTGATCCCCTTCTCGTGAGCCATATTTGGTTATAACTGAGAAGCCATCCAACAAGGGAAAACATCTCGGATCCCGCAACCGTCTATAAAATCTGTTCCATAGAGGGCAGGGGATAATGGTATTTTAGGAGGCTCTATTCAGATCCCTAAAATCTACACAGAGTCAGATTTCACCATTTTTATTTCTTACTAGAACCAGGTTGGAGACCCACGTTGTGTGCTTGATTGGAAAAATGATGCAAGCTTCCAACAATTTTCTCAACTCCTTGGCCATGAGGGCCTCCACTTTAGGATTCACATGTCTCTATTTCTATCGCACATGCTTAGCCCCTTCCTCTAGATCAATGGTGTGTTGGATAATATCTTTATCATAGCCGTGAAGATCATCGTATGTCCAGGCCATCACCTTGTCATACTTGTGACACAAAGCCACGATTCGGTCTCTATCCTTTTGGTTTACTGACTTGTTGACTTTTAGTCATTTGTCCCTAGCTATTTCTAGCTCTACATAATCCTCTTTTACTACTTCAAACCTCCTTCGATCTGAGCTAGCATCATCTGAGTTGAAAAGGTTTTCAAGTGTAATTAGTCCTCTTGGGAGCTTGTTCATCTTTAACTGTATTACCTGGTCTCCATATGCTTCTTCAACCTTGGACTGGAGTTGATTCGCAAAACTGATCAGACTACTGGAGGAAATGTATGACCTGTCGGTCATTATCAAACACCTGCCAATGATGGAGGTTGTCAGGGATCGAGGGGTGAATGATTACCTTTATGGCGTCTTTATTTTCTAGAAGGTCCAGGCTAGGTCAAACTAAGACCCAATGGTATCCATTCTGTGCCTCTGCATTCTGCTCATGGGGAACTACCTTAATGTTGAAAGCTTCAAAATCATCTATTAGATCCCAGACCCAATGCCGGTAGGATCTCATCCTTGGGTGGTGCATAAACCATGCACCAAGGCCTCGTATTCCACTTCGTTACTAGTATAAGAGAACTGGAAATGTACCGACTAGAGAATCTTCCTACCGGTTAGAGAGGTGAGGAAAATCTAGCTCTGAGCCATTCTTACTTCTAGCCCCATCAAAATATAAGCTCCATATTGGAGGGTCACCAGGAGAGCTTGTCCCTAGTGCGTCACCCTCACTTTTTACCTTTGGGATTGTGGGGTTTTCGAGAAATGATGTAAGTTCCTAGGCCGGTTGAATCAAAGTTTCCAAATAGATCTCCAAGGGGAAGATTAGATAGATGGTCACCCTCCTAGGGTTCTCCACCCTCTATATATAGCTCTTCTTCTCTTGTGATCATAGCATGGGAGGCCCGAAAACCAGAAGGTACTTGGTCTATTATATGTTCCTTGGAGAGTGGTTCGGACAAGACCTTCATCTTGGACCTATAAGTGCAGAATCATAGCACCCCCGAATGTCCTTATGTGAAGTGGGGCATTCGGTGTGATTGCACAACATGGGACCATCTCTCAAGCTGTGGGACTTGCAAAAATTGAGATGGACCTTCTGGAGAAAGCCAGTTCTTGCTTCCTAATCTACCTACCACAAGCTACTCCAGTGCAGGTAGAACCTATTCTATCCTAATCTAACCATTCCAAGGGGACAAAGAGAGAGAGAGAGAGAGAGAGGGTGAAAGAGCCTACACTAAGCGGTGATACACCATAAAAGGAAGTGGATGATCATAGACCCACTACCCAAGTGGAGAGAGGTGAGAAGAGGAGAGGGTGGACAAGATGCACCACAGACCAGAGATAGATTTCACATAGACACCACTTTGAAACCCATTAAACATAGCTCCCATGACCTACAACAAACATTAGAATATGCAGTATACCCTACAACGATGAGAGGTAAGAAGAGACAACAAAATAAGCCAATGATGGACAAATGCATCACGAAATAGATTTTATTGCTCCAAAATGTTACACGGTACATCATCAGTGGGAAAGAGGTAAGAAAATGCCATTACAGAGCCATGGGAGGAGGCTTAGACTCGCATTCTACCCTAAGGAAGAAAGAGAGAGGGGGGCAAAGGAGAAACAACGACCAACCCTTTGAATATGCCCCTCCTTTTTACAATATATAGGAAGAATAAGAGAGAGAGGAGGAAAAATTTGAATCCTGCTTCAACCACCTTGAGATATGCATTGAATCCTGCTTTGAAATCTCAACCACTATTAATCAATTCCCCTCTCAAATCCACCTATAATTTGTCGATTTTGGTTCCCCAGCGGATCAAATTAAATCAGATCTGGTAGTTGAAGAATCTAGATTCTGTATTAATGGCATGGAAGACATTTTCCCATTTTTCACCCACCAAATCTTGTTAAAGATAATATTTTATATTTCCATGACGCGTAAACGGTGTCGAGACATTTACAAAAAGTCTTCTCCCGCCCAAATCTGAGTTTTCAGTCAAAAGATATGGCCATTTGAATATTAGAGTTGTGGGCACATAATATTTGAAAGAGTCTGTCCATACCGGGTCCACGTGGCAGCCTCACGCACCTTTGAGATTCCCCTGTCTCTCACTTCTAAAATAGTGTCGAACTAACACTTGGCAAAGCTTCCACGATCTCCACAATGTTCCCTTATATTTTTCCTAAGTCCTTCATGTTTGGCGAGGCCATAAGTTTTACCTTGGACACATGGAGGCTTCACACTTGTTTGGGAATTGCCTTTTGGGGTGCGCCTTTGAAATTACACCGATGAGACATGTGGCGAGATGGTGCATGTTTGGAAACATGCCCCAAATATTACTTTTGAAATAATGTCATGTTGATACTTGGTTCCCTTCCCTGGGCCTACCCGCTTTGATTATTCAACCCCGACTGGCTGTCATTTTTTTGGACTCTGGGACACATGGTGAGCCCAGCGCTCATTTGAAAACTTTCTCAGATTTTAACTTTGAAGGAGCATCGTTAAGACACATGGTGCCTTTACGCCTGCACTCTACACTTCTCCATTTTGTGCCCGCTCTCCTTTTTGAATTTGACCTCTGTTGACCATTGGCTACGTGGAGGACTCGACATAAGTTTAAGTCTCCTCCAGGACTCCCATCTTGAAATTACGTCGAGCCAACACTTGGCACCTTCGTCGAGTCAAAGACTTTTCAATGGCCGTGTAAATTTTAGGGTTCGGACACATGGAGGCTCGGCACTCATTTGAGTTTCCTTTTGCTTTTATCCCGTAGAGGTGCGTCATTTGGACACTTGGCAGCTTCTGATGTCTCCTACATACTTAGCCAATTTTGGGGCTCGTTCTAAATCATTCGCAGAGCACGAAAGCTTTGAAAATTTTCCATTTCTTTTCTTTTGAGCTTTGGTTAATTTGACACTGCTTGGCCTCCTTCCCCGACCCTACTATTCCATTGTAGAGCCTACATGTAACTTGTCTATTGGATTTGAAGCACGGGCTTAAACGATGGAACTATTTTTTGAATTTCTTTCTGCACGGGGTCGTGGGTGATCCAATTTTTCCTAAGGGAAAAAATTGAGATAACAATTGGTGACTCACAGGGGACATTTTCTTGCTAGATGAAGGGACCAGTAGCCTTAAAGCATCCATTGGGTATGGAGTCAAGAATAATAGCCCGACACTCGATCCTTTCACTTTGAAAATCTGATCCCGAGCCACCGCGATCCTCGACTACTTGCACTTGCGACCCTGAGCACTGTCCCCAGAAATGGACTATCTCGAAAATGTTTTTAGTTTCTCTCGCATTCGTTTTATTTTGAAATTAGCAATCATTACGGGCAAATATGGGTCTCTCCGTCGTAAATATTGAAGGGACTGACCTTGGTAGCTCAAGCAATGTGAACAAAATCTATGTACAAAGACAAAATCATACATGCCTCAAATGAGACATGTAAAGTGTGCAATAACACTTCTTTCGCTGAAAATAAAGACTACTCCTACTCCTATACTAACTAGAGAGAAATAAAATCTTAAACAAAGTCTGCCACAAACAGGGAGAAATAGATTCCTTTTCTCAAAAGGCAGCCACGAAAATGATTTGACATGAATATGGTTTTGTCAGTGAGTGAAAACCGACAATAAGCCAGTCCTCCACCCAAATCATCAAGGTATCTACTTCAACCAAAAATACCTCCTCAAGTTTATTGGCATTGGACTCCTGGAGGTGTTGATGGTGACCCTTGGTACTTTGAAACTCATCCTCATGTCCTGAAGTAGGCATGACTGGTTTTGGCTTCTCCCTTGGCTCCAATGAAGCCAAGTATCGATTGGGAAAGCTCTGGTCCTTTGAATTTGCCCCTTACTTTGAAATTTAACTCCAAAATGGAATCTTTTTGTTGACCCTTATGGATGGATGGTGTGAGAGAGATGATGACATCTTCTTGCCTTTTCTCTTCCTTCTCCTGTGAAGAACATGGAAGACTCATATCTTCCAACCTTGGTTCCAGAGGGCTGTCATGAAGTGCAAGATGTTGCACTTGAATGTTCTCCTCCATGGCAATAGGCTCATATGCTTGGAAGGTGGGTGATAGAGGAGTAAATGATGTAATTTCCTCAGGATCCTCTCTATCAAAGCAATCCTCTAAGTCAGATAGATAATCTGTCTCCTTGTTGTCTTGTTGCATGTGCTCGACCTCCTCCATGGTGTCCTCCACGATCTGCAACTAGCTCACCATGGTTCCCTTCATCTTCAAACATAAGTTTGAAAGATCAAAATCCTCTTCAACATTAGATCTTGAGGGGGTGAAGTGGGAGGAAGAATTGAAGGTTCTTTTGTGGCCTGCTCCACACTTTGGGCCTCTGAAACTATATGGTCCTCCTCCATCATGGGTTCATCAATCAAATCAAGCCCTTGAAATGAAAGCAAAAATCTTCAATGATGCTTTCTTCATTGAATGGCTTCAACTCGATTTAATCTCTCCCGATTCGCTGCTCTTCAGTGGGACTTGGAGCTGATTGTTCTTCCTCCTCAACTAGTTGTAAGATGGATCAGATCAGCATCCTCTTCAGACAAAGTGCCATTAGGGACACTACATTCAGAGTAAATAGATTGTTGATCTTCTTCTTATTGTTCTTGTTCTTCTTCTACTGCAAACTTAGCCTCACCACCATCTGGATCCTCAACCCTGACCTCCTCTATTGGCTTGACCATCAAGGGGATCTTTGTAAACCCAAATTTGGCAGCCCAACTCTTTAGATTATCTGTCATTTCTTATCTATTGGGCTCCACTTCTTTTTGTTTTCCTTGACTAGATTTTTGAGTCTCTTCCCAACAAGGACTTGGGAAAGCAAGAGGAGTGGCAGTTGGGGTTCAACCCGGCTTTGCTGTTGTTTTTGGTGGAGGGGGAAGTGGAATTTCTTGTTTCTTTGGAGGGAATGACTGCTTGGGAAGGAAAAGGGGAGAAGAATTGAAATGGGATGGAAGACTAGGAGATGGAGAAATGAAATCAACACTTGGGGAAGAAAGTGAGGGGCTTGACTCTTGACCACTCGCTGAAATGATAAAGCTTGAGAAAAAAATGAAGGACAAGAAGTTGGTGATTGACTTACCCATTGACAAGGTTGTCTCACACTTTTCTCATAAGCCTCAATGTCCTCAATCCATTGTGTAAGTTGAGGCAACATTTCAACCATGAAGTCAAGCTTCTCTTGAGGGCTGTAATGTCTTGGAAAAGGGTCTTCCCATGGACAAGGTTCCCTGTAACCAATCTTGAATGCCTTCATTTGTGCTATGGCTCTGACTAAAGCATGTTAGCCTCCAATTTTTAATCTTTCTCAAGCAAACCAGCATTCTCCACATAGTTGTCACCATTGTATGTGTCCCTTTGTTCTTGATAATCTCCATGGCCAAACTGTTTTGCATTACTACTCATATGGGTAAGCATAATGGTTTTGGATTTGATAATGATGAGTATTTAGAGGAGTTTGGAAATGCATTGGAGGTGAACTACATTTCTATTGTAAGTGTGAGTTCCATGAAGGGAATGAAGTCATGATTACACAACTTCATGGAATGGGTGAAAATGAAAGAGATGGAAGAAGAAAATGGATGGAAAAGGTCTACAACTTAGAGAATGGGTTATTAACCAGATGGAGTCGTCGAGATGTGCTTACATGTGCCTCAAAAGGTTGAACCTTAATAGGAACACACCAACTTGATGCTAAGATTAAGTGGGACCTCTGGTCCCAATCCAAAAACATGTAGTGCCGCTGATTTTAGCTGTGAAGTCTCGGGAGAGGCAGAGCCCGAAGATCGGTGGGACATTAACCACCATGATATCTTGGTGAACAGTTATATTTGGAGTGAATAGAGTTGCAATGGGAGTCCCTTGATAATTCCTATGGTTGGCACATACTTTCAATATAGGCATAACCCATTTCTTGAGGGCTAACATGAACTTTCGACTCCTAAAGTGTTTGCTATTGCCTAAGGCATGACAATAGTGCTTGTGCCAGAATCTATCATGGAATTATGTAGTAACTTCTTTCCTATAATAAGAGTAAAAAAGAATGGGTTGGGCCTTGGTTTACTCACTTCTTCCTTTTGATTTAGCAATATGGATTCTGAAGGCACCCGTGTATCTTTGACTTGTCCTTTGTGGGACCCACCACGGTTGCATCCTCCTCCAATCTTAATGCCCCTTGGAGCAGCTCCTTTTTTGGGAATGCTTAAGAGATCCCACAAGGATGCATTAGTTGGTGCCTTTTTCAGCTGTTGGACTATGTTGATGGGTCCAACCAACGATGGTTTAAGAGGTGGCTGATGCTTCGTCCTCTCCTTCTCAAGGTGATGGACCTCTTTCTCCTGTATAGTTGGTTGGGGGACTTCTTTTGTCTTTAGCGCAAGACATGCTTATAATAGTCAAAGGTTGAAGACACCTTGTTAAAACCGAAGCTAGTGTATTGCTCTAGAAATGATCCTTTTCATTTAAGCGAGTATTGTAGGGAAATTGCATTTTGAGTTTTGGAACATATGCCTCATTTATAAAAATGAACTCCTCCCCCTCTACCCAGGAGAAAAGGGCATGCTCTAGTGCAATCTCGACCTCTTGTTCTAAAGACATTCCTTGCATTTGGGCGGTGAAAGCAGCGCTTTGGGCTCCCTCAGATTGATGAGGTCCAACCTGTTCATGTGTCATAACCTCTCTTTCTTGTTGCTCAACCTATCATTAAATCAAGTGCCTTGGGGACTAAATCTCTCTAACATAAGAGGATTATTATAAGGAAGCACCTGCATTGGGTTCCTCGGCCAGATGATTTTGTTTGGGGATGAGCTCTCATCGCTATTTGGGGATTGGTTTGAAAGCGGCATAGGAAGAGACTATTTAATTTGATGGCTAAGCAATTGATTGCATTTCGATCCTTCCTGGTATGTAGACGGGTAAGCGGGTCAGCTACTTTGGACATTCTGATAATTTTTCTTTAGATAAGTGGCCTAATTTCTCTTAAGGTTTACTATCTCGTTTGAGAGACTTCTCAGGATGTTTCTCATCTCGTCCATCTCGGGGAACGAAGATGAGGTATGGGTAGAAGGGGAGCCACAACTGTTGGGGGTAATTATATAGAGAAGTAGGGCTTGAGGTTGAACTTTGGGCTTGTACTTGTGGAAAGGGGGCTATCTCAGGATTTATGGGCAAAAGATTTCGGGAGGAAGCTTCCCTGCGTCTATTAGATTGTTCTCAGCTTGGACCGCAAGGCTATAGGCTTGTGGAAAATAATCCCCTCCTAATGACTGAATCATTACCAAAATATCTGAATTTAAGGCTTTTAAGTAGAAAACAATAGCCATACCTACAGGTGGTCTAGCCAAGACTGGAATCCTTTGCCAAGTTTTGTGGAAGTGTTGAAATCTGTCATCAACTCTTACCGACTCTTTTTATACCAATTAATTGTTGTAGGAGTGATGATCGGTCTCCTTTTGTTGAACCTTGCTACAAATGGTGTTCCCAACTGGTCCCAAGTACCGATAGTGTTAGGGGTCAAGGCTCGGTACCATTCCAGGGCCCTCCCTCAACTAAAAGAGGGCGGCCTTTGAATCGACAAAGGCAACATCCTGCTCCCTTATATAATGTACCGCATATCTCTACTACGTCTTGGAGATGTTCCTTAGGGGTTTTGAAGTCTTCACCGCTGAACTTGGGCAACGCTTTCAACGCATTGGCTGGAATAGGATTCCATACCACCGGGGGCATGGGAAAAATGAGTGGGCTTCCCTGATCCCATGAAACAAACTATCTCGAAATGGAGGTTGAAGGTGCGCCATAGTGATAGGTCTGAGGGTCCTTGTTGACTGAGTGAAGGGCCTACCTAGTGGAGGGGTTGAGAGAGTCCCGGTGGAGGGGAGCGAGACCTCTGAACATGTCTTCCTTTCTACACTCACGAGGGAAAAGCTACGGGAAATTGTCGATGAGACCTTCTTCCCTCACTTTTGATCTCATTTGCATTCGTTGATAAATCTTGGGTGCTGCTTTAACCTATAGGAAAGATTAATGTCCCACCGGGCATGCCAGGAAAATTGTTGACAATGATCTTTACAGATGAACCATCAGAGTCATAGGAAACCTTAGGTTGGTGAGACATGTGCCCCTAAGGTGACCTCCAGGTTTTAAAGAAGTTGGCTCTTCTCTAGTTTTTGGAGTAGGTTTAGAAAAAGCATGTAAATGACTGAAATAAATAGGCGATGGCACCAAATTTAAAAGAGAAATGACAGAATATCTGAGATCTTTATCAAGAATAGTTGAAGGGATAAACAACATGATCTACTACTCTGATAATGCAAAAATCTAAGGAACTGAAACAATTAATAATAAACAAAACAAGGAAATTCTAAGGGCATCAAGCATGATGAATTTCCTGACTCATTTAGAACTACCTTTCATAAAAGAAACAAAAGTTCAGAACATATGAAAATCCAATTTGCACAGAATAAGAACTCTTTATTCATATAGAGAAAGGGTACATAAGGCCCATGAAAGCACAGATTACACTTCTCTTTTATGACAGAGGCTTGCTAAGGCTAGATAAAACATACAGAACTCTTCACTTTCCTCATTCTTTTCTCTAGCTCATAATTCCCTCCTTTTTAGTAAACATTTTTTCCTCTGTCACTTTCAGCTACCACCCTTTGTTTTTAATTCGATAAGGCAATGCAAAAGCTACACCCTCACCTCCTTCCAAGTAATTTAAATTGCTACACCTCATGGTTTTGGAATAAATATTTCATCCCTTTATAGAAATCCGTGCATCTACTCCCTTCTTGGTATTACTCAAGTCCCTTTGATTGTAATGCAGTGTCTACTTGAGTTTAAGTGAATGCTCGGGTCTAGATGTGCCTAACAAAAGAGTCATAAACTAAAGTTCAACTCCATCGAAATAGAATATCCCTAAAGTAAAGCAAACAAACACATTCCCAGTAACCTCTACCTTGCCCACCATAAATTTGATGGAACACACAAGCAAAACTAAAGTTCATTGATTTGATAGTTCATTGATGGTGGTAATCCTATAACCTCATGGTCCAAATTCCAAAGGCTTACTCCCCACACCATCCACACCACCTTCTCAAAACATGTTAGCCCCTCGGTGCCTCCAAAACCAACAAGGTTGAACCTTTCTACTGTCACTCCTCATTAAAGGCTTCCAGCTAAATAATTGTATCATAGATTCTGGAGCCTCAGATAATGTGATGCCTATCAAAGTTACAAATGCTCTAGGCCTCACCTTGACCTAGGAAAATGGCACATGTTATTCAATGGAATCCAAACAAGTGCCATTGGTAGGAAGAATCAAAGATGCACATGTAGCATTAGCTGATTTTCTAGATAAGAAGGTGCTTCTAACCATCCTAGTGGTGGACATCCCAACATCCTTTGGCATGCTATTGAGTAAAGCTTTTACAGAGACTTGGGTGGAGAAATAAAAATGGATTGGTCATCTACAACTATTCCAGTGAAAGGTGAGATGAAGAAGTTACTATCCAGTAAGAAAGATGAAGTTCACATAGTATGAAAGTCTGATGATCCAAAGGAAAACATTCTTTTTCAAGATAGTGGGCTAGGAAACTACTTCCTCACATTAGAAAAAGATGAGAACTTTCCACTTCTTATGGAAGAGGAAGAAGATCAAGTTTGGATGATGGAATTTGATGGTAGTCATTCTAGTGCAGGTTTGGGAGTAGGTGTGGTGTTATACTCTCCTTCCGATGAATTGTACCCATTTTCCTACAAGTTGTAATTTGATAATACAAATAACATGATGGAATATGAAGCTCTCCTCTTAGGCATGGGCATGGTAGAAGACATGGGAATCAAGAAGATGAGATGTCGAGGTGATGCGGAGGTGATAGTAAAGCAAGTTTGACAACAATATCAAGTGAAAAATCCAAGACTCGGCATTATAGAAAACAAAGTATGGGATTGCATTGAATCTTTTGATGCATTTTCCATCAAAGCTATCCCAAGAGAAAAGAATGAAAAGGTTGATTCTCTTGCAGTGTCAGCTTCCCTAGTGACACCTCATCCTTCTTTTGGTAAAGACAAGGTGACCATTGAAATGGTATTCAAGCCTAGTGTACAGATAATGCAAATCATTGGCAAGTCTTTAATGATGATAACTAGATTCTAGCATTTTTGGAACAAAGGGATAATTTCAATAATCTCTTCTTTGAAGGAAGTGAAAATCCACACCGAGAAGTGGTAGCCAATGAAGAAGAGAAAGAAGGAATTGAAGGGATTGATGAAGGAGTGATCAAATTGAAAGGAAACAAGATTCCCAAAGGCCTAGTTTCTCTGGAAGACCTCTTTGAAAACATGATAGATTCATTCAAGAGAAAGAAAAACAATCTTCTCGGTGCCAACTGATTTTGATAAGGAAAACATTGGCACCCCGAGAGGAGCCAAGGATGGTCAATATTGGAAAATGTTTCTCACCCGAGGAGAAGAGAAGGTTTTTTGTGTTACTCAAGAAATATTCAGATGTTTTGGCCTACTCTTATGATGAACTCAAATCCTTCCAACCGAAGGAAATGCATCACTCAATCCCTTGAAGCAGGATGCCAAGCCATTTAGAAAAAACAAAGGCCATATAACCCAAAGATTTTGATACCATCAAAGAGGAGGTAATGAAGATGCTTAATGCAAGGATTATCTTTCCCATCCATCATTCAACATGGGTGGCCAACATTGTGTCGGTGTGGAAGAAGAATGGTGAAATAAGAATATGTGTAGATTTCCACAACTTGAACCAAGCATCACTAAAAGAAAATTATCCTCTCCCTATCATGGACCACATTTTGCAAGTAGTCACTAGATCTGAAATGATTTCATTTCTTGATGGATTCTAGGGTATAATCAAATCAAAGTGGTAGAGGAGGATCACACCAAGACAACCTTCACAATGCCTTGGGGCACTTTTTCCTACAATAGAATGCCTTTTGGCCTAATCAATGTGGGAGCTACATTTCAAAGGGTGATGGATTTGGCATTCAAATATTTAAAACATTGCATCATCATATATCTTGATGATCTCATATGTTTTCAAAGAAGAGGGGAGATCATATCCATCACTTAGAACAGTACTTGCAAGGTGTAGAAAACATGACATATCACTAAACCCAAAAAGTGCATTTTTGGAGTTATGGAAGGAAAGTTATTGGGGCACATTGTGAATAAACATGGAGCACACATTGATCCTGAGAGAGTATGATCCATTCAAGCACTATCTCTACCCACAAGCAAGAAAGGAGTTCATTCCTTTCTTTGGAAAGGTGAATTTTCTTCATCGCTTTGTTCTTGAGTTTGCTGAAATTGACAAAGCACATCACCACCATGATGAAACCACAGGAAAACTTCAAATGGAACAATGAAGGGAAGGAAACATTTGAAGATATCAAAAAAATCCATTGCTAAGGCTCCGACCCTTGTGTCTCCATATTTTAACAAAGAGTTCATCATGTATTGTTATGCATCAGAACATACCCTCTCTCTGTCATTCTTGTTTAGAAGAATGATGAAGGCATGGAAGCACCTATTGCTTTCATGAGTTTCCATTGAAAAAGCATGAACTAAACTACAACCAATTGGAAAAGCATGCCTATGTAGTGGTCAAGGCTATAAAAAATTTCAGATTTTACATCCTCAACTCTCATATGGTGGTGATGGTCCCGACAAAGTGCAATCAAGTCCATCTTGACACAACAAGATCCCAGAGCTAAAAGAGGAAATTGGATTGCAAAGACTCAAGAATATGACTTGGAGATTTGACCCTCCAATCTGGTAAGGGGAAATGGTTTGTGTAGGTTGATTTTGAAGATGAAACACTCAAAGCTCAACACATGGTGAAGAAAATTGTGCTTGCTCAACTTGTTCGAAAACAATCCACAGGTTCTCTTTGTAACCACTACTGATGAGTGGTATGTTGATATTTCCTATTACTTAACTTATGGAGAATCCCCTCTCATCTTGATTACAAGAAAAGGAGAACACTCAAGATGAAGGAAAAAAATTTTGTAATCTGGAATCACACACTTTACAAAGAGAGGTTTGGATGGATGCTTCCTCAGGTGTGTAGATAAAGAGCAACAAGAAAAATTTCTTAAAGCATACCATGACCAAGCATGTGGTGGACATTTTTAGTGATGGTCACTACACACAAGATCCTCTCGAGGAAGGTATTATTGGCCCACCCTCTTTGTAGACACTCAAGAATGGGTTTCCAAATGTGAAGCATGCCAACAATTCATTGGGAGACCACAACTTGTTGCACTACCACTCAGGCCTAGTTGTTATTGAAGAACCATTTCAGTAGTGGGGACTAGATTTCATTGGTGTTCTGAATCCTCACTCAAGCATGGGGCACACCTATGTGCTCATGATGATAAACTACTTCACAAAATGGGTGGAAGCCATTGGCCAAGCAAGCCAACACCAAAAAATATGTAACTTCATCAAGGAGAATATCATAGTACATTTTGAGTGCCATACAAAATATTGTAGCAGACAATGCTACCTATTTCTCTTCAAGGGAGTTGACTGAGTTTTTTATGGCTACAAAATCTCTTTATCTCATTCATCGGACTACTATCCATAGGGAAATGGACAGCCAAATCAAGCAACAAGAACATTGTAACCATCATCCACAAACTCGTAGATGAAAACCAAAGGAATTGGCACAAAAATTTGTATGATGCATTGTGGGTGGACAGGATCACTCCCAAGAAGGAAATAGGTATGTCACCATTCCAACTATTTGTATGGGGTCGAAAGAAGAAATTCCCATCATGATTGAGATGTCGGCTCTCAAGTTTCTCTAGGGAATAGAAGATGGACATATACAAGGATTCCATTGACAAGAGGATCCTCTTTCTTGAGAAGCTAGAAGAAAATAGACTCGAGTGGTGGACCATATTAAAGAGCACCAATTGAAAGTAAAGAATATTTTTGACAAGAAAGCCAAAGTGAGAGAATTCAAAGTTGGAGACTTCATCCTGCTATGGGACAAGAGAAGGGAACCAAAAGGAAGCCATGGAAATTTTGATTCATTATGGCTTGGCCCATTCCAGATTCATGAAGCTTGTGTGAGAATGTTTTTCTACTCTCATATTTGGATGGAATGCCATTGGAATTACCTCGCAATGGGAAATACCTAAAATTGTATCATAGTGAAAGTGGGTTGTCCCCACCTTGTACCATAGGTGATTTCTAGGTGTGTTTCCCTTTTTTTGTGTGTGTGTGTGTTTCTTTTGTTTTTTGTGTGTGTGTGTGTGTGTTTTCCTTCTTTTTCCTTCTCTCTCTTGTAAATTGTACATGACTCTACAAGGCCCAATGGATAAGGCACTGGTCAATGGATCATATGGTCTAAAATTGAGATTCTAGATTCCTCATGTCATGTCTTCACTACACTCATTCCATGTCATGTCCCCAAGCTAGAGAGCCTTGTTTTTTGTCATGCAAATGTGCAACAAGGAAATTAACAATTTCCGAGCATGACAACTATACCCCTGTGTTAATTTTTTCAAGTCCTATCATTCCAAGACACCCCAGTCCTGTCATCCAGTCAGTCCAAGTGACCTCCCAATTAATGTTATCTCATCCCCTAGGTGATTTAGGAAATTCCATTCATTCCCCTAGGTGATTTTAGGAGTTCATTAAAAGTTGCAAAGCTACAAGAAGTTGTGGGAAGGGCTATCATTGGCCTTCCTAGGAATGGAGCAACCCCATGGAGTGGAGAAGAAGAAAATGGATGTGGAGGTGATTCAAAGGTCTTGGGACATCATGGAAATGATTCAAGAATATTTTGGAAGGGCTCGGAGAAGTTGGGGTAGTTTCACCAAAATTAGGGTTCACAGGCCTAGTCAAGCACACAAGCCAAAAAACAACCGCATTGAGCTTTGGAAGGTGATTCTGAGAGCTCCGAGATGGAGTTAGGAGAAAAAAAAAACATCCAAAAATATAATTCCAATCCCTACATGATGGTGAAATCATATTTTTCACAACACTTTGGCGCATTAGGTCTGCAGGTAGTTTTTTTTCTCAGCACAAGTGGAGTACCAAATCAAAAATCCATTTTTAGGGATCAAATGGAAGAATAAAGACATGATACCCCCACCATTGGATTAAAAATTCCATTTCTAGTTAGGATCATATAAATTTTTTCCAAAAAATTCCATCGGGAGCTCAAGTTATCATCATCGTCACAAGTTGTCCTCTTGGAGCGAGTTTAGACTTAGCCAAATTTTGGGAGGACACATGTCATCTCCAGGAGCCTGGTGGGATTTTTGTGTCCCCAACGTCCCAGGGTTAGGTAACATCAACCTTGGAAAAATTTCCCAGCCCCCATGTGACCTCTGGAACCCCATACGACCATCAAGATTGTCAGTTCAGCCCCCGGGTGCAATTTGGAGCTCAAATTCCCTACCATCGGATCTCTGCCACGTGTCAGCTCCAAGATCACCATGGAATTTGATGTCCCTCATCCCTCACAGGTTAGGGACATAAAACCTTGAAAAATTCCCATCCCTCTAGGAGATATTTTTGGTCACCCATGTGACCCGCTTCTCAAAGCCCCTAGTGCTTTAAAGCTGATTTTTGAGCACTCACTCCCTGTCGTCGGATCGACGCCACATGTCAGCTTCTTACTCACCATGGAAATTGATGTCCCTCACATCCCTTTGAGGTGAGGGATTTAGGGAAAAGAAAATTCACCCACCCCTCTCATGCATGATTTTTAAAATTTTAAATATTTCCTACCACTTTCTTCCCGCTTCTTCTAACTCTAACTCACTACTCACTCGTGCACAACCATATCTCCATTACTTCCTCTGTAAATTCCTACCATCACTCCACCATTTTGAACCTCAAAACTAGACCTATCACAAGAAATAATCTCCTTCACTCCATGAAATCATACAGGTCTCGAAGGAAGTTTGAGAAAAGAAGAAGGAGAAAGAAGAAAAAAAGAAAGAAAAAAGAAAATCTCCATAGCCAAAAAATGGAGATTCGTAAAATCTTGCAAAAACCAAAGTGCATGAATCAAATGAAACATTTTTTTATATTTTTCCTCTATCCAAGACCATAAAAAACATACTTTCAAACTCTCCTCTCATGCAATAGATCATTCACAATGAAGAAATCTCCTTTCGGCTCAACGAAGAAAAAATTGAATTTCCCATCAAACCGGTTGTCGGATTGAAGTAAAATTTCACGTGAAGCACCAAGAAGAAAAAACCCATATCAAAAATATAATTTTTTTCACAAATGGAGAAAAAAAAGACCTGCAATTTTTGAGGTCCATTAATGGTTGTTGTGTCTAGAAGCACTGCTAGAGTCAAAATTTGAAAGTTTAAAATCTCCTGGACTATTAAGTGGGTAGGTCTAAAATTTTAGAGGGGTGATATTGGGAAAAAAACCCATATCAAAAAATTTTTTTCCATGTCAATCCAACCTCAGAAGCCCACTTTCTAAAAATAGTAGGTCTTTACATATAGGGACTACTATTTTGGGAAAGTCAGCAACAAAAGAACTTGTGAAGGAGACAGAGACATTGGAGGTGCACTGTAGCTGAGAACTCATCGAATGGGCATTTTTGGCACTTACTAAAAATAGTAAGTGGTCCCATGAGAGCACCTACTAAAAATAGAAAGTTGATCTAGAAGAGGAGGGAGGAATGCAAGGAGAAAGGGGAATCAAGGTCGCAACATCTAGTTGAGGTTCGAGGGAGTTTCTTTTTCATACTTACTAAAAATAGTAAGTTGTTATTTCTAGGAAAAACATGAAGATGGATGGGGGAAAGAAGATGGCACAACCCCTTCACCTGTGAGTATGAGATAGAAGACAATGATGTCTTGTACATGGACCTGAATGACTTAAGAACTCACATGATAGCCAGAGACCGAAAGAAGATTGAAGATCATATATTCACCAAGTGGCTTGTTTCTACCATGCAGGACACCTAGTGTCTATCCAAAGTCATGAGTTGGTCCTAGCCTACTCTCACCACTATGAGCCCAAAACATGAACCATTCGAGCTGAAAATGGTACAACAATGGTGGTCATCAGCCCTAGAACCATCTCTCTTTCTCTGTAGATACCGACATCACCCAACATGGTCGTCATCTCAAAAGACAGGGCCTTGCATGATTGGGAAATGATGGATGCATATGTGCAAGGGGTTGCACTTGGGTCATGGTGAAAAAATAGGAGAAATCCCTCAAGGATGCCCAAGAACCTTCCAAGGTGTGAGTTCGAGAAGGATATTGGATGTCATCACTCTCCTCAGTAGAGTAATGGGTGAAGCAAGCACAAGAGACTTCCAAGACTGGATGGGCCTTTTCATCTTGACATTGACAGAAGGAAAATAGAGAATTGACTGGGGAAGATCATCAGTGACAACCTCCATCTACAACTACTCCAAGTACCCATGATGAAGAAGTTCCACATGACTTCTTACTTGGTCTACCTCCTCGCTAGCTCAAGATCATTCAAGGGATTGGCTCTCACGCAAAACATTTACCAAGGTGCCTGCATTGAGAAACTTCCATAGGTGGTGATGGAGGAAAGCCATAGGCATTTCACTCACATGTGAATGATGCATTCACAATGTATGTAGTCTGAAACTTGGAAGGAGATCTGGAAGCTAGGATGTCATCACAAGTGGCATCCTTGATCAAGAAGTATGGCTCTATTTCATACAATTCTGACATTCTCCTACCTGAGAGTTGTTGGCTTCGACCAAGCACTACTAAGGCTAAGGCTGCCCAAGTACCTTAGTGACCAATTTATTATTGTTGAGCTCTCTATAGATAGATCATTCAAGTGAATAACAAGCTTAGAAGTAGGAGGAAGAAGTTGATTCCATTTCCTATCTCTCTCGGGGTATTCATGTGCAAGAGCTCAAATGATGCATCTCATCTGGAGGCTACTTTCACTCATTTGACTTTGCATTCCTACATTCATTGTTAGGCCTAATTTTGACATCGAGAAGATCCGACTCTTTTATGTCCCAAAATTTCAACATGAGCCACAAGTCGAGGATTACTGGGCCAATTGCATGGATGAATTTGAAGTGCGTGAAAAGGATCATATGAGGATGAACAATCAATGAAATGAAGAAATTCAAGTTCTCTCTGGTATGAAGATATTTTGCATGATGATGGGATGGAGATGTATGATCTGAGTATGTGGAAGTCAAGATGTCCCTGTACCTCCAATCAACTGGTATGTTCATGAATCAGGGGATATATTAGAGTGGATTGAGAAGGTGGTGAGGAGAATGAGAAATTGGTTTCAAAAGAAGAGAACCATGATCATCCAGTCATGAGGAATTCCTCCGAGTTAGAAGCAAGCCTCACATCAGTCATCTTCAAAATTCATAGAGGTGACTTTCTAGTTCTAAACACTCAGAGTGAGTTTGAAAAGGAAGGCCACAGAATTGGAAGCTTCTCCTCATGAGAAGATGCCAAAGAAAACTCAAGAGTAGAAGAAGGCTCATTTTACATCACTGTTGCTAGAGAGGAAGATTTGATCACAGAAATGTAGGAAGAACACCCCATGACAAAGGCACAAGTGGATGAAGAACACATGGTTCAAGATTCAGTCTTTGAGCCACCACAGAGGTTTCCCCTCTTGATGACACTCATGCCTCTCTCATTCAGGATTTTCCTCCTCCTTTAAAATAGGGTACCATCGGTGCACCTATCATTGAACCTGAGTCCGATGAGATGTTTCCTTGGATGCAGGAAACAATTTTCCTGACACCCACACTATGCAGCAAGTGGCAGCCTCCTGATCTATCAATGATTGTCTCATTGGCCAAAGAAAAAAGATCAAGAAGCTCACACATATAGCCCTCATGGTTCTACAGTGGGGAAATGGGTAATCAATACATCAAAGTAGCTCGGCCCAAAGTAATCAAGCTAATGGATGAGATGACACACTGACTGACTATGAAATGAGCACAATTCAACTGGGACCGAAAACTCATGAAGGGGATTTGCACATGTATCAACAATCTTTTTCTCACATGGTGGCAAGGAATAAAGAGTATAAGAAGAAGATTGATGAACTAAAAGAGCAAGTGTGAACTTTGTCATTCTATGTGCAACATCTAGTTGATCCTAATGCCATGAAAATTCCCATTGAGGAAGTTACACCCATAGTAGCTTCAATCTAGAATCCATCAGAAGAAGACACATGAGTTCACAATAGGGGGTGAGAATAATGAATGGATCAACTCAATTTCAAAAAAGGGAAGTCAGTGCTCCAAGAAGTGGTCAAACTCTTCACTTATATGTGTGTGACAAAAATAGGACACATGAACACTCAAGGAGGACTTGGAGAAAGAAAGGGACTATTGGGAACCTTTGGGCCCAAGTAGTAGATGAAATGAGCAACACTCATCACCAAGAGTTGATCGATAGGAAGATTTTGAAACTCCTTAGAAGACTTGTCACGTGTGTGGGTGAGGGCCTTGGAAATCAGGTTTGAGGAAATCAATCGGGCCATCACAGAGCTGGAGGAGAAAGAGGAACAAGCATACAAATTATAGGATAGTGTAAATCAGAAAATTCAGAAGCTTGGAGTACCTGCAATGGGTGAAGATACAACTTGTCGATGAGTTGATTGGTCCATTTGAAGAATACATCAAGAAAGAGGTAGGAAACCCATCATCCTTCACTAAGGATACCCGACTTCCTCTAGAGATTGGGCCTCCATTACACTTATCGCAGAGAAACATTCATCATGGTTTGGGAAGTAAAAGACACATCAACAATAGTGTGGTGATGGATGGATAAAAAACCTTGAGAGTTGCATTTCACATTCCTCATGCCGACAAAGTGGAACCTGCAAGCTACTCATTTTAGAAAAGATCTTGGAGGAACAGAGGCCTTCTCAGGAGCGTGAAGTGGAAACCAGTCAGGGAGTGAGATCAAATCCATTGTAGTGGCTCATCTTCTTCTACATAATTCTTCTTTCTTCTTCTTCTTCTTCTTTCTCTCTCTTCTCTTCTCACCCAATGCTCTCTCTCATCAATGTTATATTTTTTGTTGAGGTTTGCACTTTTTAATATAACTTTAAGTGACTTTAGAAACATAATGTAAACTTTAAGTCACCTTGTTTTTATAAAAGGGACTTAAATATTTAAGTGGAATATGAATAGTCTAAAGTCACATTAAAGTATTTGAAAAGTCACCGGGAAGATGAAGAGTTGCCTCTTCTTCTATAAATTGTAACAAGCTCCTCATTTGAGCTTCTTTTTAAAAACTTCTTTCTTCTTAGACAACTTTTGAAACTTCTTAGATGTTGGAGCTATTTTTTTGTGAATTCATGAGAGAGATATCCTTGTGAAGAGAGAAAAGAGATAGAAAATTTCTTCCATTTTCCCTACTCAAAAAATGTCTTCTATTTCTATGTTATGTACAATTTTGCTTGAGCTTCAATAAAGGAAGAAGGAATTTTAGCCTTTTTGACTGAGGAGTTTAGTGGTACTTTGTGCTCATTAAACACTATTTGGTCTTGTTGTTGTTATGCAGATTTGTTTTCTTCTAAATTCAAGTGCATGTAATGAATATATGCTAGGGGTTTCCACTGATTTCCACTGAAAAATTAGAGGCAGGATGTGTATATGTAGATACATTTGTTTAGTGATGATGGTTATCCCATGTTACCAAGATTTTGATGGGGTGAGATTTTTATGGATATGTCAAGGGTGCTCGCAGATATAGTAGAGAGAAAAATATTGTCTTTTCATTTGGCACAACACTTTTGGCTCAAGTATACCATGAGCTTTGGATGTATGAGACGGAGAAGAGGTCAGGATTGGATGTTGGATTTTTACTACACAGTTAGGCCTACCTACAACCATATTGTTGTGATTAGGCCACCAGGATTTCATGGGTGGCAAAAGACCTCATTGAGTTATCAACTAGATTTTTGAGGTGGAGAGGTGACCAAGCTCATAGAGACAAAGGAGAGAGAGGGTAGGATTGGAATATAGATAGATTAGGGGATTTGATGTGGATCATATCAAATGGAGGCCATATCGTGACTTTCTCCTATATGGCCCGGGGCAGATATTAAGTTATATGGTATAAGGAGGATAGATGGGTCTAGGGAGAGACCGGAGATGGTGGAGGTAGTATGGTTTCCAAGAGTGAAGTGGCATTTTGAGGTCATACAAATAGTACCGAAAGAATCATGTCGATAAAAACATATGAGGGTAGAGAGGGGCCTACCTACCCTATGATGGTTGATCCATTGGATGAGGCAGGGCTCCATGGGATAGTGATGACAATGTGGGAGTAGGGGCTGGATTTTTAGAGTGGATAATAAAGGCATGGGCAACCAGTAGCGGAGGAGAGGGAAGAGTTAGGATTGAATGAGAAGGAGGAGGTTCCAACATGAGGAGAGGATGTAGCACCTGGAGGAGAAAAGGGTGGAGATGGAGGAAAAATGCGGAGATAGCTCGCATATGGGTAGAGCGTGATACTATTTGACAGAGAGGGATGCAGTGTGTTAGGAGGTGACATGATTGCACTAGGAGAGGGGCATGGTTATACAATAGAGAGATAGATACTTACATGACGAGGGAGGCTACAGAGCCATATTTAGAGATCTTAGACCTATAGGCATGGTGTAAGGGAGCAAACCACCAAAATATTCTCAGGAGCCACCAAATGGATTCATCGAGTACTTTGTCACTAGACCAAGACAAGGCTTTGGGTGTAGAGATTCATGTTACTATGAGCGCATAGTGATATCGAGGCTACCAGATGATCCAAAATATGTAGCATACCTAGTAGGGCATCATGGGAACAAGTGGATTAATGTGAACAATGCCATCCAAAAGTGTGGCTAATGAGGCACAACCGAGGCGAGAGGTAATGAATAGAGAGATGTGCAGAACATGCCCCTGGGGGATAAGGTTTGATGTTGAGATTATCTCGATGTTTAGTTCATTGGTCGTGGTGGACCTTATATAGATTTTGATGATGTATCAATTTTTAGATAGAGCCCTTAGCGGCCTATCACGGATGTATGGATATATTTTGATGATATATATATATATGCATGAT
This sequence comes from Taxus wallichiana var. yunnanensis, assembly GCA_018340775.1. Classification (NCBI taxonomy): domain Eukaryota; kingdom Viridiplantae; phylum Streptophyta; class Pinopsida; order Cupressales; family Taxaceae; genus Taxus; species Taxus wallichiana. Next base: position 28,110,007 of record CM031238.1, on the reverse strand, counting down.
TTTTTTGGTGTACATGTGTTGTGTGATGAGATATTTGATGGTTTTGATTATTTGATTGTGTTACCGATGTTATATTGATGATGTGATGTTTATTGATGTGATATTGGATTATATTTTATATGTTGACATGGATTTTAGATTAGATGATGATGAGATGATGATATGATAGACGTAGATTTGAAAATGATGTGATTGATGATAGAGAAAACATGTGAATGTTTAGATTAGATTTATGTGATGAATGAATGTGTTAGATGGTATGAGGAATTTATAGGAATACATGCATGAAAAATTAGGATTACATGATGAGATTAGATGTGACATGATGAACAAATGTAGAAGTTAGGATATTCCAAGAGCGAGGATTTAAGAGGATGACCCAAATGTGAGACAATACACTCTATCATAGAGAAGAGTGAACACGTAAAAGATGTTATCGAATTGGATTAGAGGTAAATGTGAAAGAGAACGAGACAAAGCAATGCACTTGCAACCATTGACAAGTGTTAACACATAACCAATGATAGTTAGTCATACTTAAGATCCCGAGGAAAAGATGGAAAATGTGCTTATAGACCCATTGTAGACATGACAAAGGGGTTAAGATGGAGCAGATGAGGAAAATATTCTCTTTAGGTGGTAGTTCTAGGTCTATGCCCTAGCTCGGGCAATATAGCACAACCGATCAATGTGGGAAGCTTTTGGGATGCTTCATTTTGATTCTTTGTTTTTGTTTTTGAGATTTAAGAAGGCTGATCAATGCAGGAAGCCTTTTACTACCATAATATAGGAAAGTATCCATCCTTCGAGGGAGTGGTCTACATTTAGATTTTTTTGCTTTTTGACTTTGAATTTTTAGATCATGCGGGATAGAATATGCATAATAGTTTTCCTTGAGGGACCAAATCTATATTTTTGACAAAAAATTTCTTTATGTGAATAGTTTTCCTTCGAGGATGGGCCTAATTTTGGATATGATAGGATTTTTATATGAGCATCTAGAACTTTAGGATAGAGCTAGGGATAGCCAAGTAAACCACTTAGGGAGGGGATGATAAGATGTACAAGTGACACCTATAGACCCTCAAGCATGGTTCCAATAGGTAGATAAGAGGGTGATGGATGTAATGATCACAGGTTCCCACCTCAGGAGGAATGCATCCACAAGGAAGATGCTATCGGAAGATCCGTGGTACCCATATTCAAGGTCATAGATAGGAAAGTGATAATAGACCACATAATTCCAAATCATTACGATGAGATATGGAAAGGCTGATGAGGGAGATATGATTGTTGATATGACTAGGATTACATTGGTATATATCTTAATAGTAGACGGGTCACAAGTGAAAATTGTTAAGAGGTTCTATTTTTTATTTACCATTGAGAGACACCAAATGATAGGTTCCACCCATACTTATGTGTGATAATGTATGGTCTAATCTAGCTAGTAGAAAACTTTCCATGTTGGCTCCTTTCAGAGTAGTGACGTTTTGATTTTCTTAAAGGACAAGATCATCGATGTTAAAGTCATTCACTTTTAATGCTTTGTTGAAGCACGTTTGATGCACTCTTGATAGAAATGATGATGTTGAAGAGAAATTAAATGACACTCATCTAACAATTTGAGCTGAGATAGACACTCTTGGTGATAGTCCTCGTCGGAGATGAGTTCGAGAAGAGAGACACATAAAGATGGGATTTGGACTTGAGAGGAAGAATAACTTCAGAGCCATAGACAAAAGAGAAAAGAGTAGTTCCCCAGAGGTATATATTCTAGTTTGATAGGCCCAAAGAGTGAAGGGAATATGAAGATGCCAATTACGATCATATCTTGTCGATAATCTTGGTGAGTTTTTTTGGTGGCTTTAGCTTGGCCGTTAGTTTGAGGATAATAGGGAGAAAAAAATTGGGCTTGATGTTGAAAGAGTCACAAAGATTCTTAAGATATTTATTTTTAAAGGACTTTCCATTGTCCATGATGATTTTATGAGGAACGTTGAAGCGGCAAATGATGTGTTGATAAACAAAATCGACGATTTTGTTAGCTTAAGTCGATGTGATTGGAATGGATTACACCCATTTGGTGAAATACTCATTGTGGTAATGATAGAATGATGGCATTGAGAAGAACATAGATTGATGAGGCCAATGAGTTCAATCCATTATTGTGAGAAAGGCCATAGATCCCGAAAGTGGTTATAAGGCCCGGCTAGGAATGCGGATCAGATTAGAATGTTGTTGGCACTTAACGCACTTTTTGACATGTTATCTCAGTTTTGAGTTTACGCCAAAACTATCAGATAACCCCTACGAAATTTTTAAAGTTGGTTTTGTAAAATTGCCCTTATAAGAGAAAATCGGGTTTTCGGGTTTTGCCGACAGGTCAACATGTGTTTTGAATGTTTTATGTCTTGTATTCCCCGAAACCTGATACCCGCTTAAAGTGAGTCGAGTCGGGTTTTCGGGCCTTCGGCGCATCGGAACATGCCTTCTCTAAAACATGTTTTGTGTTGTCTGTCTTCCGATACCCGAAGTCCGATTTAGTCCTTTGTGTCGGGTTTTCGGAACTTTGAAACATCTTAACATCTCATGCTTTGTGTCAATTGTTTCCCGCGACCGAAACCCGAATTGCTTTACACACCTTTGTGGCGGGTTTTCGGACCTCCGAACATGCCGACATGTCGTTAATATCGAGTTGTCGGGTGAGTTGGCACACGCGTCGAAGTGTATTAATTACAAATTTTCTTATAAATATGCGGATTTCCACGTCATTTTTACCGAACGTATTTTTAACTCGTGGATTTTCGCGCGTGCTTCTCCAACCTCGAAACCCGAAACTCACTGTGCCCGATTCAATCGCCTGCGTTTTCGATCTTTCTCACTCGTTGAAGGTATTTTCTCTCCATTCTTTGTTCTTGGTTTTTATGGATTGATTATGGATGAACTTCTTCCCATTCCCTTACCAGGTTTGTGGGGTTTTTATTCTTTTTCCTTTTGGGGTTGTTTTCCAAACAGGGTTTATGTTTTAGGGTTTATTTCTTTGGAATTACCACTTTGTGATTTTTCCCCAGAATTTTGTTGTTGGAATTAAGATATGTTTGGTATATGAATGGTAAAAAGAATTTACATGTTTTAAATTCAACCAAAACCCTGTTCCTCCTTTTCGGGTTTTGAAAGGTGTTGTGCAGTATTGAAGACCCGAAGTATATCAGAAGATTAAAAGGGTCGGGTTTTCTCAAGATTCCGACATCTGCAAAAGTGTCGGGCTTTCTCAAGTTTCCGACATCCTTAAACGTGTCGGGCTTTCTCAAGTTTCCGACATCCGTAAAAAGTGTCAGGCTTTCAAAAGTTTCCGACATCCTCAGCGCATCGGGTTTTCTGGATTCCCGACATACTCCTCAGTGTGTCGGACTCTTCCGTTCTTCCGGCATCTCCAGTAGGTCGGGATTTCCACAGTGTGTAACATCTCCTGATCTCGAAACTCTCTTCCTTCAACATCCTTCATGTCGGACCCTGGTCCATCGCAAGAAAAGACTGAGAAGTCAGGAAGAATGAAATACAAGTTCAGAAAGGTGGAGTCTCCGTCATATATCGATTGCAATTATGACATCCGAGATCTGAGCTCGGGAATATAGATATTGAAGATTTTGGAGTAGGGTAAGGAGTTCCTCCCAATCTCCGTGGATGAAAGCGATAGCCGATAAAGTGGCTTGCCTCTTGCAATGGGTTTTCCCATGTCCGCTCAATGCCCCGAATTCATCTTATCCCGCGCTTCGATTATGACTCTTTTCGTCTGTGAGAAATCAGCAGAGAAGTAGTGATCAAATTGGATGGAGGTTACTTTGATGACCTCCTCGATCGCCAAATTTTGAAGAATATGGAGAGTTGGATGTCAAGTCAACTCGAAATCTCGGGATAACGATCAGGAAAATTGTATCAAGCATGTAAATAAGAAGTTCCTGATCAAGGCCAAACCGGTTGTCTCCAGATTCCCAAGACTTATCCCCAGGAGTGATTTCATCCAGGAGATCAATGACATCATCACTTTGTTGAGTCGGGTTTTCGGTTTACCCGAATCAAATGTGTTCCAAGGGTGGATGTATCAATTCATGATCACCATCAAGAACAATCAACAAGGGATTGACTAGGGCACTCTCATTAGTAATGAGATAGATTCCCAACCGACAAATCTTGTCCACAGGAAATTTTATATGTCTTTATATGTCACATATGCAGAAAATGGGATGAGGAACTATCCGGGTTGGATACCAAGGGAAGTAGGACAGGGAGCCATGTGTATCAATACTTCCCTCAACTGACAAGAAAGGGATCCCAAGATCAATTCAGAAGGGTGAATGATGCCTTCTTTTATGAAAACATCTGCAGGCTAAACCCTGAGTTGAGGAAGACAAGAGTCTCAGATGAGGCCTGGGCTGAAGTTTCCAAATGGGGATGTGTCTTCTTACAATTCAAGAAGTTCACATATCTACGGGTGGTTATGTACTCGGGAGATCCTTTCCGTCTGCCCCGATATCCAGGAGATAAACTGATATTGATGGAATTGGTTAGGCAACTGTTGGATTTCCATAAATTCCAACAAAGTAAACATAAGGCTGTTGTATCCTTCCCAATTTCTATTGGGAGATACACTTGTTCGACAGTGGTGAAAGCTAAAAATGTTATCCATGAGCTTCAGGACAAGTTGAGGAAGCATATGAAGCCCCGAGATGGGTTTGACATTCGAGGAGTCCTCAGGGCGTATGGAACCCTGCACCTGCACAGGCCAAGCATAGAGGACATTTGGATTGATCTGCGTGATGAGGTTCATTGTTCACAGGAAGGATCATAGCAGATTGACAATTGTTGAGATTCAAACACTTGAGCTTGTTGATTTACAGAAGGTACTAGTGACAATGAAAGTGTTTTGGATCTTTCCTATGATGGACTAAATGAAGATCAATATGTTTTCCCACCTATTGATTGGTCAATCAGTGAAAAAGCCTCCATCACAGATAGGTCGGCTTTGATTCTTGCATCCACCAAAGCATGGCTCTCCTCTTGGGGAATGAGTTTTAAAGATGATAAGTTTTCAAAGTTGGCTGCTTCAGAGGTGGGGCCCTCCAAAAAGGAAAAGGACAGAAAATCTTCTAGGGGGCCTATAAAGGTCAAGATTGTCAAAAAGAGGAAAGAAAGAGAAATCTCTTCAATTGTTTCTCCAGTTGAAACGGTGAATGTGCCAGAATCACCAACACCACCAGAAATAGGAGAAATTACTTTGGAAGGAGAAGGAAGCCGCCTTTGGTTTCACCATTTGTTGATTGCTCAACCGAAGAGACCTTATCTCTTGCATCCAAGGCTTTGGAGTCTGAATCTGTGCCTCTTTCCTCACAACCACTCCTACCTCCTTATTCTCCATCAACTTCTTCAGTAATGGCCAATATTTTCTCTGGACTTTCACCCCTCTCTGCTGGGACCCAAGTGATCACCAACACGCCCCCTCCTGTGCCTCTTTTTATTGGATCTACTACCACATTGGTAACTATTCCCCCTCCACTAATAGAATCTTTCCCCGAGAGTATGATACCAGCCTTCTACAACCGTGGCAACTCCTCCGATACGCCGCAATGGCTACTCGAGCAAACTTCGAGGAAGAGGAAGGTGATTGTGCCCCTACCAACCTTTGATTTCATCTCACTCAAGGCTCCTACTTGCTAAATTAGTCAAGAAGCCCAAAACAGTTTCAAGGGTTTTGGTGGACGCTCAGAGATAAGTTCGCGGAGATCGCCACTCCCGCGACTAACAAAACTAAAGAGGACATAACAGCCTCTCCGATTATGAGATAACGTGGTGGCTCTAGGAAGAGTAATACAGAAGGGCGCAATAAGATGCGCGGATGCCACAAACTTTGCCGCTTAAGTTCAAAGAAACAAAAGACAAGCAGAGATGAGCTTAAAGGAAAAGTGGAGCAGTTGATTGAGGTTTTGCTTAAACTCTCAAAACCCCTTGAATCCATACCATCTTCTTTTGTCCCTGTCGGATTCGATTTCTCATCAGTACCTACAATTGAGAAGATTGCTAAAAAAGGAAGAGTGGTCGATGAATGGATCAAAAGGTTACTCCAACAGGGGAAGGAAGTGATACAAGACGTTGTGAAAGTTCATCAATCTGTGGGGGACATTCAGAAGGATGGAGAGAAGATGGAAGATGAGTTTTATCAAGAAATTGGACATCTTGATTTGACTTATGAAGCTCTCTAAGTATTAAAGCAAATACCAAAGACATCTCTTAGTAGAAGAAGGCGTTATCCCACATACAGATAAGCATTTTCAAAGTGACTAAAGCCATCGAGTTCAGGGGTGAGGATTCTCAACGAAGCTGCGGTAAGTTGAGAGAATCAAGGGATAAATTGATTGATGGAAAAAGTGATTTGGAAGAAGAGTTGTCAAGATTTGTCCAAAGTTGTCGATTTGGAAACTCAGTGTCCTATCGCCAGATGATCTTTTCAAACAAGTCCAAGAGTCCTGCTCAAAGCATGAACCAACGCATGGATTTGGTATTGAGATCATTGATCGATTTGTAAGAATTGAACATTCTTTTTGATGCCTTGAGAAAGCTCAAGAAAAGATTGAAAAAGCTTCCCGGCGGTGCTAGTGATATCCATGAAACCTGTGAAATTTGGAATGATCATTCTACTGCACCTGACGAAAACGAAATGCAAGGCATAATTCAAAGGTTCCAAGAATTTCAAACAAACAGTGCAAAATTGAGGAAGAGAAAGATGAAGGAGTGAAAGATGATGATTGATTAATTCTTGATGTTTCATGTCATTTCAATCTTGAAATTGACATGTCTTTTTCATTTCTGTTTCGTACATAGAAGCAAATTTTGACTTGGTCTCCTGCGTGAGGATCAAGCAAAATAGAACACCGTTTAAAGAACACTATTTTCGGGATTTATCCTATTTTCTCTCGTTCCCTTTTATTATAAATAAGGGATGCTTATTCATTCCAAAGGGTCGAGATTTTTGTAATATTTGAGCTATTGGAAAGAAGAAAACTTTGTGTTTTTGTTCAATCATTTCAAGAATAGGAGTTGATATTATTTCACAAACTATGTGTTGTGGGATATATCTTTCTTAAGACATTGTTCTTACGTCATGATCTTAAGCTATTCTTTGCATAGAATCTTATTGTTTCTAATCATCTCAGACATTATATTTATGATCTAAAGCTCGTATGATTATTTCGTGCTCTACGTTTACTCGAAAGAAAATACGTTTCTCTCATTTCCTTTCCATTGTGCTTCTTTCATTGTAATAGTTTCTAACCCCGTTCATTTACGAAAGCAATACCTTTGAATCATGTGAATGCAGATTTCGGGATTCTATCCCAACCCCCAATGGTTAGATTAGTGTGAATACTGTATATATTGTTTTCACTGTGTTTTAGATTAGTAAAGCAAAGAAGCAGCCTCACCTGTCTTTGAGGAGGGATTTAATCCCATATACTGTGGTTGAACCTCATATTTTGGGTTGACAAAATATCAAGCATAAAAATCTTGATTGAGGGAGGACCAATAATAACCCATGCAAAGGACACACTTGGAGACAACCAAACCAATAAAATGACCACCACATATGTCATCGTGGACCTCTTGGATAACGTAGATAAATTTAGGGATTTTAGGCATCGAAGAAGGATACCATCAAACCCATGTTTGTAGAGGATGCCACCAAGGATGACATAGTGGTTAACATGTTGAAGAAAGGACCTCCTACTATTTTTGGATAGGTCGAGGAAGGAAGTTTAGATTGAGATAGATAGTCAAAAATTTGAGAATACCTAGAGATCTGATGGATTGGTGTCAACATGATTGATACGAGGAAGCTCATGGACATGAGATGGTTGATCGAGATGATAAAAACAATAGAAAGCTTAGATTCCTTTATTTCCCATGGGATGAGAGATGTGAGGGATGTCATCATGTTTGTAAAGTGATTAGATGACGAGGGATGGTTTGGATGGTATAGAAGTCAAAGGCTTCAAGAATAAATTCGATGATGTCCTTATATTTTTGAAGGAATTCATTTTTACATTGATAGATGTCCCTTTAACTTGATTAATGATGAGATGAGAATCACCATAGATGTTAAGGATTTGATGCCGAGCATGAAAGCAATTTCAAGGCCCAAGATGAGGGCTTCATACTCAACCATGTTGTTAGTGCATTCAAAATTGAGTTTATAAGTGATAGGGATAGGAGTATCCCAAGGAGGAATGATGATAACATGACACCTCCCCCTTGTTGACACTTAGATCCATCAAATAAAAGTGTCATCTAGAGGGGTGAAAATTCATGATCAATGGTGAAGATAGACTCATCTGGAAATTGTTCATGAGGAGGATGATTTTTAGAAAGAGGGGCCTCACTAGCTGATCGGAAATGGCTTGACCCTTAATATATTTTTGAGAGATGAACTCTAGGTCAAACTCGGTCATGAGCATGATCCATCGAGTAATGTGATCACTATGATAAGGCTTAGAATGCATGGTTTTAAGAAGATGAAATTTGGTGATGATGAAGGTTTTATGATTGAGGAGATAATGATGAAGCTTAGAAGTGGTAAAGAAAAGGGCACAACACAACTTTTCATCTTCAGTGTAGTGAGTCTCATAATCATGAAGGGTATGATTGATGTAATAAACAACCTACTCCCTACCCTGGTCATCGCGATGTGCCAACATGACACCCAAAGCATGATCGGTGGTAGAGATATAAAGATAGAAAGATCCCCCTCACATGGAGGTGTGAGCATAGGTGGGGATAGAAGATATTGCTTGAGATCATCAAAGGATTTTGGAAATTTTCATCCCAATTAAAGTTGATGTCTTTGCGAAGAAGATGGTGAAAAGGTTGGAAATAGTCAAAGAGTTTGTGAGATGAAGTAAAACAAATGGATTGAAGTCAACCTTGAAGACTGTGAAGTTTCTTTAGATTAGAAGGGGAGGCATCTGAGGATGGATTTGATTTTGGTGGGGTCAACTTCAATACCCTAATATAAATGATGAAGCCAAGGATTTTTCAGTTAGAACTCCAAATACACACTTGGATGGATTCAAGAGATGAAGGAAGAATTGGATGAGATGTCAAAGAGGATTTCAAGGATGGAAATATGATCCGTCGATGCTTGGATTTACCCAAGAGGTCATCGACATAGTCCTCTATAATCTTATGGATGAGATCATGAAAGATGTAGGTCATAACATGCTTGATAGGTGGCCCCACATTTTTCAAACCAAAGGGCATGACATGATAATAATAAAAGGTCCCCAAGGAGTGATGAAATAAGTCTTATGTTGGTCTTTAGTGTGATGAGGATTTGATTATAACTAGAAAAACCATCCATAAGAGAAATCATCTCATGGCCTTGTGGTGAGGTCAACAAGTTGATCGATGTTAGGAAGGGAAAGTCATCTTTAGGACAAGTGAGATTTAAATCTTGAAAGTTAGTACAGATGTGGAGCTTTTCAGAGGCTTTGGAAATGGGTATGATGTTGGAGACCCATTTGGATAGTCGATAGGAATGATGAAATTAGCTAAGAGAAGGTGTTGCAACTCTCTTTGACAAGGAGAAATGTGAGGATGCATGTGGTGAAGCTTTTTCTTAACCGGCTTAGCATTAGGGATGGTAATGATGTTATGAATGATGATGGAAGGATCGAGGCCTGACATGTCAGCATAGGACCATGAAAAGGCTTGAATATATTTAGAAAGGAAGGTAGTGAAAGATTCAAGCTCTTGAGGATCAAGGGATTGACCCACTTTGAGGATGTGGGCTCTTGTGGAGTCCCTATATTGATGTCGATGGTGGATTCATTGAGAAGAGTGGATGTGTTAGAGGTAAGGTCTTATGAAGATAGGAATCTTCCACCCCCATGTAGGAAAGAATGGAATCATCATTGGTGCATTGAATAATGTCAATGGTAGGGAATCTTCCTCTACCATATCAAGAAATTAAAGAGGAAGGGACCTAGTTTCACCTTCACACTGATAAGTGAGTGGTCCTAAGGTGATCGTGGAGATTAAAAAAAAATAGAAGAAATGGACATGGTATCATCATCCATATCCATGGGCTCATTTAGATGGAGAAGAAGTGGATGAGGGATCGATGTTCATGGGATAGGAAGATGAAGAGGGTGTGAGAGGAGTGGTGATTGTACTTTGAAACCCAAGCCAAACTTCTCATGGGGTTTATGAGATTTGTCGATGATGAGATCATGTATACCTTGTTCATAAGTGCCCCCATACCAAATCCTTTCCATGCACAATGATGGAGGTAAGTGTAGGAAAAGGATTTTTATAGAGGAATTCAAATCCATTAGCATATGGTTTGGTGTGAGGTTGAGCATCGATGTGAGAAGAAGGGGATTGATCAACACCACCATAGATGAGATTGGTTCAAAGATGAGGTGGACCAAAAGAAATGATGTCCCCAACATTTGGTTGATACATTGGTGCTTTTATCGGGTCTACCAAGTCTATTAGGTGTGGGAAGAGCATTGAGGGAGAGAAGGTGATATTCCCCAATGAAATATGTTGCATCACATTATCAATAGAATCATCATTAGGGAGCTTGGATGCAGGGACGGATGAGCTAGTGGATGTTTTTCAGATGAGTCCTTTTTAGGGACAAGAACATCATTAGGTTGATAAGTCATGTGACATGATTTGAAGGGAGGAATGTTTATGGGGATTGTTAGGATCTTCCCCTCATGCTCATACTTGATGCAATGATGGAGGGTGGAAGGAAGGACAAACATGGACATGGATCCATGGTCATCCAAGTAAGACATTATACTAAAACTCCCCTCCATGATGTAAAAGATCTCATGAAGGAGTCTTTCACCGAATGATGGATGGGAAGGATGATTGTTCCCAAAGTAGGGGAAACAACATCATTAAAAGCACAAAGGATGTGGGTGATTGGGTGAAAATGGAGTTAGGAAGCTTAAGTTGATCAAAGGTATGAGATGATATAATATTGATGTTAGCTCCATTGTCTATCATTGAACGTTGGATGAAGGTATCATTGATGTAGATATGTGATGAAGAGAGGAAGATTGTGGTCTTCAGGTGAGATATCAAGAATTTTAGTGTCATCAAATGAAATGGTGATAGAAGTTATGAGCATTCCAAAAAGGACTGTGAAAGGTTGAGTCTCATCACTAGTGATGGGGATGCATTGTAAAGCATCGATGATGAGATCTTTCTATGATTGGGGAGATTTGGATGAGCTCATAGAGTGACATCTTAATTAGAGCTTGATGGAGTTGTTTCACAATACTTTGTTCAATGAATCCAGTTTTGAAGTGGGTGGAGCAGCTAAAATAGATACCTTGGCTTTGGATGAAGAAGATGGATTAGGTTGATCAGATGGAGTGGTGATGACAACTTTAGGTTTAGATTGAGTAGATGGTAGGGGTCATAAGGTCAAGAGCATGTGGAAATATAAATGATCGATAAAGAGAGGGGGCCCTCTTTTGGAAGTAGTAGTGTTTGGTGGGGGATTATGATGAAGGTCTTGGATGAAGAAGTGGACTTGGAGGTTGTGGATTTGATGGGAGGACTATGATTAGATGTGGATGGGAGAGGATGATCTTCTTCAATAAGAAGGTCATCTTCTTTGATGAGATTATGGATGAGGGTTTGAGAGGGCCCTACTATAATGTTCAATATCATGTCCAGGGGTGTGATGATAGGCACACATGGTATTAGGGTCAAACCATGTGGTTTTTTCCGCGTGAGTGAAAGATTTGATAGGAGGAAGAGTGATGGAAGATGCTTGGACAAGACATTGAAATATTTCAGTATATGACCCAAAGGGGTGTTTGAAGAAGATGTTGTGGGGATGGTAGATGATTTGGATGAAGGTAAGAGTGGCATCTTAATTTTATGAGGTTTATGGGTGCCTTGGACTCTGATTTGATTTTGGGAGAAGGAGAAATGAATGGTTGTGGTTTTGATTTAGATGTAGGAGGAGAATAGATGACTTTGATTTTGACTTTGATTGATTGATGATAGGTGATTTAGATAAAGGGGATGTCCCAAAATAGATGGAGGGCTCCCAAGATGGATGATGAGGCATGAGATTTCTTAGGATGGTGAGGTTTAGGAGGGGGAGCTCAAATTTTTATGTGGATGGGTGAGATATTTTTGAATAGGAATGCCAAGGTTTTTGGATTTTTTTGTGATGTTTTTCCCTTGGTGGGAATGAAAATGATCTCTATAGGGGGTGGTCCTTAGAGGTGGAATTGGATGATTTGGATGTATATTTCATTAAAGATGTAGGAGTTGAAGATGAAGGTGGTGTTGGAATAAGAGGCTTTTGAAGGAGCCATGGATTCTGAGGACTTTCAGAGGTGTTGATGTAGGAGTGGTTGAAGGTGTGGATGAGATGGGGGAATTGTTTGTGATTATATGAGGAGGAGATGTTTTCTTAGTAGGTTCAGATGTTGATGTGGGAATAGTGATAGTTATAGATGTGGTTATAGGTAAGGATATGGAAGTGGATATAGATGAAGGACTATGTGAAGAATAAGTTGTGAGAGATGTAGGGATAGATATATGATATAGGGGCTAGATGTGATTGGTGTAATAGAAGTAGATATGGTTGAGGAAGTAATATGTGATAGGAGTAGGTGTGGGGGAATAATAGGTGTGACTATGATGGGTGTTGAAGTAGGTGTGGATGTAGACAAGACCTGTGGGTGAAGGAGGAGAGATATCAATGGGTGTAGTGGATGAGGAATGGTGGGTGTAGGTGATGTTGTCAATTATTGGTTTATAGTGTTGATCGTGTGAGTGTTAGGTTCTTGAGATGTTTGAGGAGTGGTTTGATTATTTGGTGGATGGTTGGGAAGGGTTGTTTGAAGACATCGAGGGGTTGATTAGGAGGCATTAGGGTTATCTAATTGAAGGTCACCATGATCTATGAGCCATTGTACAAGATCCTTAAAGGTGTGACACTTCTCAATGTCATGACCATAGACCTAGTGGTATTTACAATAGTGATCCTCATGATACCATACCATGTTGGTTTGGGTCATGAATCATCAAGAGGTTGGATGGGGGAAATTTGAATGAGATGCATGACCATTAACTTGTCGAAAATAGAACTATAGGACTCCCAAGAGGGGTATAGTTGGGGTTGGTCTAGGAGCTCTTTGTGGAGGCTCTATGTGTGAGAAGTGGATGTGGATGAAGATTTGACTATGATATATAGCATTAGCCACATTTTTAGATTTTTCACCATGATTGGATGGCTTGGTGAATTTGGGCTTTGGTTTATTAGATCAGAGTTTAACATGGCCTTCTCAAGGGCATGAAAAGTTCAAGTTTATGAGCCATGGTGAATGCCTCTTCAAAAGGTTTGGAAGGATTGAATCTAAAGAGTGGAGGAAATATGCTTCACACAAGACCGTGAAAAGAGTTTGATTAGTTCAATTCTATGGAAGAGAGAAGGACAATTGATTGATTATGCCATGTCATCTAGCGATGAATTACAATAGATTCATCATCAAATTGTCTAATGGCATAAAGATATGAAATGGTGATTTTATGCATAATGTTGATAGAAAAGTTCTCTAGGAATAGTTGTGTGAGTTGAGTGAAGGAGAATAAAGAATGTTGGGGGATGTCATTATACCAGTCCAAAGCGGGGTCAACCAATGACAACATAGGGGAAGGTATGGAAGCATAAGATCTTGGTCATGAGAAATAAGGTAACATGTGTGCCTAAAGGCATGAAGATGTTGTTGTGGGTCCTCCTTACTATTAAACTTGGAAAATTTTGGGAGCTCCCAAGTGTGGAGGATAGGGTTTTATGGGAACCAATGGATTGATGGGTTCATTACAAATATGTTCATATGAGAAGGTGGTTTTAGACCCTAAAGTAGTGGCTTCAAGGTTGGCCATTCTACTTAGTAAAGCATGAAGAGGGTCATTAGATGTGTGAGGATTAGAAGCAGATGGATGAGATTGTTGGATGTAAGAAGTAGATGGGTGAGATTGCAGATGGGATAGATATTGTTGTGGATAAGTGGGTGTTTGAGGAGGTGGTTGATAAGGGGGAGGTTGTTGAAGGGTTGTGATTGAATGGGTTGGGAAATAGGATGTTTTTGAGAGGTAGGGATGTAATTGGATGGGTAAGTTTACATTTTTTTGTTGTTGAGAAATGGGGATGTTGGATTGATTTTGCATGGATTGAGTGGGGATATAAGTATGGGGTGGTTGAGATGCTTGAGTAGATTGATTAGGAAGGATGTAACAAAAGGAAACTCCTAAGGGGAGGTTGGTGAGTTTGGGTAGATTCCAAAGGGTGAGGTTGTGAGGTGATGACATTTTCATGGATGTGGGATGTAGAAATAGGGACCAAAGTTTGATCATGTTGTTCGGGTGGTGGAGGAAGTAGATAGGATTCTTAAAGGTTTGGATAGGGATGCTAGTGTGAAAAAGTGGATGAGGAAGTGATAGGTATGGAAGAAGTGGGTGTGGTGTTGATACAAGGAAGATTAGGAGGAATGGGATCCACCAATTGAGTGGATTGGTGAGTTTGAGGAATTTTGTAGAAGAAGATTGATGGGAGCCAAGTTTCGTTGCACCATGGAAAGCTCATTCATAGATCTTGGGAAGAACACAACGAGTTGTGATGTGAGGACTTGGGTAGACTCGGGATGAGAATGATAGGCATAAATTTGTTGAAGAGGGGCCCCTCGATGGGAGGTTGGTAGATTTACTGAAGGAGATAGTCATGCAAAGCAATGGGATTGGCATCAAGGAGCTCTTGGAATTCCACACATCCACGAGGATGATAGGAGGTCCAAAAGTCTCTAAGGAAGAAGCGATGGATGGAGGTGTAGCTGGTCTAGAAGGAATGGAAACAAAGGGTTAGTCTCAACATGGGGGTTGTTTTTGGACAACTTGAGATTCATGGAGAGGGGAATGGAAACAGTAGGTTGGGAAATTACAGAAGAAGTGACCAAGGGGGTGGAAGAGATAATAGAAAAGAGTTGAAGTTTGTTGGGAGGAAATGTTGGAAGTAGGAATGTTGTTGGATGACATGGCTTTGTTCCATTTTTCTTTCTTGAGAACATGTAATAATGGGCATGAAACAATAAAACAAGAAACTATGTTGATTTTTAATATTTCAAACAAGTCACACAACAAGAGTTTTAATTATCTTGATTATTAGAAGAATGTGAAAAATAAAAGAAAATGGGCTCAAAGGGGAACCTAGGAAATGGCCAAACTATGGATGGTTTTAGGTAGTTTTGGATGGCATCCTCGATATACCTAAAGGTACGTGAGGCTCAAATCTATGATGACTACGGTATGGGGCCTAATATTGGGGCCTACCCCCACACTTCATGCACCACAATGATAAGGGTGTGAGAACTTAGCCAATATACCGATAGTAAAAAAATTTATAACATGGAAAAGAACACCATGGTGGATTTCCTATTGGGTGATGAAATCCCAATAGTTCCACCTGGAAGAAGATGTTTAAGATGTGTAGATTGATGTGTGTGTTTTGGATGTGTGTGGAAGAAGTGAATGCAAAGAATTGACCTCCTAATTAGACTATGTTGTCAAGCAAGATGAAGAGGTTATTTTTAAGTCCCAAAATGAAATGTGAAATTTGATGAAGTCAAGAGATAAGAAGGGAAAAATGATGCAAAAAGAGAAAATAGGGGAAAAATGAAGAATACCTAGATAACACTATTTTTCCTTTTTTTTTGTTTTATTTTTATTTTTAGCAAGAAAATTGTTGATCCAAGTAAACAATCCACCACACACACAAGCAAGCAAATATCCCTACCCGAGGTTAGTATAAAAAGAGAATGGAAAATGGAAATGGAAAAAAAATGAAAGAACTCACCAAAGAAGGGTGGGTCCCACCGGGTGTGCCAAAATGTTGAACCGATTTTCTCGCTCTTGTTTCAGATTAGTGAAATGGTAACAAGAAAACAAACAACTCCAATATGAGAGGGTTTAAAGCTACCTCTAGATGAGATGATGATGGATACAGGTGCAAAAGATCCTCTCTAGCAGAGCTTGGTAACCTGCACAACAAAGAGAAACTCAACATGAAAAAGGATTAGTAGATAGATGTCTTGAGAAGTGAAAATAGGATGGATGTCAACCCACTTTGATAAAATATAGAATAAAGTAATTATGGATAAGTGATAATAAAATTGAAATGATAGAAAATCAGAGATGTGCAAGAAAATACAAGATGTAGATCTGATTATAGAAAATTCTAATCTAAACCAAACATGAGTGGTTGATGATGACCAAGATACTAGAACAATCAATGATGATCGGGGCAAGAGTAGGCGAAAAAAAATGATATGTAGAAAGATAGATCTGAAAGCACTGCAACTAATATGAACTAGAATCTGATGCTAAATGAGGCAAGGAATATGGATTTGAATGAGAATAGAAAGGATGCAAGAAAATTAAAGAAAAAGATGAGATCTGCTAGGGTTTATGGTAAATAGTCCCGATTAGAAGTAATGGATAATGAAGATGAGTTCTAAAGCTTACGAGTGTAGAATGGAAATATTGACAAATCGAGAGACTAAGAGGTCATAAGATGGGAAAAGGATAAACTCGGATGATAGAGAAAGGATCGGGTCGACAACAAAATGGGATAAAGTAGGCCAAAAAAATAGATGCATAATAGATAGATCTGAAAGCATGTGCATAACTGGAATTGGAACTAATGCTAAGATGAGGTAAGGAATTAGGATCTGATGAGAATACAAAGGATGCAAGAAAATTAAATAAAAAGAGATATGTTGATAGGGTTGACAATGATTGGTCCTGATCGGTGGCAACTAGATCTAATGAAGACGAAGTTAAAGTTACATGTGTACAAAATGGAAAGATGAAAATTCGAGAGACCATGAATCAAGACATATAAAGGATAAATGGATGATAGAAAATCAAAGTGAGTAGGGGATCATGTCGACAATGGCTAGAAAAGGTCGATGATGACCGGGAGTGATCTATTGTTTGATGGATAAAAATGGATGGGGATGACCGATCTGCAAAAGGAAATGAAGATAAGAAAATGCGTAAACAAGGTTCGAGATGGTCGATGATCCTAAAAACTGATGAGGAGGAGTGATGGAATAAAATGGTGGATCCAAACATGTAAAAGAGAAAGGGAACTTCAAATCTCCAAAGGTGGGGCACAAGATCTCCAAAGTAGCTTCAAAATGATGATAGCTACAAAGAAGAGTAAGAAATGAAGGCAAGATCACAAGAAAGCTCAAAGTCTCCAAAGTTGCATCCTAAAGAGAGGAGGGGTATGGTGTATTTATAAGGTCGACGATGACCCAGATGGGTTTCTAACCGGCAACTACGGTAGTCCTGTAGATTTGGGCGGTGGAAGATTGACGAGCTCGAGACAAAGACCCCTTATGAAGTAAGATTAGGGTTTCGGGAGGTAAATGCGAGCTAGGGTTTCTTAGGAAGGATAAAAGGGTAGGTGAGAGGTGGAAAATATTAAATAAAGGAAAATGGGAGGTAAAATTATTAAATGAAGGCCTAGGGAGGAAAAAGGGGCATTTAGGGAGGATAAATGGATTAGATGGGGATTTAGGATTAATTAATGGTGATTAGGGATGTTTAGGGAAGATAAATTAATGGTATGATTAAGATGAGATTGAGGTGGGAAATAACAATTAAAGGGATAAATATATTTCAAGAGGGAAAGGGGATTAAAATGGGAATATAGGTATGTATGTTGAAAAATGACAACGAAGGGGAGCGGACTTGGGATGAGGGACAAGGGATACCAAAATTGGTGTCTACAACGCTCCACCAAACATGGTGAACAACTTGTTCCTCGGGGTAAATATGTCCAAGCGGTGTCTACGTGTCAGGACTACATCCCCGTTATTTCTACCGAATTTTTAACAGAGATGGGCCATAATTTAGGTAAACAAAAATGCTCATCCAAAAATGGTGTCATTTTTGTGTCTTGCATCGTATGGCCTACATCAAATATTGGATGGGGCATATGATAGACATTTTTAATCCCTTCCAACCAAAATGTACACATAATAATCCTATGGAAATAAATAAAAACAATTTTACTATAAGCTAAATGAGGCAAACTTTAATATCACAAGGAAATTAGGCATGATAAAGAAATTTATAATCAGATGAATATTGTGCAAAATTAATTCCATAGATAATGAATAAGAAGAGTTTCTTCTTCAATAGAAGTTTTCGCATTTGAAATCTTTCATGCTTTAAACATGGACCCTAAGTTATTAGATCAAGATGTTTCCATATTATATTGGGAAAAATAAGGATGTTTGTTGAGGTCTTAATAAGGTCGGTGAGTGTAGAGTTGTAAAGTGTGTAGACTTTAGATTACGTATCTCGTTTTCCAACTTAAAAAATTATGAAGCTTCCATCACTATGTGAACGATACATCGAACATGCTTTAGTTGAAAACCTTAACACTCGTAAAAAGTAAAATAAATAAATAGCAATATTTTTTCCCATATTTTCTTTAAAAAAGTTTATTTTAGTCATGTAAGGGCTAGCTGCTTAGACCGTATTACTAGTAGCAAGTTGTTAACAACAGTCTGATGTTGCTAAGTGACCCCTCCATGCATGGTTAGGAGTACAACATTATTCTTAAACTTGAGTGCTTTTATTAAGTGGACTCATGTTACTCATTTATTAATTGTGCATGGCTAGTATGATAACATTATTCTTAAACTTGATACTATTTTTGATTCAATGGACTCATGTTACTCATTACTTAATTGTTTTATATTTGGTGCCGCATGGATATTTCATGAATAACTTCATTGTTAGTTTTCTGAAATAACATTGATACAACATAGTATAATTTCAAGCATCATCTCTCATCCCCGAGAATATTGTTTAGACTCTCTTACTTGTTGCAAACCGAGCTCTTTGCAAGCTACTAGGGGACCGCAATGACATGTGCATAAGGGGGCATGCCACAAGCCATTAACAATGACATCCAACTTCTCCCCTCAAAGGCTTCTTAGAGTCTCCTTCACCACATCATGTAGATAACAAGTTTGCATGTGTATGAGTCCTTCAAGCTTTTTGAGATTGCTCTCTAGATCATCCTCGCTATCTAGCTTATCCTCTCTGTTAAGAGACAACAGAATGGTAAGTAATTTAATTAGCATGGTTTGAGCTGTGGATGTTTGTGCCCTTGATACGGTGTTCCCTGCATTGAGGAAAGCTTTGGGGTGAGGTGGTCCCCTACCTCACTCATCAACATTCCTACTAGAAACCATGGTTGAGAACACAAATGTTGAAAAATATGAAATGCAATTAACCGTCTCATGAAACAACCTTGATTTCAACTTTCACAAAATTATTTCTACCCTTTGTTGCATTACACAACTCACCACCCTGGGGGCTTGTCGCATGGAGGTATGGAAAGGATATTCCAATGTGTGTTGGCAAGTCTCAAGTCCTCAAACATATCCACAACAACCTCTTCATATAGTTATGTTCAACGCCAAACAAAAAGTTTACCTACAAGTCTTGCAAATTATAAAGATGCATGGATTTCCTCCCACCTATACAAGGGAATGTTACAACTCCTTCATTATGTTGGTCAAATTTTGGATGCATCTACCTTGAACATGATCCATCCCATGTACTACCTTCGTTGTATCCATTGCATCCTTATGGTGTAATTGCTAGTTAATTATTAAACAAATTTATCCTAAATTGTCTATATTTGTACTCAAATTCTTACAAGACATATATGCCTAAGAAATAGTTTCCAATTCATATAGGATATTTTTAAAAAAATTGAGTAGTTCATGTGTCCATAAAATGCTCTCAATGTTTACATCCATGTCTAGTAGGGCATTCATAACTACAATCGTGCCTATGCCTAGCTTATGGTATCCACAATTAGGATATTCCGCATGAAGATGTCTCATTCAATAATTTAATAAACCATTTTAAAAACATCCACTAAAATCATGCACTTTTTGTATGCGTACTATAAGGGTATTTTTTAAAATTTTATTTAAACCCATCTCATTGATGTAGGACATGATATGCTTACACTCTATAGGGGATTTGTTTGAAATGCGCTTCTTTAATAAGAGAACATGTTGACATTTTTTTAGGGGTTGTGTTTGTAAGTTTCAACAAGAGACATTGGGAGTTGATAGAGTGATAGAATTGGAATTGGATTTGTATGCTTAAAATTGAATCATTTGAAAAGAACATTGTAATTGGTTTAGTTCTTCCACAATGTCAATGAAACAAAGGTGAACACTTTTGTTCTCAAAAATAATTTTCTATTTTTCTTCTTTAAAAATGAACAATTATAAAAAAATAATCCCCATTCCTTATATTTCCCATCTTTTTAAGAGAAATATTCAATGGAAACAAGTATACTGATTAAATCTTTATTCCCAATTGAAATATTTTGCATGCGTACCAAATTTAGTATTCATTCTACTAAAAACTTAAAACTAAATTATAACTAATTTTTTAATCTATATGTTCATTTCTATTATGCTTATCATTGACAACAACCTCCATTCATTTGGTAATGTTAAATCTAATGCGTGCACTTAAATTCTAATATTTTATTTTGACATTCAATTCTTGTTTTTGTTTATAATTTAAATTTATATTGAGGTTTAAATCTCACTTCCATGTGGGGTTTTAATTTTCTAAAACAAAAAAACTAAAACAAAGTATATATATTTGATAATTATTTGTGGTTAAGAAACTGGAGTCACTCGCTAGGTTTCCTCCATGCGCACTTGTCATTCTCGTGGCCTCTTTGGGCACTGCAGGATAGTAATACTATCGGTTTTCTCTAGGGTTTCTCACCTCTGGGTGCCTCTATATAATGAGCTCTCCCACTTCAAGCCCGGTTGTTACAACTGTGGCTAGAGATAGTGGAGCTTTGAATAATGGCACTACCACCGAAACGCCCTCGGAAGTTCATCCCGAAAGTTTTCCACAAGGTAATGACTCTCCTCCTGATGTTGTTTTACCTATTCCTGAGTTTAATGTTGTTTGTCAATGGTTGGAACAATTTTGTCTCATTGGGTATTTCGTGGGTCACATCCCCTCTGAAAGCATGCTCAAATCTTGGGTTAACTCTCGGCTTGAACTCCTCATGGAGTCCGACTTGAGAGCATACAGAATATGACCAAAGGATTCTTCCTTTTTCACTTCTTTGACCCATACCAATGCCCCAAAATTTTGGCCCAACAAGCCACTTGGTATGTTCGTAACTCCTTGTTGGTCCTATCTCCATGGACCAAAGACTTTGTGGTTTCTGAGTATGTTGCACTTAAAGTGCCAGTTTGGGTGGAATTTCCTAGCCTACCCTTGCCTTGTGTTCATTTCTTGCCTCAGATTGCATCTTCCATCAAGCGGGTGGTTTGCCTCGAACCACAACATTTTTACAACACTCGTCCACAAAAGCGTGTATGTGTTGAAGTAGATATTTCTTAGAACTGAAATAATTTGTGGAAATTCAGATGGGAGACAAACGTTACTCCTAGCGTATCTTATATATCAACTTGCCTAATACTTGCTTCCGGTGCTAGGCCTTTGATCATAAGATCAAGGATTGTCCTCTTTATGTCCCTCACAATCGACCAACAACTAAAGTTTCTAGAAATCGCTGACCCCCTCGGGAGGAAGGGTGGCAAACAACTGGTGGCAGAAAATAGGAATAAAACTCAGCAACCTAAGGCCTCTGGTTCAAATGGCCCACTAAAGCCAGCCTATTAAGGAATAAACCCATAGCCCGCAAGATAAAGAGCCAAATCGTTATTGCAAATTGACAATCCAAATACCTAAATTCTCCAATGTGCCCAAGGTGGCCTCGGTTCTCATGACTAGATAACTTTTGTTAACAATTTCGTCATTCAACAACAATTGTCGCTACTTTTAACTAGTGATTGCCCTTCCAAAGGGCCCGAATTCCTTCTCGCCACTCCCAGGATCATACTTGGGACAAGTGTGAATTATGCGAGAGGAGGAATACAATATCGAGTATCGAGCGAAAAAAAAATTGATCTGGCAGGTTTTTCGACGTATAACCTTTGGTCGAGTTCTTGCTAGAAACCAATTGATTTGTCACGTTAGATGGCTTGGAGATAGATGAGATGGCGCTCGACCACCATTTCCCATAAATTTTCTATCTTGTAATATATGAAGTTTTATAGACTCCATTTGCAAGTATATTGTTCGTGATGTTCGACAAAAAAATGCCAATCTAGATGTGTTGTTTTTGCAAGAAGTGAAAAATTACAGTTTTCAAGCCATGATGGTTTGTAAATGATTTATGCAAAGTAATCATGATGGGTGGGTGGGGTTTAATTCCCCTTTTTCTCCCAAATGGAGGCCCTTTTTGATGGATCGTGGTGTTGACCCCACCAATCGTGTCATATGGGTCTTATTTAATATTGATGGCCACCCTTTTGGTCTCATTAATATTTACACCTCTAACGATGCATCCAAAAGGCCGATCTATAAAAAGTGGATAGCATGCTCAATTCCTGATGCTTTTTAGGTCATAAGTGGTGATTTTAATATGGTTGAGATGCCCATTGATAAGTGTGGGCACCTGCCCATGCGTTGGATTACCTGGAAAAAGAGGCGTGGTTTTTCATGCACAATAAGTTCGGTTTTTAGACCCTAATGCCTCTCGCATTCCCACTTCTGAAGCTTGGTTTACTTGGTCCAACCTTCGAGGTGGATCGGATCAAGTTCTTAAATGGCTCGACAGAGCTATGTTGTCAACTCAAGATTTTTTTGAGTTCGACAACATTTATTCCTTACCTGTGGAGGTCATGTTTGACTTTGTCCTTTTGGACCATTCCCCATTCGATTTCATATCACTTGGCATGATAGGCATGCTTTTTGTCATAAAGGCCAATTATTCTTAATATTGCCTTAATGTAACATGGGCCCACTCTCAATCACATTAAGCGTGTGTGGAACCTGGCCCCTCGGCCAAGTCATTATCAACATTTTCATCCACCTATGCATGCTAGCTAGACTCAATGGTGGGAGGACGTTATGACTCGGACTACTAGATTCCAGAATCTATGGCAAACAACTAGAAAAAATTAGACATCGCTCATACTCTACTAACACCTCTTCTCTTAGAGTGGTGGTGGCACTCCAAGGCAACCCCTTCTAGAAACTCTAAAAATTCAAGTTGCAGAGCTTTGCCAACAAATTCAAATTATGACAATTACAATGCTTGGGGTGCTCAAATTTGTGCCCACATGCATTGGCTTAAAATTAGTGATTGGGTTTTGAAAGAATTATTTCTTTCTCTCAGATCCAAAAAACCTTCTCAACAAATTCGTGCCATTAATGATGGCGGGCTCAGTCACCGATCCCCAACTCATGCTGCGCAGTGTTTGTGCGACATTATAAGTTGGTTTTTAGGCTCAACAACCCTCTGTTGAATGACAAACAACTCTCAATCAATGTCTAAATTGATGTGTCATGTAAGATTTCTCCTTTTTAGAAGGTGGTTTGTGATCACATGCTCACCATTGATGACCTCCATAAAGTGATCATGCAAATGGCCAATTTAAGGCCTCTAAATGCGATGACTTCCCATGTGAATTTTATAAATCCCTATGGGATTCTCACACCCCGATCTTCTTTAAGTTTATCTCGAGGGTTTTCAGAACCAGTCGTTGGGGTTATGTATCAACAAAGGGAACATTAAATTCATCCCAAAACAGGGATCTGAGCAAATTACTAGTTGGCGGCCCATCACCTTGTTGAATGTCTCCTACAAAATTATTGCTAAAGCTCTGGCTATGTGGTTGTGTCATATTCTTCCCGTTGTTATCCAACCGGAACAAACTGGGTTCATTCAGGGGTGATATATTCTGGATAACATCATTGTTGTTTGGGAAGGCATGGAATGGGCTCACAGATCCAATCAATCTGCTATGTTCATTAAAATTGATTTTGAGAAAGCTTATGATCAAATTGAATGGCCGTTTATTCTTGTTATGCTTCAAGTTCTTGGCTTCGGCCCCATCTTCATTCAATCCTTCGAATGCTATTTTCCAATGCCTCTTCTCATATCACTATCCATGGCCTCATTTTGAGTCCTTTGGATTGTTCCGTTCCATTCGCCAAGGGTACTGTTAGCACTTGCACTCTATGTGCTTTGCTGAAGGCTTTGGGTATCTTCTAGCCCAAGCCAAATCCCAAGGGCTCGTTAGGGGAATTATGCTACCTTCTGCGACCAATTCTCAATTGCTTAATGGTCACTTCGTAGATGACTCTTTTCTCACTCTCATTGAGGAAGAGACCAATATCCGCAATGCCATGCATTACCTTGATATATTATGGTTAGCTTCGGATCTTCCATTTAATGGTGAAAAAAACTTATGTTACAGTGGAACCTTTCCTCCCTACGCCCATTTGGTGGACTTTTGAGTGGAAGATTCATTCCCATGAAAAAATGTTTAAATTTATTGGCATTCCTTTTACCTTTCAAGCATCACATATAACTATCGCAGTATGTAATCCAATGGGTGGCCAAAAATTGGAGTATTGGATCACCAGACCATTGTCCTTGGCAGGGAAATTCCAAATTTGTTCCAAAGTCCTTGCAGCCACTCACGTCTACTACTCCTCATGTTGGGTGCCTTCCAAAGCATCTTTCAGAAGCTGGAGAAACTCCTCAAAGCCTTTCTCTAGGCCAATGCTTCTACTTGACATATTTTTCCATAGAGTTTCTTGGGAGATATGTTGCCTTCCCCGCGACTCAAGGGGGTTGGGCCTTATTGACATTCAACGCCAAGGGTGGGCACTCTGTGTGAAATGGATCATTCGATGCATTGAGGGACAAGAAGCGTGGAAAGTGCTTCTGCGCCATGGCATCGAGGAGGGTTCACCCTATGGCCACCCAGCCTGGAAAGGTCTGGGGTTTGTCAATCTCCTTATTGCTCCTGTTCCTATTAAAGTTGTTGGCACTTTTGTGCTCAAAAGCATATGGAAGGCATGGGAATGCATCAAACCATGGCTATAATGGAAAGGCAATGGTTTCCGTAATGGTCTCTCCATTAACCATCAATCTTTATGGTGGTCGCCGATCTTTCAAGCTCAGGATAGGTGTCTTGTAGATGTCCCTGGAATTCCTGCGCTCAAGCTTTTCAAACGTGGAATTTGTACCATTCAAGATTTATTCTCAGAAACACTCTCAATCCTAGTATTCTTGGCCTGAGCTTAAAGCTCGAGTTTCGGCTCACCACCCAGGATCACACTAGCATTACTGAAATTATCAATTCGGTCCCTGATCATATGCTGCACAAAATTTTTGTGCATTCCTCTCACCCTTGGTGGACGGACTAGAAATGGTATGTTGATACCCCATTTCACAATTATTCAGCCAGTAAAGGCTACCATTGGCTCTCCCCTCATTTTCCCATGGTTGAAAAACTCAACACTCGATGGGGGATTCATTCTACTCCGTCATGCTGAAATCGAACAGAGAAGAAGAAACACCAAGCGATACTTAAGGATCACTTGGTGTGAAGCACAAGGAGCTACATTTCTAGAAGAGATGATTGACGTGAGCCCTTCCTAGGCCGAAGCGTCACAAGAAATAGTTGTGGGTGTGGGGAGTCAATCATAAAATTTTCTAAGAGATCTGCCGCCGAGTTGGACTCACGATAAATGTGACAAATGCTCCAGAATTTTAGTTTTCCGAGCCAAAAGAGGACAGACTGAATGAAAGGATTGATGCGCAGGAAGGGGAAAAACCCTTGAGATGGCGAAGGTAATAATTTGAGAATCCCCCTCAATTAGAAGAGATTCCCCTCCCATTTTGATGGCCAATTTGACACCCTCTAAGAGGGCCTGGACTTCCGCCAAGTTGCAAGAGCAATTGCGTAACGGAAAAGATCCCACCGCAATGAGGATACCAAGATCATCGCAAAGAATGCACCCACCTTGGAAGAACCCGGATTGCCTCTGGAAGCGCCATCAAAATTTAATTTCCAAACACCTTTGGGGGGAGGTCTCCAATTAGCTTGTTTCCTGTGAATGAGCTTCTCCACTTGGGATAGGCCGTGTTTGACAATGGAACCAGGTTTTGGGATTTTGACGAGAGGCCAAGCCTTGATGATTTGAGCATCCAATGAGGAGAACGAAGGATTATTCAAGCTGTTCTTAGACACAATTTCAGAGATGGCAACTTCTAATTTGATCAGGAAGGTGGGAAGAGTGCACAATTGATTACGAAAAAGATGCAGATTTCTCTCCCACCAAATGTGCCAAAGGAGAAGAAAAGGGGCCACCTGCCAAATAGAACTCAAGGAACTATTGGAACCCAAAGAGGGCCAAGAAAGAAGGGAATCTTTGATATTGTTGTAGTGGACCCAGGAGAGGTTAAGTTTACCCAAAAGCCAATGCCATCCTTGACTAGCAAAGGGGCAAAAAAGGAAGAGATGGTCGAGATCTTCTTCCACATTTCGCAAAGGACGCATTTGGAAGGACCAACATAACCCTAGGATCTTCTACGCATCTGGGTGAGAACTTTGTTTTTGAGAATGAGCCAACCGAAGATCACCACTTTGGGAAGGAGAGAGGAGTTCCAACAACCAAGCTTGGGATGGGCTTCAAAACTAGACTGCGAAAGAAGCAAACGGTAACCTTCTTTTGATGAGTAAACATCCAGAGATGGAGCCGAGCCAGATCAGGTGATCCTCACAGTCTTTAAAGGCTACCCTTCTTACAAGGATCTCATCCGAAAGAGAAGAGCTCTGTACATTCAACTAAGAAAGATCTTTCCATTGCCACGAAGGAGAACCATCCGGATGACGGGAACCATAATGAGCAACATGACTACCCCAAGATAATTTGGTAATGTTCATAACTCTGTTGAGGGAAGAGACCAAATTAAGAGGAGGGCACCCATTCCAACCATCCTCCCAAAAGTTGACCCGAGAACCATTATTAACATACCAAGATACCGAATCCATGATTAAATATTTGCATTTGCGCATGAAGTTCCATATATGGGAACCTTTAGGGAGATCCTCGCAAGAAAGAAGAAGCTCTAGCCTACCAGCCTCCAAATATTTATGAGAGAGAACCTGATGGGCCAACCTGTGAGGGAAAGTGATGAAGTTCTAAACCAATTTAGCACCTAGGCGGTATTATGAAGTGCTAAATCCACAATCCCCAAGCCGCCCGAAGAGATGGGTGATTTAACCACTTCCCATTTGACCAAATGAAATTTGTGATCTTCGTTGTTCCCCTGCCAAAGGAAGGTTCTGACAACCTTTTCAAATTTCAACAAAACCAAATTAGGAAGAGCCAGAACAGATAACATATAAACCGGGAGAGCACAAAGAACCGACTTAATCAGAAGCAATCTACCCGCCAATGAGAGCCATTTCCCTTTCCAGGCTTGCAGTCTAGCCGAAAGGGACTGAAGAAGATCATTCCATATGCTTGCTTTGCCTACTCCAGAGAATAAAGGGATACCCAAATATTTGTGGGGAGAGAACCAAAAATAAAACCGAGGATCACCAGAATCCTACGCTGCAGCCAAGGAGAAACATTAAAAAAGAAGATAACGGATTTATGGAAATTAATTACCTGGCCCGCAACATTGGAATAGGAATTTAGAATATTGGACAGAGCATGGGCTTTTGGAACAGTGGCAGAACCAAAAAGGAAAGTGTCATCAGCAAACTGTTGATGAGTGAGAGAGGGCAAGCTGGAGGAAATCGAAAGGCCCGAAAGAGAACAGAAGCGACGCTGACTTGATACAACGACTCAGAGCTTCTACAACCAAAATAAAGAGGAAGGAAGATAAAGGATCTCCTTGCCTAAGACCCCTGCTACTCCGGAAGAAACCTTCAGCAGAGCCATTCACCAAAACCGAGAAGCGAGGAGAGGAGATGCAATTGAAAATCCATTCACAAAAAAGCTTGCAGAAGCCCAAAGCTTGAAGAGATTTAAGAAGGAATCTCCAATTAATACGATCATAAGCTTTACTGTAATCCAGCTTGATCATCATCCTAGGCGCGAGGAGAGCTGCAAGGTATGAATAAGTTCATGAGAGATGATCACCCCATCGGAGATGGATCTGCCAGGAAGAAAGCCACTTTGCTCTTGCGAGACTAATGTACTGAGAAGGGGGTAGATGCGAGAGGCGATAGCTTTGGAGATGATCTTATACGAAGTATTGCAGAGGGAGATGGGGTGAAAATCATCAAACTTGTCAGCGGGGGATTTTTTGGGGAACATACAGATGAAAGTGTGATTGAGAGAACCGAGGATTTTACCAGAAGATCGAGATTCTTCCACTGCTTGCCAAACAGTGGTACCAATAACGTCCCAAAAATCTTGGAAAAAGGTGCAGGGAATCCGTTTGACTGGGGCTTTGTCTCGAGCCAAAGAGAAGACAATTTTACGAACATCCTCTAAAGAGAAAGGGGAAGAGAGCCGCGCGTTATCTACCTCTGTTATCAACTTGGGAATTTGATCCAGTAAAGGAGATTGAGCGGCCAAAGAAGAGTGCGTTTCTTTGGTTAAGAGCTTATGGAAAAAGGAAACTGCCTCCAATTTAATCAAAGGTTGAGACGAAAGTAGCGTATCGTCGGACAACTTGATGGAGGAAATATAGTTTGAGTTTCTCCTGGCTTTAACCGAAGCATGAAAGAATTTAGTATTCTTATCACCATCTTTTAACCAAATTTCCCTTGATTTTTCACGCCAAAAGATTCTTCCTTCAATAAGAGATCCCCCAATTCGCTGAGAAGGAGCTTTTCAAGATGAAAATCTTCTTGCCGCATACCAAATCTAAGAACCTGATCATTGAGAGAACGAAGGGCTTTCTCAACTCTAAGCTTTTCCTGAAAGATATTTTTAAAGGAGGACGAATTCCAAGCTAATAATTTATCTTTAAGCTGGGAGAGCTTTTTTGAGAGAATGAACATTTTGGTGCCATTCACGTGCGAAGGAGTCCCACCATGATTTGATCAATGGTTTGAGAGAGGGGTCCTGCATCCACATGCTTTCAAACTTAAATGGCGAACGCCGAGGGGGAGATCAAAATTTATGGTCAGAGAAATGGGGAAGTGGTCAGATCCAAAAAGGGGGTGACTGAGCTTTGAAGAAGGAAGTTCTGTTGAAGCCATGATTCCAAAATCAGGAATCTATCGAGCCTAACCGCCAAGTTCCCAAAACCTGGGTGATGATTATTCCAAGTGAACCACCCAGAGTGTGGTTCCAAATCCACTAGCTTGGAGGAATGAACAAAGGAAATGAAATCAGATTGGGAACGAGGTTGCCAACAAATGCCACCACGTTTATCATGGTCAGAGAGGGTAGCATTAAAATCCCCTGCAACAATAATTTTAAGATCCGGAAGGGAGCTCAAAGAATCCTGAATTTTAAGCCAAGTTTCCCATTTTTTAATGGGATTATTCGGACCATAAACATTGCATAGGAAGAAAGCCTCATCGGAATGCTTTAAACTGACCTGACACCATTGGAAATTGGATTGAGAAGAAAGGAGAACCATACCGCAGGAACTAGATTTCCAGAGAAGACCCAACCCACCAGAGGCTCCTTCCGAGTTGACGAAGAAACCTTCCCAGCCGCGCCAACTCGAAACCATCCTTCTAAGCAGGCCGCACTAGACATCTTGGTCTCTTGGAGCAAACAAATGGAAATGTTCATATCGGTGACATAACGCCTAAGCAGACGCTGTTTGTTAGGGGCGTTGAGGCCTCTAACATTCCAAGAAAGGATATTCATCTTTTATTTAGAGAGGACTCGCCTCTCTTACTTGAAATAGAGAAAAAAGAGCCTAGCTGAGATTGATTACCAGAAGCCACCTCTTTTAAAGAAGAACGAGATTTGGAGGGCCAACCGACAAGAGCTTTCGGACCAAGATTCAAATTATGAATAGGGGAGTAGGAAGAATACCACGACTAGATTTCAGAATCTCACCTTCTTCTTCCGATTGGACAAACTCCTCCACAACAGCCTCCTTAGAAGCATTGAGATACTCTTCTTTATGACCAACCCAATTTTCTAGGGAGGCAACATCCGAGCCAAGACCCAGAGCAATACCTTCTTGGAATAAGGAGAGGATTCGTGTTGAGTCCTGAACCACCGAGGCCGTCTCTTTGACAAGGGAGATAGTGTTGGGATCAAGATTTAAGGGTTCCAGAGGAAGAATCTTTTCCTCGATAGATGGAGGGGGACAAAAGGACTTGGAAGGAGGAAGAGGATCTGTTGTTCACTCAAAATTCTCCTGCTTTTAAGAAGTTGAAAATTTAAAATTTTGAGGTTAAGTGTCTTCTCTGTTATCCTGGTAATGTGAAAAGTCGAGAAATTGAAAAAATCTACGTTTTGGGTCATTTTGTGTGTTTTTCGGGCCTGTCGGACATTCGCGTCCCGCGTGTCCCAGGTTCATTCGGGCTTTCTGTTCCCGATCGGCCGATTTACCCGAAGTCAGTTCTTTTCGGGCCCGTCGGAACTTTTTGTCCCAAATGTCCCAAGTTAGTCCGGATCCTTTGTTCCTTTTCGCCCGATTCGGCCGAGTCGCGTACTCCACGTATTTTTGTCCCGCATGTCCCAAATGAACCAAGTGCCATTCGTGCTATTTTTCCCACTCTACCCGAATATCTTGCTTATTCAATTTGGTAGGTATGTATTTAATGCACATTTATTACCTTTCTCTCCTAAATGGCTATATAACGAGCGGACCCCTATGCGCTTTTTTGCACACATCGCTTCTCTGTTATCTTTTGCTCACTTGCTTCCTGTTATCTTTTGCTCGAACCCTTGCAATCTAAATTCCTGTGCGCGTATCCATTCCCTCTGCAATTCCATCCCAAGTCTAGCTTGCAGCTCTACTCTCTGAATTACTATCAACATGAAGATCAAATTCCAGGGGCAGGAACAAGTCTCACCACTAGAGTCCGCTCGTTCGATATCGGGGACAGTGAAGTTCACCACCTTGACTTTGGTGATTTTTGGTCGAGGATGACAGACGCGAACCCTACACCAATGGCACAGATGATTCATGACAGTGGTCTAGCTTTTGCTTTGGTGGTTTCCCAATCTCGGTGCAATGCGCAGACACAGTGCTCTCATGCGGAGCTCATTTCAACCCTGATTCGAGCGAATTGACCAACGTGCACGGGGAGCTCATCGCCAAACTTGACGCTGCCGCCATTGGTACTGCACTGAGGATTCCAGAAATGGATAATGCTATAGTTGTCTCCCAGAATCAAGCACAGGCTCTTTTCAATCAAGACAACGATAATTATAAGGCACGGGTGGCGAAGTCTTGGCTTAAAAACCCTAAGAAGGGAGCATCTCGTCTATCCAAGACTCTTTTTTCCAGGTAGATTTCAATGAAGAATTGTCTGATTTCATAATCCTACTGGCTCGGGTTATGGGCTTACCCTCTACTAACGAGTTCCATTTCTGGATGTGCCCGCTTATCAATATGGTGTGCGAGGGAACCCAAAATATCAATCAAGAAATCATCAAGTATGACTTCTAGCGGAGCAACTATCCAATGTCTGCAGAAACAAAGAAATTCTATATGACTTTGTACCTGATGTACACTCTGGCGGCATCAAGGCAATGGTTTGGCTTTTCTTACATTGATGCCCACAAAGATGATCCTGTGTATGCCCACGCGCAGATTCACCCTAGAGACCAAAGAATCGCAATTTCCAGGAGAGTGAATGATGCCTTCACCATGTACATGGTCAGACTTCTCGAGGGTGACACTGCTAGAAGATTTTCTGACGAAGCCATGAGTCTAATATCGCACTACGGTGCTTATTTTATCCAATTCAGAAAATTTTCTTATATCAGGCTTGCTGGCTATGAGAGCACCCCTCTGAGGCTTCCTATGTTCTGCAGTGACAAGATGGCTCTGATAGAAGTATGTAGGCAATTGGACAAATTGCATAGAACCTGCAGGGACAAGAAGATTACTGGTTTGCACTTCCCCATCTCTTTGGGAAACTACACTGTAAAAAAGTACGGATGCACAGAATATAGAAAGAGCCCTGGCTCCCATTACTGTCCATTTCTTCAAGCCCAGAACTTGCTTCGACTTGAAAAAGTTCATTGAGCAGAATATCAAGATAACCTATCATCATAGGGCAGATACAGAAGACTATTGGGCTGACTGTGCCGATGATTTTGAGGCCCGAAGGAGGCATTATGGCAGGTTCTCTCTACAATTGATCCAAGAACTCGGCTTGTACCAAGTTCCTGAAGGACTCAAGGATGACAACTCTGATCTATACTCATATGAGTATGATAATGTGGTTAAGCACACTCCCTTGGAGGACTTGGATTGGTTTAAAAAAGAGAAAGATGATTTGGCTGAGATCCTGGCTCCAGTCTTAGTCAGGACTAAGATCTGGTTTGATAGAAAAGTCCGAGAGCTTAGGAGGCACTCAGGGGAATCCTCCTCCAAGGATGTTTCAACACCAAGGAGGGAAGCATCGACTCCAAGATCAGACACACCTGTGCAAACCCCTCCTGCCTCGTCAACTCAAGGACCTGCAGCTTCTACTCCTTCTTCATCCACCCAGGTATACCAGAAGAAATTCAAAGAAGTTAAGAAGGAGCCTGTGGAAGAAGATCCCCAGAGAAAGCATGCTAGAATTGCCTTCGGGGCCAGAGAACATTATTGTTCTCAGTGAAAGTGAAGAGAGTGAAGTGCCAGCTCCTTCAAGCGCCCCTGAAGCTCCAACGGATAAGGACAAGGAAGTCCAGAGCACTGAACTTCCAAGTGCTATTGATTCCTCTGCACCAGTTGTCTCAAGCGCCCACTCATGTCTCAACTCGAGACAACAGCAGTACAGACCTTGGGCACTATGAGTTCTCTGTCTCTTGGTCCTCTTGCCCCACCTACTTCTTCCTCCTCCTCTTTTGCATGGGTGCAACCTCTTGTCGACAGTAGGAAGAGAAAATCTTCCTCTCGGAGCTCAGGGCCAAATTTTGATGTTGTGGCAGCTTTGTTAGGCACTACTCCTCCTTCTCGCGCCAAAAAAGCCAGAATCACCTCCAGGATAGTGTCTGATGCTCAGGGCCAGCAATTCCTGGAGATAGCTAAGCCTACAGTAGATAAACCAGAGCAGGATTTGCAGGCATCTGACCTAGAACTCTCAAGGATTCCTATGGGAGAGTCTACCCCTGAAGGTGAGATCCACAATCTCCAGGAAACGGTCACAAGAGTCATTGGGAGGGTAGAAAAAGGGCAGCAAACTATAGAACAGTTGGAAGAACAAGCCCAGATTCTCACAGGTTTTATCAAATCTCTTTTGTCCAAGGACAAAGTTTTGGACCCTACCCCATTGACTACTCTTCCACCACCTGTGATTTTGAGCCAAGATGAGGTACAAAGTATCAAGGATATGCACAAGTATTCCGTCTATGGCAGAGCTATGGAGGCCATGGTGGAAGATATGCTTGTTGCAGGATTGAACTTCATCGATGAAGCTTTCAAACTCCACGGAAAAGTGAACAACTTGCAACAGAAGCTCTCTTCCACTATTGGGATCATAGATAAAGAGCTTAAACTTTGGAGTAGTTGCATAGTAGACCTCCGCCTCATGGGACAAACAGATGAAAACATTTTATTGGCGAGTAAGGTTTTTGATGATGTAAAGGATAATCTGTCAAAGTCCTGGGTTTACAGCGTGGAGTGGAAGATCAAGGTCCTGGAGGAAGCTTCGGGAGAATTGAAGAATAGCTGGCAGAAGGGTGAGGCTTTCAAAACACTAGTTGTATCTGCTTTCAAAGATATACATTGTCATCTTCAGGATGAGACTTCTGGTGTGCCTCTCTCCCTACAAGAAATCAAAGCTCAATTCAGAGCTTTTGTCAAAGATAATCTGTTCAAGGAAAGCTCCATTTCCAAAGAGAAAATGAAAGAAATCTGCTCTCTTCAATCTGCCATTGAAGAAGCAAATAAGGACTATCATACTCATGTCGAGTTTGATAAGGAAATGGAGAAGTGCCTCGGATTTTGGACCCAGTCTACAGCCAACACGTCAGTCCCTCGTGGCAGAGACATAGCCGAGGCGCTGAAGAGATTCAGACAGTGGATTTTAAAATCAGTGGGTCCCTCCCAGTCATAAGCACCTGTCTTCTTCTCCTAATTCTTCTCTTCTCTTCCCATTCTTTCTCTCGGATTTGTTGTAATAAGTTGGGGTATTGCGATTGGCAACCCTTAACTAATCTTTAGTTAAAAGAAGTAGTTACCGAGGGTAACTGATTTGTAAACTATATAATGGCCTCTCCTCGCCATTTTGAAGGAGGAAGAACTTGGCTTATTTTCTGAAAGTGTAAAATAAATCATAAAGAAATCAATACAGAAGGACTTTTCATTCTTTGTCTATCTGATTTCCTTTTATCCCTAAGTTATTCATTTAATCTTGCCAAGATCATTTGTCTATATTATGTTAAGAAGCTTTGTATTCTTGCAGATGTTATTTACAGAACTTTGTGTCTTTCAAATTTCATCTTAATTATATGATACAAATGATCTTGTTTCAATTCACTGTACCTTCGCATACATAAAGAATTACTCTGTCATCTATAATTCTGAATGGTGCCTTTCTGCTCATTCTCGTATTCTCATTCCTCAGTCCTTTTGTAGTTGATGATCCTAAAACAAAACACTTTCATAATATCCAAGTTCCACAAGAAAATCATGTTTTGTATATGTGTAAATAGGTTCGTTTCTGAATAAGGGAACCTCTCCCATTAAAGAGGAGGGACTTCTTGTCCCCTGACTGTTGCTCTTTGTGAAGTCCTATTTGATGAACAACAGATCCGAATCCGTAGGGGCTGAGACGGTGAAGGCTTCTTCTGCCAAATAGCCTGCCATGAGGAGGGAGGAGCTTTACATGCTTTTGAAAGTGACCGGGCTGTTTACAATGAAACAATAGTTCGAAACAGTCTCATAGTCGACCTTTTGAACCCATTTGCTGCGTTGGGGGAGAGAATCACAATCCGATCTTGCAATTTTTTAGAGATGTCAACAGAAATACAAACCCTGGCGAAAGAAGAAAGGGATCCTTTGAGTGTCACAGGGTCGATACGGATGACACGCCCCAAACTGGAACAAATTTGTGAAAGAGAAGAGGGGGACCAAGTACTCACTAGGGAGGGAATAAAGATGAATCCAAACATGAAAACCTTCCATATTAGCGAGATCTGGATTGAAATGAGCCGACCACCTGCGAAGAAGAAGCCCTGAATTGAGAAGCAGAAACTCTTTCCTCTCAAGGGAATCGTCCCTTTGAGCTTGGCTACGAAAAATGACAAGGAAGAATCCTTTGTCCAAGAATCTAACGCGGAGACCGCTACCCCATTGGGTATCGCACAGGCGCGAATTCTATCTGGCCAAAGGTGACGACCCACAAACTTAGCGATGATGGCCCATGACCAAGAAGGAGCAGTTGAGAATCGAGGTCGACAGAACTTTCCAGAGAGACTGTCATGAAATCCGTGGTCTCCAAGTCTTCAAGTCCGGGAGCACTCCCCAAACAATCACTTGAAGACAAAATCGAAGGGACCAAACTGGGACCCGATCTGAGTGAAAAAGAGTCAGATCTACTAGGGCCCGCCGAACCGCCAGGCACTCCATCCAAACTAGGGAATGATGGAGGTCGTTCTTAGTGGGCAATTTGAAAAAAATGATCGTTTCTGCGGCTGCCCTAGGGAATTCGGGACGACTTTTTCCGCTTCATTTTTTTGGTTATGTGGTGAAGTTACTCTTATATGTTGACGATCTTATTCTAATTTCTAAAACAACTCAAGGATTGAGGGATCATTTGAAAGCCTTAGAACTCTTTTGCTAAGAAGTCGGGATGCAAGTGAACATTAACAAAACCAAAGTCATGATTTTTTCTTTAAAAAGGAAAGAGAAACAAATTAACTTTATTTTTGAGGGGAATTATTGGAAATTGTAATAAAATACAAATATCTTGGGATTGATTTGCACAACAAACTTAGTTGGGAGACTTGTAGAGAAAAAATGATACAGGGGGTTGGAAAACATCTTACCTACTTCAAAATAGGTGTAGGATCGGTTGAACTTTGGGATTGGAAAACTAAGAAAACCCTTTTTGGATTGCTAGTCATCCTGGTTACCCTTTATGGTTGCGAAGTATGGGGGAGTAGCATGTCAAATCATGGGTGGAGACAATTAGAAAGAATCTAGAAACATCTAATCACAAGCACTCTTAAAGTCAAATCAACAAAGTCCCTTATGAGATCCTGTTGGCTAAAGTAGGTACTTTCTGATGGAAGCATCAGTAATAACTCGGTTGCTAAGTTATTTGAAAAAGGTTAAAAGCATGGATAATCATTGCTGACCCAAAATGGTTGTGGTGGAAAAAATAGAACGTAGAAAGAAAACTTGGATGAAGCAGAACAACAAATGGGGCATCAACTTTCAGGTGTGTCCTAACAACAAGGAAATAAAAACTATGTGATAGAAAAATTTAGGACTACCATGTGGATAGAAGCAGTTGGTCGAAAGAAAACATACTACATCAAAGAATTTAACCCCACTTGGGAGCATGATGAAAAAACTTATCTAGGGGCAACTATCAAGGGTAAAGCAAGGATTTTAGGGAAAGGTGGAGATCACTCATCTTTTTTCGCAAGCAAAGGGGTGGTAGAGATGGAATGGCACTTCATCATGGAGTGTTCAACTTATGATGATATTCGTATCAATATGAAAATGACTTGAAGGTGGACAAATTAAATGAGTTATTCAAAAAAACAAGACTTGAAAAGATCACGAGTTTTGTGCTCAAGATTCACAGTAGAAGATCTGATATTGAAAAGAGTTTGAAATCATCTTAAAGTCTCAACTTTTGGTCCCATAGACTCTTTAGTCTTGTGGATGTCATTAAAATCTTTCATTTCATTTCTTAAGCTATAATTGTGATCAATCTTCACACAAATTCATCCTACATTGTCCGTGTTTTCCTCTTATTGTTTAAGAACCTATTCACCCAACAAATTATTTTCAATTCTACTGGATGCATTTACAT
The DNA here is from genome assembly GCA_018340775.1 of Taxus wallichiana var. yunnanensis. Lineage (NCBI taxonomy): Eukaryota > Viridiplantae > Streptophyta > Pinopsida > Cupressales > Taxaceae > Taxus > Taxus wallichiana. The sequence continues at coordinate 28,072,841 of CM031238.1, read as the reverse complement.
TTTTACGCCGGACAATTTCCCAGCAAAGTTTTTCCGGCCGTTCCAACTTCTGCCCTGTTTCATTTTCCCCTGAAAATCTACCCCTTTTATCGTCTGCCATGGCCAAAATTCATCATTTGCACAGAAGATTTTCCTTTTGCCCCCCCCCCCCCCTCCATTAATATAAAATTACAATTTTTCAAATTCTATTGTAAAAGTACCAATTTTGAAGGTCTGCAGCTCAATTTTCATGCATTCATTTATCTCTCGAATCTTCACGCATGGGAATCGCTGGTATGCCATCTGGATATCTCTGCTTTGCTCTGACTGCTCCCACGACTCTCTATTTAAACATCCAAACTCCTATTTTCAGTTGCAAACGTCTGTTTTAAACATTTCCCATTTAATCCTGACATTTTTACAATGTCCATCCATTTAGAAGTAGGCATTACAAAAGATTGAATATATATGGGTTTTGGAGGTGTTGGAAACATTGCATTTAGAACAAAAACAAGAGACATAATTCTGCTGAATTTGGGGAAGAATTTTGTGGCTGATTTGGTACAGCTGGCTCCATATATTAATTTGTTGTTCACAATTCCTTTGAAGATTAATTCTTACACAATGTCATGGAGTGCAGATTCAACCTGTTCAGTTCATCTTTGCTAGCATATGCCTAGCCTATGCCAAAATAAGAGCTTTGAAACAGGTGTACGGAAATCAACCAAAGCATAATGGAGAATCCGTGGTAGATATGCATGCAAAATGTGGAAGCATGCACAAGGCATGCGAATTGTCGGATAAAATTCCTAAAAGAAATATGTTCTCGTGGACTGCAATGATTGCGGGATATGCACAAAATGGTTTTGTTGAAACTGCCTTGGAACCCATTTGAATTTAATTACAGCTGGATTTTGATAACCGATTGGTAGATCATTTCACACAAGAGTTCAAAAGGAAATACAACGAAGGATGACAGTGGTAGTGCCAGAGCCCTTCGGAGGTTGAGAACTGCTTGTTAGAGAGCGAAGAGGACAGTGTCTTCAACTGCCCAGACCACCATTGAAATTGATTCATTGTATGAAGGTATTGACTTCTACTCTACGATTACGAGGGCTAGATTTGAAGAGCTTAACATGGATCTCTTCAGGGAATGTATGGAGCCGGTTGAGAAGTGTTTGAGGATGCCAAAATGGACAAAATGGGAAGGAGCTATGTAAGAGCATCAACTTTGATGAAGGTATTGCTGATGGTGTAACTGTAGAGGCTGCAATTTTGAGTGGAAAAGGAAATGAGAAAGTGCAAGATTTGCTGCTACTGCTTGTGCATGAATAGGAGCTTTGAAACATGGCGTGAACATCTTGCTCCTCCATCACCTTGTGCTTTATGCCAAACAAAGAACTGCATTTTAGCAGATATCTTTGTTGCGAGTGCCCCAGCAGATATGTCTGCAAAATGTGGAAGCATGTGAACTGTTTGAAAAATGCCCAAAGATATGCGGTCTCATGGACTGTAGTGAGAAATTGGTGGTGTTGAAAACCATGAAATCCATAGGAGACTTTGGTTTGCTAGTGCAAGTATGTTATGAACTGTAGTTTTGATTGTCAAAAACTTGTTTGCATGCACCCGGTGTCCCTATGTGCAGACAATGAGGTTTCGCCTCTTTGCTATAGCAAGATTTACTACCATACACTTCCACGTTTCTTTCTCATTCTGTATAACTTTTGGGTGGTCTTACATCCATGCTCTTGTATCTTGCATTGTGTATTTGTGTGTAACAACGTTTAATAGTTACAACCCCCATTGGCATGTCTGCTGTGTGAAGAATAGCCCGACCAATATCCCCGAGTGCCGAAGGAGTAGTCCGACCAACGCCCCCGAGTGTCGAAGGAGTAGTTCGACCAATGTCCCCGAGTGTGCGATAGTTATGCGATAGTGCTTTGCGGAGTAGTCCGACCAACGCCTCACGAGTGTCGAAGGAGTAGTCCGACCAATGTTCCTAAGTGAGCGATAGTTATGCGATAGTGCTGCTAGAGTAGTCCGACCAACGCCCCACGAGTGTGTGGCGGTTGTGCGAAGGCGATATGAAGTGTACACCGGTACATGCACGAGAGGGTATGAAACCTAGGCTTTAGCTGAACGGAGGTAGTGTGAAACTTGTGCACTTGGTGGTCCCATCCTCACCCAGGCTAAATTCACCGAGGCTGGTAGAGACTGTGCTAAAAATGTAATATGTAATGATTCCTCTAATTTCCCAAAAAAAAAAAAAACAGCGTTTAATAGTTACACTGAGCATCTTCTTGGTATTGTTTAGGCGCAAACTAGGACTATAACACTCTTTGACTATCAATTTTGAGCACTATTTGAGTACGACTCACCTCTTGCTTATTACCCTCATTTAAGTGATTAATTTTTTTTTGTTGGGGATTAAATGAGTATGTATTTCGATCTTGAATCCTATAGCTTACATTTTCATTTTTACATTGTTGAATATGGAGCATTAACATGCAGGTGACATTGTTTCACTAAATGCAACCAACAAGTGTTCAATTTGATTGGGTTATTTTTGCTAACATGCAAAAATAAGAGCTTTAATCAAGGCATGGACATCCACCATAACATTATAGAGAAGGCTTGCGGTTGCCTTGGGAGAAATGTCTCGTAAAATGTGGAAACATGCATAATGTATGTGAATCTGTTTAACTAAATCCTTGGGATAAATGTAGTCTCATGGATTGCAATGATTGTGAGATATGCAAAAAGGGTTTTGTTGAAAAGACCTATACAACTTTAGGAAAATACAATTAATCAACTAGTTGACACAGCTTCCTCATAAAACATTGATGTCGTTTCACCAAATGCAACCAACAAGTGTCCAATATGATCAGTTCACCTTTGCTAGCATGCTACCAACCTATACAAAAACAATAGCTTTGAAATTGCATGGACATCATGCTCCTCCCTCACCTTGTGCTTTGTGTCGAATGAAGAACAACATCTCAACTCAGGGGTTTGCATAATAGGAAGTGTTTTTGTCCGGATATTGTAGTTGCATGTGCCATGCTTGATATGTGTGTAAAATGCGATTACAAGACCTTGAAACTTGTAAATACTAGAATGGTTCCAGTGAAAAAGTCTTGGAATCTTTCAAGCAATTGCATTTGGTAGGTGTAAATCTAGATTTCACAACCTTTGTCAATGTACTACCATCTCATGGCAAAATAAGAGCTTTAGAATAGGGTATGGACATCCATCAAAATCAGAACGCCTTGATTTTTGTAAGTTATCATGGTGATTACTTTTCATAATGTTGAATTGTTGAAATGAAGGCAAACATGTTAAGATATATTTTGATCTTAAAGGAATGTGTTGCTAATTTGGACTCTTGTATATTGTAATTTGTTTACTTGGGACAGCAATTATTATTGCTTGTATGTTGCTAATGTGACAACAGATCTATCATATGCTTGATGAACTCTATTCGCTGATTTGATAAAGACACCTTGAATCAATTCCATTGATCCAAGGTATGTTGTGGCCTTCTTGTAATCGCTTTGCCGATTTACTTTTAAACCAGACTGAAGGTTGATATAAATGTCGGCAAAGCACTGATTTCGTGGTATGAATAGTGCACGTAGATGCCAACGAAAAAGGTTCGATTCTCAAACCATACTCTTGTAACGCTAGACCCCGTAAGGCGATAAAGGCCTGGATGCGGGTGGCTCAGGTATGTGGAACGTGGGACGAAACGTCCTGCATAGTGCTGAATTTGGATGTCAGTCGGAAGGACTTGATTTGAAATTGATTAATTAAGTGTGAGGGGATTAGACCCTAATCTACCCCTAAGTTCTACCTTATACCCTAACTACTATCCTATGTGGATTTTTAAATTCTATAAGGGTGAAAATAAATCTAAATCCTATTAACCTATGAACTAGGCGATGACCTAGATATGGACACTATTAAAAATCCTAAACTAAACCTAACCTAAGGAAGGGGACGCACAGACCCATGTGGATGGAAAGGATAAGGGAGGATGGTAGGAAATTTAATAGAGCAATGAATGTGGTCCTTGCGTGGACAGCGCCAAGTTTGGCGGGAACAGGGAAAATTTAGGGGCATCTAGTTAGCCATGAGACTAAACTTTGTTTTCATGCAAAATTTGAAATTTGGCAATTTGCCAACCCGAGTCGGCGGTGGCGTGAGGAAAAAGGAAAAGGCAGAGCCTTCAATGCATTTAATTTTCTTGGTCTTCGCGACCAGCCCGCCTTGGAAAGAGTATGGAGGAAATTTTGTTGGTCATTGTGTTCTTTCGGGTTTTTGGAAGTTGCTCTGCATTTGGTTTTTCACGGTTCTGTCGAACCCGCTGTGTTTGATTGTTATCTCTGTTTCTTTGGAAAATCTAAGGCTATTTTTGAGCCTGTAGAGGAAGGTGATTGTTTGGGAAGCTCTGCTACTGTCGCCGTGGAAGGAAATAACTCCTGTAGGCGCGGTTTTCTTCGAGCTTCAAGGAAGATTACAGGCATGTTAAGCCCTTCTCCTTAAACTGCTTGCTTTGCTTAATCGTCTCATTAAAACAACCCTGCTCTTCTGATGAGGGGGTTTTGGTTTATTCGATTTTGCTGTCATGTAGAAGAGATTTTGGGTTGAGTCGTTTTCTTGTTGTATGCGACTTGGGTATTTCTTTGTTAATGGTATATTGAATGAAATTGTGCATGCTGTGCGAGTTTGTTTTGATATTGTTGAGCAATCGTTCTTTTGCCAATATGAGCTTGAGTGGTGGAATGTATTAGCTATGCGAGTAATATTCTGAGTGCTGTGCTTTTTTCTTTTGTAAAAATGGAAGGATGAACACAACTCGGGTATTCTTGGGTGTTGAAGAAAGTGATTATTCTTCTTACTGAATTTATTAATGGACTATGTTTTCTCCTTGCTGTTTGAAATCAGAAGGTGATGGAAAGTTGATTTTATTGTGTTTTGTGGATGCGGTTTGATCTTCTAATTCGAACTGTCATCGTGAAAACGAACTTGGCTTTGAATTTCTGTGCAAACGAATGAAATACATGTGAATTAGCTTGCTGTTTGAGACTGTTTTGACTGTACCATGCTTGCGCATCTAATACCCTATGCGGGTTTGCCTTGATAAAGGTATTGTTATATAAATATTGTATTTTCTGGGTTCTGCGCATCATTGTGAAATAGGAGAATGAGGTTTTCGGATTTAAATGTTTGTTGAGAAAGAACTCGAACTGGGTATTTCTTGTAAATGGGTACATTGAATGAAATTGTACATGCGTTGTGTGAGTTTGTTTGACATTGTTGAACAATCATTCTATTGTCAATATGGGTTTGAGCTGTCATTATAAAACAAACACAACTTGGGTGTTCTTATTACATTTTGAAGAAAATGATTGTTTCTTTACTGAAATTATAAGGAAACGAGTTCTTCTTCTTTCTGCTATTTTAAATTTTGAAAGAAATGGTAATTGGGTTTCATTGAGCATTATAGGTTCGGCTTGATGGAAGTGACAGTGATATTTAGATTGTTTCACGAGTCTTTGTGTTTTTCGTACAAACGGAAGATTGAAATGTTTCGTGTGATCTACGATTTTGCATTGTCATTCAAAACGAACTCGACTTGAGTGATTCTTGTTGTGTTTGAAGAAAATGGGTGTTTTCTCATTGAAATAATTACAGGAATGAATTTTTCTCTTCTTGTTGTTTGAATTCTGGAAATAGCAACAATAGAGCTTCACTGTACACTACGGGTTGGACTTGCTGTAGGTAACCGCAAAGTGCAAATTATTATTTATGAACTGTGTGCGTTCATAGGTATAGAAAGTCGTGTGAATATTTGATAAAGCGACTGTATAACTGTTCATTTGGTCATAATACGGTAAGAAGTATGAATTCTTCTAGTTCAAGAAGAACATAGTATGCATCCTTACATTGTTTGTTCTATGATGGATACGATGTTTTACCAACTTGTTTTTGGTATTCGTATGAGCCTGATTTAAAGGAAGTATTGATAGGGATGATAAATTCTTCCTTGTTTTCATTTAAAGCTGAATATGAATGGAATTATTCCTTGCTGTTGGAAAGTGAATTCTGAATGGATTTTGTAAGTTTCACTCTGAACTGTTATCATTGATTGATGTCTCGTTTGGATTTAATTTTCAGTACAGTCATGAGGAAAGGAAAAGGAGTGTGAATGGATAACTTGGAATAATGATCATTTCTTCTCTTATACAGTTAGAAATCTGTAATCGTTAAGGAACGAATTTTATATTGCTTGGGATTAAGCATCTATATTTTATTGTTGTTTACTTTTCTCATCTGTACTTGATTGCTTGAAATCAAATGAGTTGCATGAACTGAAAGGAAAGTAATTGGTTTATATTTTCAGTCAAATTTTATCCTTTGAATTTATTACTAATGTAAGGGAATGGAATTGATAGCAGTTATGTTATAACAGCAGTATACATACTTGTATTCCTAGTTCTTACAAATGTTGTAATCTGGAACTGTTGAAGGAAATTGCGTCTTGTAATGGTTATGTGGGAAAAAGGGCAGTAATCCTTTGACTGATTGGGATGGTAATTAGATGTTTCAGTTGTTATGCTGATCATTCTTTTTGTTACTTAATTCTGAATTGATGTTCATATTAACGTTTCATAAAAGCAGGGTTCTTTTATTGAGACAGGTTAATTAAAAGCACCTCATTTTAATGACAAGTGCTTAATATGCTCGATTGATGAACCGACCCGTGCAAGTAATTTTGAGATGGAACTTGAGTAAAACGAAGACATGGTTGTTTTTGATACTTCTTTTGATTGTCGAAGATGGATTGTATTTGATAGTTATTATTCCTCTACGAGGAATTGAGAAAAGAAGAAATTACATTCTTCTATCTTATGAGTTGTAATGTTGTTTAATATAAACAAAGTCCAGTAATTTGGACTGGCAAATGTATAGATTATGAAATGGATTGATGAATACAAATACAAGTGTGATATTTTAATGACTGTATCAGTTTGATATTGTTGATTAAGTTGGGAATATAACATTATTCCTTGATTTGGAATTATTCAATTGTTCTTGGATGGATTTAAAAGGAAATGATATCTATTCTTACCTAAATGCAACTTTTACGTTGAAATGTGCAATTAGTTCATACTTGGGTTAAGATGAATTTTTAATTGACATTAAAAAGGATTTAGGAAGAACATGATCTCTTAATTGAATGGTATTCGGGATTAGCTTGAAAGCTAAGGAATATCAAATAACTTAGGAGCAAGTTGAACCTCGTATTCGGACTCCGTTAATAGACTTGAATGTTAAATTCAAAAAGTAAGGATATGGGAAAAATATATCCAGGGCTAACAGACCTTAACTATGTAAGGTTAAGGAGAATAAATGAATATATTCATTGAGAATTAGACCTCGTTTAAATGACGTCTAATAAGTGGAATTCTGAATTTGTTTACGGATTGTGGAAAACTTGGTTAAGTTTAATAGGTTAAACTTATTAAGTCTATCGGTAATGATGGGTGCTTAATCCAAGGATTAAGAAAAGAACCAAGTAGAGAAAATGCAACCCTTGATTTGACGGAGAAGATGCATAGTAAGCTAGAAGACGGATTTAGTCTCTCAAGTAGCTACATACAACTATAACAAGAACGAGGATAAAGGATCGAGCATGGTTCTTTGAAAGTTGATCTTAAATATTAAGATCATAACCTAATCATTTGAGCTAGATGTGTACTCGATGGGAGGATTCCGTAGGACATTGACATACGGCGGCTACTGACATGGTGTCTTCATGAAGGCGGGGCCTTCATGACGACATAATGTTATAGCGACATATATTACAATGCCCTCCCGAATTAAATCATCAAGATTACATAAGCTGGATACTAAGTTCTTGGCTGGGGATAGGAATGTGATCACATATACGGAGTGACTCCGGAGGACTAAAGATAACTAGACACACGGAGTCGTCTAGGGATGACACCGTATGTCTGCGTATCTTTAGTTACCATGAGTAACTTCCTATACTCATTCATATTGCTAGTTGGGGTTAGAGTTGACCTTAATTGGAAGGACTGGTAGAGACCAGGAAAGACCATTCTAGATAACAGACGAAGTGAGGTGAAGGACGTATTCCATTGGTGTGTATCACATCCTGGAATATGATCATGCAAAGCATGTGAAAATCTTTGGCCAAAGTATCGCAAGTCTTGGTTGCGTTGTCTTAATCACCTAATTTAAGATGCGGGATGTCGGATGAATATCGAGTGAAGATATTCGAGATAGGCTTCTTAAATGGATCACTTCGATAACCTAGGAACGGTAAGAGAACCTTGTATATATATTATACTATGCATGAAATAACATGAAGGATCGGTAAGTTGCCGAGTCATGAAATGAGAGATCATTTGAAACTCAAGAGCCATGTAATGGGAGATCGGTAGTTCTTGAGTCATTTATAGCGAAGATATGAATCTGTTATATGATTGAATGGCATTGGAATGTGTGTTCCATATTACAAATATGTGAACAGAGCACATTAGTTTTAAAGGGAAATTGTGTGATCCAAAGCTGCATTATTTGGACAGAGAACAATTATTAAAACTTGAACGTGTGTTTGAATTATATAATTCATAACGAGGAACGTTGTATAAAAAAAAAAATAAATTTTCCCCTTGTTATAGTATCTTAAAATGGGGATGTTACAAAAATATAATGGAAAGTATAGTTTTGTATATTGTTATAGTTGTTAATATCTCTCTAGACACGGTATATAAAATTTCTAAGTATATGCAAAGCACAAACTATTTGGCAAGATGACTCGAGAATATGTGTTTTCAAGGAATGCATATCTTTCATTCATTTTGACATCAAAATTAAATCATAGAGTAACTTCGGCGTGAAATCACTTCCAATGTAGTTTGCAACTCATGTGCAATTGTTAGTGTTAAACATTTAATGTACTTTTTCTAATAAGGCATTCACAAAATGACATGGTTACATGGTTTTTTAGTACGATGTATTGTTGGACGATTTGATCAAACATTATGTGTGTGTGTTTTTTTTTTGGTACATGTCATCCTTGCGTATACAATTTTCTTAGTTGCGCCTCACTTTTTCTAATTGTTTTACCCGTCCCATAGGCTGTCGACATTAAAATATCTTCTTCTTCTTCCTAGATCATTTTGGCGCCACCATAGCACTTCAGTTGCTATTATACCTTCCAATTAAAATTAAGACTAGCACTTTAGATCTGATCCCTGCATGGCACATAGCGCAGATAAAATGGGAACATTTAAAGTAATCTCGCAGATGTATTACGCTTTTTCCGAAAATAAATGCTCCCCTCACGTCCATTAACTTTATAACACACCCGGGATACTTTTGTAATGCATTCTTTAACCTCTTTTTGAAAAACAAAAACTCTGAAAAATTATGGACGCGCGTTTTATAGATCAAGGTCACCATGTTATTCTGGACAATGGAATTGTTCAGATCACGATATCGAAACCTGGGGGCATCATTACAGGCCTACGTTATGGAGGCCTTGATAATCTGCTCGAAGTTCTTAACAAAGAGACTAACAGAGGGTAAGAAATATATAAATATCTATATGCTGCTCGATTATTTGTTTGGATAGTCAGAACTATTATTTATTCATGTAATTGTCATCATGTTTTTGGCGCTTTACAGGTACTGGGATCTCAATTGGAACGAGCCAGGAGGCAAGGATACTTTCGATGTGTATGCCATTTATTTGTTGCCCTTTCTTAAATTATTATTGTTATATTTTTGTTTTTAAATGTTAATTGTATGGTGTTTAGGATAGATAGGTAAATTGCAGACAACGATAGAATTATTGCAGCATGCTTACAGGTTTAACTATTTTCAAGGTTTGATACGGGTTTTTACGAAAATTAGACGATTTTCAAGCCATGATGGGCTAGATTGTAGCATGCTTACTTGTTTAGCTATTTATTAGGGTTGACTAGGGTTACGATATTTAGGCGAATTGCAGACCGTAATGTATGAGGTTGTAGCATGCTTAAGACAAAAATACCACGGAATTTAAAGGCTTTGTATGATTACTTTAGAGGTTTTCCTATGATATTTAAGCAGTTTGGAGACCATGATAGCATGTTTAGGATAAAAATGCGGATGCTATGCAATTTTATAATCTTTGCTTAGACACTTCGTTATTTGGAAGGTTTAATAGGGGTTTATTTACGACTTTGGACTAGATTGTAAGGTCAATTGCAGACTGTGGACTATAGATTGTTGCATGTTTAGGACAATAGCATTGAGCAATGTATAGCCGTTTGCTTTGATATTTTTTTATTTTACAAGGGTTAGTAGGGTTTAATTATGAAAATGTGGTGAATTGCAGACCCTGATGGTCTAGATTGCAAGATGCTTACATTTTTTTCTATTTACAAGGTTTAATCTGGTGTTTTCAAGCGATTTTTAGGGGAGTTGCAGACCATGATGGACGAGTCTGTTGCATGTGTAGGATAAAATGCCCTGCAATTTACAGCCTTTTTTCAAAATAATTTTTATCTATGTGGGTCAATCGGGGGTTGTTTATGATATATAGGTGATTTCCAGACCTTTCCTTATTATTTTCTATAGAGGTTAAATGGGTTTTGTTTAGGATAATTACACAAATTGCAGACCGTGATGGGCCAGGTTGTATCATGTCTAGGATGAAAATACTGCCCAACTAATAGCCATTCATTAAATATTTAACTATCAATAAAACTTTTGGAGATTTGCAGATGGTGATGGACTAGATTTTCGCATGGTTAGGGCAAAAATTCCATGCAATTGATAGCCTCTCCATAAGTATTTTGTTATTTACAATGGTTTATAGGGGATTATCTACAAAAACAGGTAAATAATAGAGTGTGATAGATTAGATTGATGTGTGATTAGGACAAATGATCTGCGTGAATAATTTATTGTTAGATTATTAGATAAAATTTATTTTTTTGTAGGATTTTACGTGTGCGTAACTAAGCAATCTCAAGATGGCTTTCATGAAGCAAATTTATTGTTTACAAGGGTTACGTAGGGCCTAATTTATGATAATTAGGAAAATATCAGATTGCTAGGGACTAGGTTGTTGCATGTTTAGTGCAACTGTGTGATATGCAGCATTTGCTTCAATATCTTGTTATTTAGAAGGATTTATATTGGGGTTTATTTCTGATATTAGGCAATTGCAGACTGTGATGGACTAGATTGTTCGTTGTACTATGTTTAGGACTATAATATTGAGCAAATTATGTCCCTTAAATGTTTTGTTATTTATAAGAGAACTGGGATTAATTTCCAATAAATAGGTAAATTGCATATCATGTTAGGTTGGATAGTAGGATTCTTGGGACAAAATACCATACAGGTTACAGCATTTGCTTAAATATTTCGTTATTTCCAAGGGTATATAGGAGACTGTTTACAATAATTAGGTGAATTTTAAATGTTACAGAGTTAATTGTAGCATGTTCAGGTAAATAAAAAACATGCAATATAAATGATAAGACATTTTATTAATTGCAAGGGTTAATAGTAGTTTGTCCACAATAATTAGTCGAATTGCAGACTCTACTGGCCTGGATTGTAGCAGGTTTAGGACAAAAGTACCATGGAATTTATATGCTTTCCTTAAATATTTTGTTCCTTTATAAGGGTTAAACGGGCATTACGTAGGATAATCACACAAATTGCAGATCATCATGGAAAACATTGTACCAGGTTTAGGACAAAAATATTGTGAAATTTATAGCCTTTGCTCAGATGATTTATTATTTACAAGGCTTAATAGGGTTTTGTTTGCAATATTTAGTCGAATTACACACCATTTTTGTGCTAAATGGTAGCATGTTAATGACAAAAATACCAGCAATCTATAGCCTTTGTTTAAATATTTGGTTATTCACATGGGTTAATAGGGTTTTGGTTATGATATTTGGGCGAACTGCAAACCATGATAGGACAAATATAATGCAAAATATAGCCATTTGCTTAAATATTGTTTGTTTTTGATGAATTCCCCTTTTGGGTAACCTTTGGCCTAATTGCCTCGATCGAGGGGTCTAACTTCAATCAAATTCACAAGGGGCTTGTACTTGGTCTTGGGGGTACAATACACCCAAAGTAATCTTTGGATACAATATTGTTGTCATGAGTTTTTGCAAGGGCAAAATTCAAACTTGAAAGCATGACAACCATACCCTACCATGAAATTTTTTGCTTAAAGGTCATCCCGAGCCCTCCTCCAGATCATCCTAATTCCGTATTAGTCCTATCCCGTCCTTTCGAGTAGTCCAATGTGTTGTGTCATCATGTCCATAGGTGATTTAGGGATATCAAGTCCATTCAAGCACTTCCAAGACAAGATCCTTCAAGATAGACTCTTTGAGAAGCTTAAGAAAGGCTATTTTCTGGTCTTCCTAAGGCTGGTGCGCCCCCCGAAGCGGAATGAAAGGCTCAAATTCATCAAGGAGGTGTATCGGAGAGCTAAGAACATTGTGCAACTAGTTTTGGAAGATTTTGGGAAGTTTTAGAGGTTTTGGGATAGTTTCAACAAAAGCGGGTCTTGGAGGGTGAAGCAACTTGTAGTGCAAAAAACAGCCCTCGAGCTTCGGGAAGTGATTCCAGGAGCTCCGTGAAGAGTTGGAAGTCAAATGAAATATCTTTGGAAAGGTATTTCAGAGCTTTAGAGGATGGTGGTCTCACATTTTTCACAAGACTCAAGTAATTGTGACCATAGCTTGATTTCAGCATGCACAACATATGAGGCCGAAGAAACAACCATTTTTAGGATGTTCTTTAGGAGAATCAAGGTATGAGACCCCTCCCATTGTTTTTAGAAGGTGTTTTCCGTCAATTTCATATAAAGAAGTGTGGGAAAAGTCATTCGAGAACTCAAGTTACGCCTTCGTCAAGTTGCTCCCAAGGTAAGATTGAGGAGTTAGTCAAATTTTAGGTGGACACATGTCAAGCCCAGATGGTGGCACACTTTTTTTTTTGCACCGAGACGGTTGGGACACAAAAGTGTGCCTAGCCCCCATGTAGCCCCTTGGACCATGATACAACCGTCTTAGAGCCCAAATTGACCAGTTAAGCCCTTGTGCACCGGTTTCTAGCCCCTGACTTCATCCGTTACAAAGTGCCACGTGGACCAATTAGAGAGGGGTACACTTTTTTGCACCAACCTGTCACAAATGTTTGGGACGGTTGGGACACAAAAATCACTTAATTCACCCGTCCCAAAAATCGGGATGTCGGGCTTTGATCTTGCTCCCGGAGGTTACCTCGCTATCCGAGTGATAGGGTCTTGTTGATGGAACTATGCAAACAATTGGTGCACGTGAGCAAGAAGGTGAGAAACATTTGGGAAGAAGAAGCAAATTTCTTTCCCCATCTCACTCGGGATCTTCACTTGCAAAGTGCCCATGATTCCGCTAATCGGGATCAAATTTGAAGGGCTGGTTTGAATTTTATTGTGAAGGGAAAATATTGGACCAGCCCTTCGATGATGAAAAGTAGTATGAATATTTTACACTTCATATGACAAGAATAAATCAAGTACACACGTCATAAAAATTAAAAATATATATTTTTCTTAAAATGAGATTTTTTAATTACTAGTTGATTGGCACCTTAAATTAAAAAGAAAAATTCACTAATCAAAAAAATGACCCCTCAATCATAATGGTGTAAAATTAAGTTGCATTTAAACTGGTAAAATAATCAAATTATGATGTAAAGAAAGCCCAAATTTGCAATATTATAATTTCTAAAAATCATCATAACTAAAATAAGCATTAAATAAATTTAATAAATAAATACATAAACAAACAATTGAAATGAGACAAGAAGACACATATCAGTAAACACATAAATACCATCAAACTGTGTGGGACACTAGGATCTCTTATCAAAATCATTAAGAAAACTTGTAAATAATAAAATAAATAACTTTAACTTCTACTTGGATTTTAGTGCTAAAATTAAAACCCATTTGGATTCTTACCACTTCATTAAAAAATCCATTTGTATTTTAACCACTAAAATTAAAACCCATGTAAATTTTAACTAGTAAAATGCATTGAATTAGATATTTTCCAAATAAATTAAAGAAAATGTGCATTGCATTAATGTATCGAAACAACCACACTAACTATGTCACATAAATGATGTCGTACCAAATTAAACCACTTCATTAAACACACACACACCCTTCGTAATCCTCCCTAAATTTGTTCACAACCCTCTTCCTCAACTCCTTAGGCATATAGTTGAGCAACATTGTCTTGAGCACAATTGTAAATATAAAATTCTTGTTGGCCTCCACATCATTGTTATTGAACATAGTTAGAGAGAAGATACCAATGATGACTTGGAGGGGTTATTTAAATGGATGAAGAAGATTATTTCTACCTATTCTCCTTCTCGAAATGAGCTCCTCTCCTCCAAGTTGCATTCTGCAATCTCAAATAGGTCCAATCAACCTTTACATTAGGAAGTAACTTGACACTTAGCTCGGTTGTTCTTTGCTGATGGTTATGACGGGTGAGCTCCTCAAGTGATTCAACCTTTATTTTTCCTGAAAGCAAGCCCCATCTACCTTTTCCCCAAGATCCTTCTCCATTGCATACAAATAAAGCTAATCCAATCATCTTGGCCTGTGGCTTGTCTACATACCGAGCTCAAATTGATCTAGGTGATCTAGATCAAGACCATTACGAGCTCATCCCACCCTTTGGCACCAACACGACTCCCATAGAGCCTTCTTGACACCCTACATTGCGAGTCACAAATTGAAGTCACTCTTTGAGATCAATTCAACACTTTTCTCCAAGCTCTTCCCTAACCTCAGATATCCATCTCAACCCATATCCAAACTAGTGGCCACTCTACACGCTGGATCTGTTCCAAATCATGTTGTGCAAGACTCCCAAGTGTGCAGATATTTGTGTGCAAGTTGATCCTAGCTTTGTTCTATGTCTCTTAAGGTGGCTCTTGCAACAAACAAGCAAAAATAAGTACAAAATGGTAGATAAAACATCTGAATGAATCCCAAGTAAAGGCCATAATTGTAAACGGTAATATTTTGTTTTTAGGTATTTGTGCTCAAGTATTCGTTGAGCTGACATCAACAACTTGCTAGAAACTTGGGATTTGAGCTTAATAGTATTATAGCAGTATATTTATTATATTAAAACTTTTGTAATTTTAAGTATTACGCCTTGTCTAACGTATCTATGAGTCATGCGCAGAGCCTGTAAAGCTAGAGGTGATTTTTGTTTGTAGAAGTCATCACAAATATTTGTAAGATATAAAAATTTCATACAAATTATTTACAAACATTTTTTCACCATAGCCCTTCTTTTGACAGTTTTAAAAGTAACTTGCACTTTTGTATTGTCAAATGATTTTTACATTTTGATTTTTTTTTGACATGCAAATTTTTACGTCCTTTTCTAATGGGTTTGAGGCCTTGGGAGGGGTTGTGACGGGCTCAATTTTCAACCTTGCTGCCCATGATGTTGAAGCTGCCCTAGCCCCTATCAATATGCATTCATACACCTCTAGGGCAGATTTTGACATCAGAGAAGATCCAAACTCATTTCACTTGCCTGACTTGTGCCATGTACCTCAAATTGAAGATTTCTGGGCAAATTGTGTTGATGAATATGAGGTTTGGGAATGTAGTCATAAGAGGATGACAGTGGATCAAATGAGGGAATTCAAATTTGATTGGTATGAAGATGGTGTCCAAGAGGATGGCTCAGAAATGTTTGATCCGGAGTATCCCGCAATGAAGGCTTCTCCTCTTCCTCAGGTGGTTTGGAGTGTGCGTGAGTCTAGGGACATCAAAGAACAAATGGAGGTGGTGATCAAAAGGTCCAAAGAGTGGTTCAAAAGAAAGAGGGCTGATCTCATCTCGTCAGAAGCTTTCCATCCCTCCAGAGACAAGCATCCTACCACTCCTCCAAGGCCAAGGACAAGGCTCCCAGCTCGATTCATTCGGGTGAAAGCATGAAGAGGAAATAGATGAACCCAAGGCCCCTCGCTATAGGAGATTGCATAAAAAGGAAAAAGAACAGTGGAAGAACTTGTAGTGGATCTTGAAATGGGGGAAATTGATCCGGCCGACCTCTCCGCACCACAACAATCTCCAAGTACTTCATCTCTTGTTGTTACACCAGCCCCACTGCGTAGGATACCCCTTCTCATGTGGAGCAAGAAAGCGTGGTATTGTCAAGTGCCGAGCTAGAGACCATTGAGATCTTCCCCTAGGTGTAGGAGATGATCACGATGAAATCTGCACAAGGTAATAGGTAACCATTCTTGACTTCTCGGCTATCGCCTTGATGGTCAAACAAAAGAAAGGAATATTGGCTCAGGCGGCTTCTCGATTCTTTAGTGGCGCCTAGGGAAATTAATATATTGAGGTGGTCAAGCCGAAGGTCATCAAGCCCATTGAGGAAATGACCCCGATTGATTATGAAACGAGCACAATTCCCTTGGAGTGCAACACACGAGGGTGACGTGCACTTGTTCCAAGAGTCTTCCACTCACCTCGTCACGAGAATTCAAGAGTACAAAGAAAAGCTAGATCAAGTGGAAGACCACATTCACACCCTCACTTCATATGTCCAAGTGCTCCTGGATCCGAATGCCACTAATGCTCTCCCAACCGAGGAAGTCACTCCAGTAAGCAACTTTGATCCTGAGTCCATCAGGAAAATGCAAGGATTCACCATGCAAGGAAAGGCAAATGACAAGTGGGTGAATATGATCCTTGAGAAAGGGAAGGCGTTGTTGCTTTAGAGATGTTGACACTATTCATGTACATAGATGCCACGATCATGAAGATAGTCACAACGTGGGAGACAATTGAGGTGGAGAAAGATCATTTGGATTAGGTATACCCTTTGGTCATGGAGATGAGCAAAGTCAAGTCACCCCTCTTGGTCACTAAAGGTGTGTTCTTCTCGGCATTGGAAGACTTGTCTCATGTTTGGGCTCAAGTCCTAGTTGCTCGATTGAAATGATCAAGTGCGCCATTGATGAACTTGATTCACATGAAGAGGATGTCGCAAAAATGCAAAAGGATGCGAGAGGTTTAGGTGTAGAAGCTCGGAGTGCCGGTTGTGAATGAAGATACTACAATTGATGATCAGTTGAAATCATTTGAAGACTTAGTCCAAAAAGAGGCCGGAGATCCATTCTCGTTCAACGAGGACACATTGGAATCCCTGGTGGAAATTAGAGCAGTCATCTCCAACAACGCGAGAGATCATCAAGCTTGGTATTCAAAGTGCAAGAACATCAATTCCCTTGCGGAGAACTGGATCAAGTCATTGAACTTTGTCCATTTTCCTCAAGTGAAAAGGTGGCACTGCTGCGGCAACGAGATTCAATAAAGAATTCAAGGGCATTGAAATTTCACTTGTGGAGCTTTTAGGAGTTCGACGGTGGTGGGATCTTCATCGGAGTAGCTTTCTTCCTCTCTCCCTCTGTCTCTTCTCGCCTTCCTCTCTTTCCTTCCCCTCCCCCTTCTTCCTTCATTTTCTAATTCTTCGTTTGGGGTTGCACTTTTTTTTTCGTCTTATTCACTTTTCGTCTTATTCATTAATGTGACTATAGTCTAAAAATGTAATAAGTCACCCTTATTTTATAAAAGGGGACTTAATGTTCTTTCCTAGGAATACCAAAAGTCACATGTGGAAAAGGCAAGTGAAAAGACACATGGGGGTAGGCGAAGAGTCATTTCTTAGTCTATATAATGTAATGACACCCTCATTCTTAAGGGTTGTCAATTTTGTGCACTCAAGAGAGAGATTTATTTTGAGAAAGGAAAAAGAGATAGCATTCTTCTATTTTCCCTATCTATGTTTCTTCCATTCTCTAACATTGTACAACTTGTGAAGATGTCAATAAAGAAAGGAGTTTCTTCTTTTCATGATGCATGAATGTGTGCAACTTTGTGTGCATGGTTTCCTCTCATTGTTGATGTTCTAAGCATAGTTGTTTCTTTCCTATAAGTTGTGAATGTGATACTTTTGATTATCTTTGGCAAGAATATGATTTTCTACTTGTAAAGTTAAATCCCCCTTTCCTAATTTCTCACTCCCTCTTCCCCATCATTCAACAAATTCCTCCCTTGCAATTCATTGCAAGCATTTCTTCGGGTATAGTGGAGTGTGCCTGTTGGATCCCGGCCTCTTGGCCATCAACATATTTCTCTTTTGTTCATTCACAATAAAGTGGAGCTGCACCACACCTAAGCAAAGGGACCTAGAGTCCTAGAGCGTTGGCAAGATACCCACCAATATGTATCTTAGACACCTTTGCAAATTCTATTTTTACAAGCATGAATGCGCTTGGGAGAGGAAGAGATGCTCAAAATTTCATTGGAATCCGCCTTGGGTTTGTGAGATACGAGCACTTCACCGTTTTCGCTCATGGAAGTTTTTGGCAAAATTTCGGCATGGTGACGGCTGAAAAAGCAAGGTTTTGGTGTGATAGCAGCAATGGAGGAAGAGGAATGGATGTTCAATGCAATGGTGGAGTGATGGAAGTGACAAGAATGGAAGAAAATGGAAATTGCTTTGGCAGTGAGGGTTTGTGTGCGCACACACGGGAAGAAGTAGAAGCAACACACAAAATGGAAAAACTTGAAATTTCTTCAATCTTGGCACGGGCACACTTTCTTGTCCCAACCGTCCCAAACGTTTGGGACGGTTGGTGCAAAAAGTGCGCCCCTCCTCATTGGTCCAAGTGGCATTTAATGATTTGTCGTTGGGAAATTGGCCAAAAATCACTTAAAGCACCGGGGGCCAAAACATGGTCATATGGGTGACCTGGGAAGGGGCTGAGCATGGGTGGAGAAAAGTTTCCCAACCGTCCCAAACGTTTGGGACGGTTGGTGCAAAAAAGTGCTCCCCTTCCTCATTGGTCCATGAGGCGAAAGGGTGAGGGGGCTAGAAAAAGCCTCATAAGCAACTTTTAGGGTCATGTGAAGGACAAAGGCTATAATGGGGTTGGGCGCATTTTTGTGTCCCAACCGTCCCAAATGTTTGGGACGGTTGGTGCAAAAAAGTGCGCCCCTCTTTGATTGGTCCATGTGGCACTTTGTGGTTGGATGGAGGCGGGTGCTAGAAAATGGTGCACGGGGGCTTAACTGGGCAATTTGGGCTCAAAGAAGGTCATATCATGGTCCAGGGGGCTACATGGGGATTGGGCGCACTTTTGTGTCCCAACCGTCCCAAACGTTTGGGACGGTTGGTGCAAAAAAAGTGCATGCCAGCTTTGACTTGACATGTCCACCCAAAAATTTGATTAACTCCTTAATCTTACCTTGGGAGGCAACTTGATGGAGGCATAACTCGGGTGTCCGGAGGTCTTGTCATGCACTTCTTCATATGAAATTGACTGGAAATGGCCTTTTGAAAACAGTAGGAGGGGTCTCATACCTTGATTTTGCCCGCAACCTCCTAAAAAATAGGCTTTTTCTTCGGGCTCATAGGTTGTGCATGTTGGAATCGGACTATGTGCGAGAATTGCTTGTCATGTGAAGGATGTGAGACTACCTTCACTTAGAGCTACGAATTACCTTTCTGACGATATTTCGTTTGACCTCCAACTCTTTATAGAGCTCTTGGAATCACTTCCCAAAGCTCGGGGCTGTTTTTGCATTCGCAAGTGCTTCACCTCCGGGATCCGCTTTTCTTGAATTTGTCCCAAAACCTTTGAAACTTCCCAGAATCTTCCAAAATAAGTTTCACAACATTCTTAGCTCTCCGATACACCTCCTTGATGAGTTTGAGCCTTTCATTCCGCTTTGGGTGCGCTTTTGACCTTAGGAAGACTAGAAATAGCCATTCCTAAGCTTCTTGAAATGCTTGTCTTGAAGGATCTTAACTTGGAAGTTCTTGAATGAACTTTATATCCCTAAATCACCTATGGACTAGGTTGACACAACACATATGACCACTTAGAAGGGTAGGATAGGACTGATACATGGGTTAGGATGATCTGGAGGAGGGCTCGGGATGACTTTCAAACAAAAATTTTCATAGTAGGTGTAATGTCCCCTTTTTAATTAAAAAAAAAAAAAAAGAGAATCGATTTGCACATGTAAATTTAAAATAAAATACATATTTTTATGTGCAAATCAAAAATAAAAGAGAAATTTGATTTCATCTTGGGATAATAATTTCTTATTTTGAAGGTGAATTAAGTGACTAAGCAAGTCGCATTTTTTTAGAATTTTTTAATGTTTGGTATTTAAAATAAATCATTTTTTTCTAGGCATAGGTCGATCCATATGGGCCCCATTTGATTTAAATTCCTATGCATTTAATATTTGATTTGAGCGTGATCGCAGGCACTTTTTAAAATGATATTCCCTCCCAAATTTTGGTGCAAAGATGAGAGAGAACTTTGGAGGATGTGTAAGGCAAAAGATATAAAAGAAGATGTGGGTACTCTTTTTCGCATGTTGACGGTTTATTAAACTTATAATCATGCTTGAAGAAGGGATATATGCCCACTAATGATCTAAAACAAAAGGTGTTCTTCAACACCACCTTTGAGTGAAGTGTGTATGCCCTTTGAGCTTGAATTGATAAGTTAATTGCATCTTTTCTTCCATATATGTAAGTCGCCATTTTGGAGAGTGCATGAGCTTGTTGATGAAGGTTTTTGAGGGATTTGTGTGAGGGTTTCAATCTGATTTTTATAGCTGATTATTGTGCATCAAAGTTGACTTGTGTGGATGGTGTTTATGGTGCAAATTGGTGGTATTTGAAGCAAGTTCAAATCTGATCATTTCCAGCTTGTTTATTTAATTAATATGGCCATGATTTGACCATTTTTATGCTCATTAATATGGCTGGTAATTGCCTTTGCTAAATCAACTTGTGTAGAGGGTTTTAACAATCATTGCAAGGGGTTTTCTAATATTTTATGAGTTGTTATAAATCTGTTAATTGCAGATCTGAAAATTGCATTTATTGGGTTAAAAGGTGAAGGGAAAGTGTTGGAATAAGTTTACATATTTTGCCCTAACCCTAGCGACTTGAAGCTGTAGATTCAGAGACCGTTTTGAGTGGATTTTGTGATAAAAAATTTCAGATTTTGAAAGTGCATAATTTTATCTTCCTTCTGCAATTTATTTCATTCAAAAAGAGTTAATATTGTGGGAGATATTAATTTTTAAAGTTTGCAGTCATTTTCAGTTGTTTCTAGGCATATTAATTTATTTTTCTACTTTTGCAAGTTTATTGGTTAAAAGAGTGCAAATTCCAACTAGATAGCTCATCTGAACCCTTACCTTGGCTCACTCCAACCCTATTTGGGTTGTATTGAAGCCGACATTTGAGTTAGTTGAGGTGAACCTATAAGGGTTTCTTTACTAAGTTTGCTTCTTTTGCAAGTAGATTCATAATAATTAATTAATATCCCACAAGGATATTACAAGTAGGGTATGGTTGTCATGCTTTCAAGTTTGAATTTTGCCCTTGCAAAAACTCATGACAACGAGAACACGAGAAAGAATAGTAAATGCAAATGAAGTCGCATTTTTGTTTGATAATTAAAACTATAGTAAACAAATCACGGAAAAGCTTTACACCGAGCAACATTAAATGCTCGAGTATTTCAAAAACAATATTAGATTGATTCATGCTTTAGAGAGACATGATCTAGATGATGAGGGAGCTAAGAAAGGACACCGAGGAGGAAGGAAAGGACCCTTATTATACGAACTACAAAACATAAGACATACCCAAGGCAACTATCCGAGGAAGATGTTCTTCAAAATCTGTTTATAGGCCATGTAGTGAAAGATTGTTTGTACAATTTAAAGAACAATTGTAGCCAAGTACTCTTCCCTCAAGGAGAGTTATCGACACCACCCACCATGCTACCTAGTTATTATTGACATCAAAATAATAGGGACGATGGGATTCGGATTCAATATGACTTGCGATCCTTGCCGGAGGTATAACGAGTGGGGACATTTTGCAAAAGATTTCCTTAATAAAAAGCACTATATTTTAATTGTAGATGGTGTGGTCCTAAAGACCATAATGATAGCAATTGTCTCAAGCAAGAAAATGTGAACATGATTGGCGTAGTCGGGGAAAAGGTTATGGCGGCAATGCATAAGAAAAGAAAGGTAATTATCTTGATCCATGTACAAAGAAGAAAACACTAGTTGAAGCAAGGGTGTAAGTTGAGAAGGCATGGTTGAAGAACGCCACTCTCATGAATACACAAGTATAGTGACAAGCTTACTCAAGTTAGATAAACTATTGTTAGACAATTCTTGGATATCACTAAACCTCTAAAGGTAGCTGACCTATTACAAAGCATTCCAAAACTCAAGAATACTATAACTAGTACTGTACAATACATTGGCATGGAGCATACGACTATGCACCCAATGTTAAATGGTGTAGCGTTGGGTGATGGAGAGAGCAAGAAGAAAAATAATGAACCCATATTCTAGCCCCCATTGCCATCTTTGTTACCACGGTGATCACTCGATTGATCCAATGCTCCTAACAACAAATCTATGATGATGATTGATATTCTTGCATATTGAGATCCCAGCGAGGAATCGATAAATTCTCATCAACAATGGGTTTGGTGTGAACATTCTTCTAAAATTCTAGGGAAAGCCACTACATGGCTATGGACTTTCCAATTGGTGGGAGCCCATCAACATGGTATAAAGGTGTTGAGAGTTCCTATGGCTCAAAAGGTAATTATTGGCACCCGACCCTTAAAGCTAAGTTTTATAGTCATCTTGTTAAAAAAGAAGGCCTGTGATGTGCTATCAGGTTGGGGTTGGTTGATAGCAGCCAAAGACGACCATAAGCTGGAAGAAAACCATGTTGTCGATTGAAGGCAAAGACCAAAAGTATATCATAGATTTGAAGAATCAAGCAGTTAGTGACAAAGCAATCTCATTCATCGGACTCAAATTTTGAAAATGAAAATTTGGTAAATGGAACTTGAGGTACGATGGAGCCAAATGATGCAAGATCTTGGAGTTACCATTGTGATTTGAAGATGTGCTTGACTTTGTTAGCGGTTTGTTCCATTGGTAGATGGAAGACTATGAAGTGTCCTAACTAGATTGCTCTAGTGATGAAATCATGGAGATGAATGAAGAAGAGGGCTTGCGAATAGATGTCCCGAAACAAATTTTGATAGTGCAAATCCTTATGAATTTTCAACATCACAATCGACTTACCCACTTGAGTTCAAAGAATACGTCAAGGATGCAAAGTTTGTTAATAAGTTGGCCCACCACTTTTAAAGTTAGTCGACATGAAGTCCAAAGAGCCAACCATAATGAGCATGAATGTGGGGCTAAGAATAAAACTACAATGGAAGGTGAAGTACATATCATTGAAGCATAGCCTATTTTTGAAGCAAGTTCTACCATCACATCATCATCAATCATTCGGTTTGCTTGCACTCGCAAATATGTTCGTAAGATCTCAAGGGTCTTGAAGTTAGTCTTGCTTATCTTTTGGAGTCTACTCTTGGAGCATTGGGTACTTAGGATTCCCAAGCATAGGAGCTGCACTTGCTATGATCTGCCTAGCCTTTGGAGTCTTCAACAAGTATATTTTAATGTCTTCTTTTATTTCTTTTTGATCCCCCGCATCAACTCTCTCATAAGGTGTTGCTAACTTGGGGAAGTTAATGTGCCAATAATGTGTCGCACAAAGGTAAGTATCTCCAATCTCTCATTTCTTTTATATTATTTCAGATTTGATTGATTGTTTGATTGGTCATACATAGGTTTGAATAGGGTAGCGTATTTTTAAAATCTATTGCATTATTATCTATTGGTCCTTACCTTACAATCTGCCCTTTTGGGCTTTACTGATCTATCAATCCTTCCAATCCGTATTTACAATACTAGCATAAGCATCTCTATCTTGTTATAACCTTACACAATCAATCTATAATCGAGACCTAGTTAGATGCCATTCCCTATTCTAGATCTAGGTTTAAGAACCCTATATCTTTCATATAGTGTGGTTAACTACTTGCTAGACCCACAACTTCTAGCAACTTACAACCCTCTTGTGTGTAGATTTAGAATTGTCCCTTCATTATCCTAGTTTGTATTAACCAAGAGAGAGAGGATATTCTATTAGACCATTCTTTACTTCCGTACATTCCTTTGGTAATTTTTATTTCTTTTACTTTCCCTTTTAGGTTTATCGTGGTCCTTTGGTAGTTCTTATTTTGCAAACTTTCCATCTTGGGTTTTTCTTTCCATTGTGCCCCTCTATGGTCCTTTGGTAGTTTTTATTTTGTAGGCGTTCCCTCTTGGATTTATTTATCCATTGTGCCCATTCATGGTCCTCGGGTAGTTTTTAATTTTCAATCTTTCCCTCTTTGGTTTATGCGGCCATTGTGCCCCTTAGTGGTCTTTCGTATCCTTCATTTTACAACCATTTTCCTGATGGGTTTTATCTTAACTTATTACCATTTCCCTCTTAAGTTTTTTTCTCACTAATTTTCTCTTTCCCTTTTGGGTGACATTATGCATTCTTGGATGAATTTTCATTTTCCATCTTGGGTGCAATTATGCACTCTTGGATGAACGGAGAGTCACGGCATGTTTGCCAACTGAGACTATATCGAGACAGCGGAAGCATTTCTTTGACCAATACTGCAAGACATGAATTTTAAAGTGAGGGCACTTGTGTTGAAAAAACAATAGGAAGTGTGGGGATGGTAGATATTTAAGGTACACAAATTTCATGTCTGGGGTATTTATATTAAGAAGTAATGATCAATGATGAGTGAAGCTGGAAAATTTTAAAATGCATAATTGTGTTGGCGACTAGTGAATTTGGATAGTATGAAGTGTAAAGGTGCAGTGAATGGGTCCCCAAATTGAAACAATTGTGAACAGAAAATATGAATATGGTAAATATGGAAGCCTTTAGAAAGATGCAGTACTTGAGTTATTGGGACCCACTGAGCAAAAAGGCAAAGGTACAATTATCATTACAAAGGAAAAGTACGGTTAATGAGCTTAATGATGAAATAAAAATGATGGCTAAATAAAAACAAAGGAGACAAGCATAGAGGTGAAAATAAGTCTTTAAAGGCACTGTACACCCAGCAAGTGCCACAAGAGACACCACCTTCAATCTTCCTGTTTTACGTTCCATTTGTTTGTCATACGTCCCTGTATTTGCATGTCATATGTACATGCTGTACAACTATCTAGACCGTACGTCTTTACAAAGTCTCCACGACTCTTTTTTTTGCCAGCCGTATGGTTGCTACAGTGTTTTGTTACAGTAGTGCACATGCCACAATGCTTCACTACAATGCAACATGTGCCACAGTATGTTGCTACAGTGTTTCACTATAGTACCATATGTGCTACCCTGTTTGCTATACTTATGCATGTGCTACAATGTTGTTCGACAGTGCTATATGATTGCTTGCAGAACCCCGCTATGCAATGGCAGAATTGGAAGAAGGAGATATCTCGGCTCAATTGAATGATTATGAGGGATTAAAAAGGCTTTGTATTCGAATAAAAAAGGACAGAGACCCCAGCGTCATCATATGGATAGGTACTTGTACTACAGAAATAATCAAAATGGATTTGGAAGGTATGGCACCAAAATTAGAGTGGGAAATTGGAATCCCAATTCTAGTGGCAAGAGCGAATGGACTGGATTATGCTTTTACTTAGGAGGCCCCTCGTGCCGACCCCTTTTGATATAGATGGGGAGGATCTATATAGCCCTATAGATTCAAGGGGGAGTCCCTTTTCTTTCTGTTATGGTTCGAAGACCAGATCGAGCTAACCAGAGGACTTACTTCTCTATGGTTCGAGGACCAGATCGAGGACTTATACTGTTGTGCCGGTCCTCTATCTATATATGGGAGCCAGGGGATATAATCACCGGGTTCACCCCAGAAACAAAGGGGAGATTCCCTGAACTCCCGTGGGTAGTGGATAGGACTCCCCGGGAAAACTATTCTCCTCGGGAATATCCTAGGAACCACATACCTCCAACTAGAGGCCATATACAGAATAGGGCCCCTAGGCCTTCTATCTCTCTATCACTATCGTTGGGGCCCTATCCATATCTATATCTATATATGGTGGACGAGGAGGGGAAGGAACTACTATCTAGTGTTATGATAAAATGATTTGCGCAGATGCTAGTGTTTTGCAAGAATGATCGTACAGATGCTACAGTGTTATGCTATAGCGACCATACTGTAATTTGGCTGGCTATTACAGTAAACACATTGCCAGTTGCAGTGATTTCTATAGTGAATGTACGTAATGCTCTGCTACAATGACTTTTATTGGATAAATTTCAGCATCCTAAGAAAAAAGCTGAAGGATTTGTGGGTTCTTGGAGACTTATTCAGGAAGAAGTTTATGTGGTCAAAATCAGACCACAAAACTTGTTAGTTAAAAGTTGAATTTTCGCACAAGCACTTTCAGCAAGGAACGGTATGTGGAAGTTTCAATAGCAGCAGCCTCTACAACAGCAGCAACCCCTCCAAGAATGTCTTCCATATGCACTCTTCAATCAAATTTTTATCTTGTTGTATCTAAGTTGTGTCGGAAGGGACTCTGAATTTTTTAAAGGGGGATAATGTAGATTGTCATGTTAATATTGTCATTGTTATCAACATATTACCGTTACATGTTTTGGTAGCCAACATTGATATGTTGTTAATGAATGTATAGTTCACTTTAGTTAGTGTCGTAATGACTCTTTAATTATGTTTAGTTGCTGGCAGTTGTGTTTAACTGACAACTGGTTGGTCTCGTCATATGAATAGAATGATGTACGTTGGGGTAAGGGTGTGGAGTATCAGGGCCTCTCTGCGCCAAATAACTTTTATTGAACACTACCTATGAAATAAAGCTGTGACGACTCTCATGTTCTTCTATGCTATGCTATGGAATACATTTACTATCCTGTAATTGATGTTCCTTGGTAGAATAGTTTTCATAACGAACATGTCTATTGTTGATTTAATATGTTTTCAAGCAATTGTCTTTGTATTTTAAATTTGAACAATTTTTAGGACCACTCACCATCATGCACAATTTGTTACATGTTTTTCTTTTGCCAAGTAATGTACGTTTTGGATAATTTTTACCATATTTGCATATGTAGTTTTGGCGAGAAGCAGCACTGTCCTCTCCTTACATCTAATCAGGTTATGACTTTATTTACCGAAACAATTATAACTTCGTATGCAGGCCAAGTGCCACGTCCTTTAATGTGGTTGAAGCCAACAAGGATAAAGTTGAAGTTGCTTTCATCAGGCCATACAACCCTTCAAGCAATTGGAAGATGGTTCCATTGAATATAGAAAAAGGTTAGTATCTTTTTTAATTTTTAAGCTGTCCAAAATTGTTAAAGGAAGATTTTTACTATATCATTTGTAAAAGGTAAACACAAATTTCCTATTTTTCAATGAATTAACAAGTTGATTTGAACCTTGATTGCATTTAGTGATAAGAAGCTCAATTGTTTATTGCACTATTTTCCGTCTTCTTTTTACCGGACATTTTCTTTGTCTCATGTCTTGCTATGTTGCCAGGATACGGGTATGGGTGCGGGTTCGATACACGGATACATCAATTTTAAAAAACCCTTGGGTACGATACGTCTTGGATACGTTTGTACATATATATATATATATTATACATATACTCATTTTTAGTCCATAAGAAATACAAAACTTGAAAAATATAGTACGATCAATGTTCAAAACATTCAATATACTTAAGATTTTACATTTTCTATGATATACGAATATTGTATTCCTTTGTGTTTCATCCATTTCCTTTGAGATTAATTTTTGTGTTGCGATGGTGGCCATCAAAGATGTATATAGTGAGCTCCTAAAGGACCTATTTAATGAGATTAACTCTAACCTGCCAATGATAACTAAAGAGGTCATTCCAATGGTTGGTTCTTGCATTCATATTATCCAAAATCACCTTCTAATCCTCCTTAAGGATGCAGGAAGGAGTCAATGTTGTGCCTTGATAGTTTCTGGGAAAGGATACTCTTTGAAACTTTAAGCTATGCAATTTGTGGTTCCAAATTTTTCTATTAGTATTGAAGATCACCCAAGATTTGATCTCATAAATAACTTGTACGGAGGCTTAGATATATGTCCAAATTTCTATGAATAGCTTCTTTCCTTGGCCAATTGCGATGATCCCAAATAATTACCTCAAACATTCTTGATATCCTTTGAATATTTTCTCTTCAATAAACTAGAGGGATTTTAAACAATCTCCATGTTTCCTTGTGGTTGTCATGCCCTCCTAGTCTAGTCCTGAATAAAACTAAAGTATCATGCCCTCCATGTAGACAAGCTGTGCATCCCTTAAGCAATAAAATCGGATTTTGTGGTTATCTCTCTGCCCTGGTCTCGCATTTTATTTCTCCTTGCCTCTCTGTTTGCATTTCTTGGCATTTTGTGTGTTCTCTCTTACTTGCAAGCTCCATTTAATGTGTTATTCGTGCGAGGAAAGCGGATCTACGTGGTTCTTGTCTCGTGGCACGTCTGTTTTTGCCTCTCACCCGCATTTTTCTTTTTTTTTTTTTCTCGCTTCGTGGAGAGTGATCAACCCTCTTTTTAGTTTATCGCCGCCCTTCTTAGCTTAGGATTTCCCTTTTCTGCATCTCCTTCTCCCTGGTCCCTTGGCACGTTTAGGTTAGGATTTGCTTTCAGTATTAAGAGTAGTGTTAGCATTAGAAATAGGTAGAGGAAGCCGGCCTTCTCTCGGAGGTCTGTCTCGAGTTCACGCAGTCCCACAACTGAGAGATAGTCCCATGTTGCCTCAAAATCCCGAGTTGTCTATGATTTGGGGCAAGGTACAATTTTGAGCTTCAATGAAGTATTCTTCTCAAATCTGCAATATTCTTCAATACCAATCAATGTTGAAGGGTTTTGTCCTCCAACAAAACCACTAGAAGGGTTTTCGTCCTTCTAGGAAGCCACACAAGAGGGTTTTTGTCCTCAAGTGGAAGAACATGGAGCAACAAGCTCACAATGCCCAAATAGAAAAATGCGCCAAAATCTAGATCCTTCAAATGAGCCCTCTAATCTTCTTTTATAACCTCCTTTGGCGTCAAAGCTCATAAAGGTATGGGCGACCCCTAATATAATGTAGGAGCATCCACGAAGAAACATTCAATTGCAAGAATTCAAGCTCCTTGGTGTCGGTATGTGTTGTGCGGGAGCTCTAGGGGGCTTGATGAGTCATACAAGTCAATCCAAGCAAGCAAAGTGAAGTTGAGAAATTCAAATTGTCATGCTTTTGCATTTTCCTTCTAAAAGGGATATTAAAAATACAAAACATGTATGGGCTAATATGGGGTTGTCAAGGGTGAGTAAGTATTTAGGTGTGTGAACACGTGTCCTAGGGGTGATATGAGGTATAAAATGTTGAAAAAGAAAAGTGTAATGCCAACTTTGGCAAGGTGTGCACATGAGAGTCATGAATGAGTCATGTAGGGAAAGTTGGTTAGGGTTAATGGTGAGAATACACTACCGGAAATTAAATATGAACTGGAAATTGCAGCCACAAGAAAAATATGAAATATGGGTCTAGAAACCCTCTAAATTCACCAAACTTTAGATTCCGGCCTTTAAAAATATTACAAATCAGATTTCTCAAATACTTCACCAAATGTGCCAAACCCTACCCAAGGTAGGTCACTCCACCCTAAATAATTCAATTACTAGCTGAAAATTACAAATAGATCTTCAAATCAGCTCTTCACTTCAAGACCAAACAATGATGAAGGGTTTTGTCCTTCACCCAAGCCACATGAAGGGTTTTTGTCCTTCAATGAAGCCTCACAAGAGGGTTTTCATCCTCAAGTGGATGAACAAGGAGCAACAAGCTCACAATGCCCAAGTAGAATAAAATGCGCCAAGTCTAGATGCAAATGATGCCTCTAATCTTCTTTTATATCCTCTTTTGGCACCAATGCACAAATAGAAAAGGCCGACCTCTTAAAGATGTTCTTTTCCTTCATTAGCTTCCATTAATTAAAACCCACCGACCTGTCATAAGAAAGAAAACACTAAAAGAACATATTAAAAATTAGTAAAAACATATCAAATGGAAGCTCAATGTTCTCCTCCATCTTCTTCTCTTCTTTGCCACGGAGAAGGAATGGCAAGAAGACCAATTAATAGCTCTCAAATGGAAAAAGGGGACATTACAGTCCTCCCTATACCAAGCAATGTAATTTACAATTTACACTATCTATGCAATAAAGATATTGTTCTCTCCTATTATGCTATGTGTGTATAAATATATTCTAAAAATAGTATTATTTGGTAGTGTCACTTTTGTTCGCATACAATATCTATTATCATTTATTAATTTGATTTATCTCTTATTGTCAACCCTTATTCTTCCCTTCATAGTATACACAAAACAAACAAAGATTGAAGGTCTTGACTTCCACCAATAAAGATTCTCAACCAACAGATCGAGTTTGGCTTGTCACAAATCAAAACTCTTCTGAGGTTTTTATAGAATACCAAAATGCCACCACACCCCCTTAACCTCCCCCGCCATGCACACTGATACATACATGATCCATCTCGTGAATTCGTCTAAGATATGCCCTATACGCCCAAGCATGCACGTATTTGTTTGTAGAGAAATCTAGGTTTACTCGGCCCGTCTAGGACATATTTAGAATGAATACGAGTCATTTCCGGTTAAAAATGACAGCTTTGAGTAGGACAAACATTTTGAC
>CM031238.1:27878613-28041890 GCA_018340775.1 Taxus wallichiana var. yunnanensis | reverse complement strand
CGAGAAGGATGAATATCATAAGATAGTTTTGACAAGAAAGTCTTAAAATGAGCATCATATTCTCACACATACTCTCTTCATTCCCTTGATGTATCTCTTTCAAAGAGCTAATGCTCTATGCTCAAACCTTGTGGATATGGAATTCGCTTAAGAAGGCATTTTGCGCTTGGTGTAATTTACCACCATTTAATGGGGGTCATAATTCTAGTACCAAACTATAAGCATGTAGATTCCCTACAACATCATATAAACTAATCTTGCCTTTCACTGGGGTAGTGATCCTCTTCACATGCCATAACAGCTCACACTTGCACACATGCTTTGTAATATATTCAACACCCTCGTAATCTTGGAGATGTAAGGACATATCGAAAAATACTTATGGAGGTGGCTGAGGTCATTATCCTCTACGATCCAAAACCTTTATTCCTCTAGTGTTTCCTCCACCACCAGATCCACTAGATCCACTAGGTCCTATCCATCCTAATCCTCCAGATCCTCTAGATCCACTAGGTCCTCTAGAACTTATTCCACTTTCGTATCCTCCTCATGTAATCGGTAATGCCGGCCTAAAGTGGCTATGCTTAGTGCATGATTCCCAATGTTCCACAACTACGCACCAATGATTTGTGATATCGCTCCACTACTGCATGTGTATCTTGTGCCACTCCCATACATGATACCGAAACTTTGTGTAATTACACTTTTCCCAAAAATCTCTCCAAACACAACAATTGTTTGTGCAAGCCATCGATGTCCCAAATGAGAAGTTATACCTCCTAGGTGCAGATCACCAATTCCACCGATACCAACTAGGTTAGGAATACTTAAGTTTCCTAATTTGGAAAACTAAGCACTGTGGATTAGTCACTAGTGGGTTTAGATTCACGCTGATGGTTCTTCTTCCTCAATGTGATGAACTCTCATTGAAGCTTTCGATGGGGTTTCTCTCCCCATACTTCTGCCAAGATGGGCTAAAGACAAACTACTTAGGTTCCACATCCTCTTATGAACTCACCACTTCTCGAACATCTACCTCCATAGATCCATCTCTCCCAAAACCTCAGCATTGTCTAGCCAAATCCCCTTTTCATGCTTCACTATACTTGGAGTCATCTCTCTTCCTCTCCTTTCCACTATAAGGTCCGCTTATCTTCCTCCACCCTAGCTTCCTTTCCCAATGCTTAGAGAAGCTTAGCTAACCATATAGAATGCCTCCAAACTTAGCAGTAATGATCAAGATCTTCATAGCCAATGGGGATAGTTCACAAAATCAATTTTTCTACGTTCCATAGAACTCAAACTCAGCAACCCTAGACAAGAATACATAGAAATGGTGTATTCTTGTACAGTGGTATAACTAGTTAAAGCACTCTTCTCCACTAAAGTGATCAATAACACATGTCCAAGAATGATCCATATCGTATAGCCTTTGGCCATCATCTTAGGTCCACACATGAGATCTATAGTACTTGCATCTTGATCTGGAATGCATATGCTGAGAGCCATTCATACAATTCTAATAGAAAAAAACAAAAGGTCTCATACAACTCATGATATAGGTGTTCTTCTACCCATTTGTGTGCATCAAACTTAGGTCTAAGTACTAAATATTTGAGCAAAATCATCCTTCGTGCTCTTAAACCATGCTTCGACACTTTCCAAGGTCAAGCGCTCTATCATCATGCATCATTCTCAAAAATATTTGAAAATAGGTCTTGGAAATGAAACCAAGATGTAGTCATTTTTATGTGCCCTTAGAAAAACTTTAATCCCATTTGCACCAAGCTTATCACCTAGCGAATTGCACCGGTGCTCACTCAAAGGCACGCGGGCGTCAGCCTCTCCTTTATGTGAGCATTGTGAGAAGATGATGCTACATAACAAATTAAATGTAGAAAAGTAAATGATCATGCATACATTCTCATGGCATAGGATGAGTTATTATATCAATATACCCATTCGTATAAGAAAAGAAACCTCATACATAAAGCAGACATTTGAGTCATGACATAAAGAAAGATACTAGGTTTTACACCCATGAAAAATATATTCATAACATATATTTATATTGATCATAGTTCTAAGAACTACATTACATTCAAAAGGGTCATAATAAACCAAATGTATCAATACGTATATGAATCATGTATCGTAGACCCTAGTTATGCTTCCCATACTACATAAATTTTCACAGACCCATTCCTTTGATATGATATCATTCCTATAGCTCTCTAATTATAACCCTAACCCTTAGAACTCTCCTTCTCTTTCCTAGTAGTGCTTCATCTTTCATCCTCTCTCGTGATGATCCTAAAGCTTCCACTCATTGACCTCTCCATGTGTGTTTTATTTGTTACAAGAATACTCTATAAATAGGTTTAGCTCCCACCGCCATGCCTTCCTCTAGGAGCATATCAAATGCCAAGTGTCCTCGTGGTCCTCCAAATCGGAGCGTGCTTGTTCTTGATCTAAGCTCTTAAATTTCTCGCAATGATATCTCCTTGAAACATTCCACGCGTGGAATATTCTTTCTTTGACCACCAAGTCACTTGTGGATGGCACTTTATCCACTCAAAGCATGCCTAGTCAAGTCACATTTTTCCTCAAGTGCTTCTTAGAGAGCAGAATATGGCTAAGTCCTAAGATCCTTTGCTCGTCCTCGCGCACGTGTCGTGGTATCTAGTAAACTCTTATAAAACTCTTTGTCTATGCATTTTTCCCTATGGGTCCTTATTCTTTACTTTAACCACGTGTCACACATGCGCACTTTACTACTTAGCTAATATTTTGAGGACCAACAAGTTTTTCACCCATTTATGGATTTTCCACATTATATCACTATGGTATTAATTAGCTCTCTAATTATTCCCATACTTTCATTATGGTGTGCACATTTATATTTCCATTTATTAATGTATGTTAACCTAACATTTAATAAATTTAATTAATTTGGTGAATGTACCTTTTCACCCCTCAACCCGATGAGTAGCCCCAATTGTCCTAGTTCAAATTTTTACACATTTGACGAAGCCTTCAATATGGCCTAAAATATGGAGATCCATGCCCTTAGAAGAAAAGAAATTTAAGTTACATAACAAGAATGTTAACTTCAAATCAAACGAATCTTCTTCTAAACCACCAAAACCATTCTAATAATCATTCCAAGGCTAAAGTATCCACCAACTCAATGATTCTGAAATCCAACCCCTCTCATCCATCTAATCAACCAAAACCACTTCAGCAAACTCTCTCTTGTTCAAAACTTTCAATACAAATACTAGACGAGAGCTTACACTCCTATCAAAGAATAATATTATTCGTATGTTGGATTTTTTAAAAGCTAGCCATTATCCTTCCACCTATAAAAATACATTGATTTTGATCCTTCTTATCCCACACCTTAGTGGTACAAAGAAAATTACTTCATAGCTATCACCGAAAGTTAGGGGACATAGTGATGAAAATTGAAAAACCTTTAAGAATATTGTCCAAGGAATGTTAGATAGTGGTGATCTCATCCTCGATAACCCTAATGCACCTACTAATGCCAATATGGGCGTGTTTAAGAAAAAATTTCCTAATCATACCCTTCATCAAACTAAGCTTTCGAGATTTCTACTAGTGACACCAATGTGCACAAGGTTCATGCCATTTTCAACACAATACATGTCCCATCTAGCTAGTTTCCTCCCATAGTGTCTATCAAGGAAATTCTTACATGAGATCCTCTACCCATGGAGGAGCCTATCACACCTACTTCTCTATCCACAGAGGATCCTATCACACCTAGTCCTCTATCCAAAGAGGAGCTCTATCACACCTAATCCTCTATCCACGTAGGAGCCTATCATACCTACTCCTCTACCCACAGAGGAGCCTAACCCATCTATTCCTCTACCTACCATAGAGCCTATCTTACCTATTCCTCTACCTAAGGAGGAACCTATCTCACCTATTATTCTACCCAATGAGGAGCTAACCTTATCCACATTTATACTTAAAGAGGAGTCTACACATTGCTATACTCCTATCCTATACCCATAGGAGCCACTCTTATCTACTCTTCCTATAGGTGATGCTTCTCCTGTGGTCTTCCAAGATCCAAACCCAATCTCCTTATATCACTTTTTCCTATCTGCATCGAGGCGAAAACCATCCCTATATCACAAGACTTAATTTTTGGATGATTCTCACCACTAGTTTGTCTTCTTCTAAACCAAAACCATTCTGTGTTTGGTGGACCAATTAGAGTATGTCGATTACCCACACTTTGGGGGTGCCTTCGATTCCTAGTATCCACCTAAATTTAGATGTTTCTGGATACCTTAATTATCTATCCTAACGTATTAAAGGAAACTAAAATTAGGGAACCTGAGCCAATCATATCAACCCCTTCTTCTTCAGCCTCTCCTTCACCCAAACCCCTATCCACACTTCCAAACTTACCATTAGGGGTCCTATCAACACCTAGCCTACTACATCCCATAGTGAAACTAGACTCTGTATACTCAACCACCACCCATCACAAAACTCATTCCCACGCTGCAAGAGGAAGACCCAAACTCCTAAGAATCATACCCTAAAGTATTTCCCATGCCTTCTCTTTCACCTTCTATTTTAGGTCCACACCTCTTCCACCTTGGTCAATTTACTTCACCAAGGAAAATTCAAGGCATGACAACCTATATCCACACCTTTACCTTCTTGTTCCCACACCTTCACCTTCGCCACCTCTTCTCGCTAGGTCTTCCATTAGCTATAACCACACTATCGCCAACACTATCACTCTCAACTTGGATTTCTAGGTACCCTCAAATTCTACATCTCCTTCCACCTTGACAAAACCTTCCTACACCTTTACCAGAAGATGTAATATAAACCAAAACCAAAACCTTCACTACCTACCGTAAAGGTAGTCACACCTACACCACCTCTCCCACAAACATCACCTCGCACCTTCATCTAAGACAACTCCTAAATTCTTACTATGATCCATTGACATGATCATATTCTAACATCCTCTCTAGGTTGTTAGAAACATCTGCTATCTCACTTCCACCTATTAAGCCTTATGACCAAGCTTAAACCCAAACCCAAACCAACGAGGTTTAACAAAACCAAAATATGCACATATCATCACCACGAGGGTATGATGTTGAAGGTTTAAGGTCCTAAAAACATTCTTCTCCAACTTTTTACTTTGGATGATCTCTTCAATGGAAATGACTTGTTGCTGAGGATAATTCCATTCCCCTTCACCTGCCTCAAAACTCAACAACCCTCTTTTCTCCATCGATATTTGAAATAAATATGGTTTGATTATCCACTTGATCGTAAAAAGATAAAGGAAAAGATAAAAATGGTAGCCCATCCATTTCATCTTCACCCACCATTCCACCTCGCAACGCCCATGCTATGCAACCATCTGTGAGATGACTTATCTTATTTCTGATGGAGTCACACATTGTTCTATGATTAAATAGCTTCATCAATCTCCTCCCGAATATGTCCTTATATGACCTAATTCAAACCTTTTCTTGGGCCTCATGATCAGGCCCTTATGGAGGTCCTATAATCTATCAAGGTTCCACCAAATGATCCTGCACCTACAGATGCCATCTTTACCCCTCATCATGTGGTTTCTCTCACAAATTTGCCTCAAAATTTTTCCCCCATTACATTTCCTTAGGTTTCCACCATCATCTTCAAAGTGACTCGCAGATTTCCCCTCTACAATCAGATGATCCTGATCCTACCCTCTTCATCTCCGCCTACATCAATGATACTTGCGTTTGATGTGTTATGATTGATGGAGGTGTTAACAATAATATAATTTCTTCCCATACGTATGAACAATTATGCATACCCACCAACTACATGCATAACAACATGAGTTATGATGTGTTCTTTCAATGATGCCATGACTTTTACCATTGGCATCATCATCTTCCACATCCCGCATGGGTCCCTACACTCGTCCCAAATTATTCTATGTTCTTCGACGGGAATTTGAATATAACTTGTTACTTGGTCAACTCTGATTCACCATGGGGTGTGTCCTCTTCAAAACCTTTTATTGTTTCCTAAAATTTGAATATGAAGGGCACCCCTACACCATTCAGGTGGATCCTTCACCATTTAAAACCTACAACATGATTTACCGACCAAATGATGTTCTTATTCAAGTCAATTTATCTACCACCACTTCTACTTCATCTTCTTATTCCACCTCATCTACCATTTCTTCTACTACACCTTCCATAGCCAACCCATCTATCCCCACCGGCACGCCATAACTTCCACAACTAGCCCATATACCAACCCACATCTTATTTCATTGACAAATTAGGCCCCAACTTCGCATGCTTCGAGTAAAGCTCATCCATCCTTCACTACCCAAGTACCGAACTCTGATCCTCTTGGGATATGTTTTTTAATGCCTTTCCCTAGGGGAGTACCACCTATAAAAAAAAGAAACTTTCCTACTCCTTCGTCAGTACAAAATCCTTCAACATCCCCATGTTATGACAAACATGTAGTGAGAGTTTTTTCCATACTATTCTCCCCACCTTCACACTCAACTCGATATATGGGGGAATCGACACTTTTCTTATTCTCTTTAACCACCTACCTAAACCTCGACCTTTCTCATCTCGAATTTAAATACCTAACCAACCACCGCTTCACCCACACTTTTTTCATCAATGTTCCTAGAAGGGCTTTGGCTTTGGTCTTTATGAGCAAGGTCATCATATAGTCATACCTTACAACTACCCAAAACACAAAGACTATTTTGGTATTATATTTTCTGAGACACCTACTCCTAAGAAGGCTGACTGAATTGACCTCGTAGAGGAAGATAAGCCTTCCCCACCTAACTCACCTACCACATCATTTTTACCCATAGAGTCTATGGATCCATAATCCATCCCTCCTTACATTTTTCATGAATACCATTTCTTTGGGGACCTCCGACATATCATCGTGATGGTTAGGTTCCTCTCTCCCTTCCTCTTCTTTATCCTAACATGTTAGATGATAAAAAAATTCTATCAATGTCATTCAATGTCAAGATGATGATTCTATTCTCACCTATTTAGGTGAAGAAGATTATTACATTCACTAGGTCTATTACCTTCTAAGACACAAACCATGCCGAATGAATCAAGACCATAAAGATCAACATTCACACTGGAAGATGATTCCTCTAATTCTAAAGATAGGCCAATATTTAGATTCTCATGAGCATGAATCCATTACCTCTTTCCTTCAAGATCATAGCAATGATTTTTCTTGTTCTTATGCTGATATGCCCAATATTGACCCTAATATCATGGTCCACAATATCGTGACTATCCCTGATGCCAAACCTATGAAACATAAGATGCAAAAATGCATCCACACATTTCCCTTCTTGTGAAATAAGAACTCCAATGCCTTCTTTCTATTTCCTTCATTCTACCTATCGACTATCCACAATGGATTTCTAACATTGTTCCTATCACAAAAGTGATAGGGGGACTCTATATTTTTACGTAATTTTGCAACCTTAACCTTTTCTTCCCTAAGGATGAATTTCCTCTTCCTAGCATCAACAACTCATTGATCTTACAACTGACCATGAGATGTTATCTCTTATGGATAGATTCTTGGGTTATAATCAAATATTACTCGCTTCTATAATATCAACACAAAACAACCTTCATCACTAAAGGGACATTATGTTATCATGTCATGCCCTTTGCTTGAAAAATGTCACGGTACCACCTATCAAGCTGTATATGACCTATATCTTCACAATATCATGCATGACATATTGAAGATTATGTTGATGACCTTCTCGATAATTCCAAAAGTTCTTCCTAACACCTCACACTTCTTAAGTCATCTTTGATCACCTCATCTAATATTACATTTCCCTTCAACCAAACAAGTAATTATTTTCCATTCTCTCTAGAAAATCCTTGGTTTCATCAGTTTCTTTGCATGGCATGAAGTCAATCCCACCAAAATCAAGGCTATTCTTGAGATTCCTCCACCTACTAACCTTCATAAAATTCATAGTTTTAAAGGAAAATTACAATCCATTTCACGCTTTATTTCCAACTTTTTAACCAATGTCACCCTTTTCATCATCTCCTTAAAAAGGATGTCTCCTTCTTTTGGAATGATGAGTGCCAAAATCCTTTGAAGCATTGAATAAATACCTTCTTCACCACTTGTTCTCATCCCACCTAAAGATGACAAACCTTTCTACCTCTACATTTCTGCCACTAACCATTCCTTATGTGTCATGCTCACTCATCATGATGAACAACACAGGAGAAAGCATTTTATTATATAATCCATACTCTTTTAGACTATAAGACTAGGTATACTCACACTAAAAATATTTTCCTATCCTTTGTCTTCATGGCCACCAAAATTTTCCACTACCTACTTAACCATAAAACCTTCATCATTCACCAACACTAACCCTTTGCATTACATGTATGCTAAACCTTACCAACACTAATGCACCACACATTGGATCATGCTCCTCCTGACCTAGACCTAGAATTCATTCATCAAAATTATGTCAAGGGAAAACCATTGCAGATCAACTTGTCAAACTGCCTCTTCCTGGAAATAATTCTTCTAACTTTGATTTGTCTGATGTATCCATTTCCACTCTTTCCTCGGATGACACCATTTACCAAATGACCTTATTCTTTAATGGTTCCAAATGTCAACATGGGGGTGGTGCAGTCATCCTCATTCCTCTTTACAGTGATCCTATGCCTTTATCCTTCAAACTCGACTCTAATGCACTAATAACATGGCCAAATATGAAGCACTTGTGTTAGGTCTTCAAACTACCATTTCCCTAGATGTTAAATCCATTAATATCTTTGGTGACTCTCAACTGGTTATGAACCAAGTCAATGGTTTATACCAATGTCATAACAAGGAACTTCAAAAGTATAAACATCATGTCAAGATACTTTTGACCACATTTGATCACTTCCTCATTCAAACCACTCCACGATCCACTAACAAATTCGTGGATACCATGGCTTGCCTTGCTTCTCAAATACCTACCTCACCTTGGAATAAAAATAATTTGTCATAATATAATGGTTGTAGTCACCCTATTATATTATCTCATGGGCCGTAATTTTTTTGGGAAGAATCAAACCCATCACGAACATTTGGTATAAGCAATTCGCTGACTACCTCTCCCTTTTAATTTTGCCTCTGACATATCTCACTCATAATGGATGACAATCCTTCCTCAAAAGTGTCTCTCATTACATCATCATGGGGGTCTTATCTACAAATGTGGCTTTGATGGTATCCTCCTACGGTGCCTCACTAGTTCCAAATTCCATACACCATCAAATAAATTCATGATGGGATTTGTGGGGGACATTTTAGTTTCCTCGCTATTACCAAACATATCCTTCACCTTGCTATTACCGACAACCCTTAACCAAGACTTATGTGACTATGTCAAACATTGTGTGAAGTGTCAAAACATGCTAACCTTCACCACACCCCTAGTCATGCCTTACAAGTCACTAGAGACTTTTTTACCCTTTCTCTCAATGGGGTTTGGATCTCATTAGATAGATTAACCCTCATTCCTCTCAATATCATTAATGGATCATCACAACAACTAAATACTACACTAAATGGGTGGAATCCATCCCTCTCATTTCTACCAAATCCAAAAAGATAACTGAATTTATCAACCACCATATCATTTTCCATTTTGGTGTTCCTCATCACCTCATATCACCGAAAATGGTAAACAAATTCAAAAACAAAACCCATCAAAACTATGTGACAACTTTTTGGCATTTAACTCAGTTTTGCTTCACCATATTACCCTCAATCAAATGGCCAAGCCTAATCATCCAAAAAAACCCTTGTCAAATTCTTATGAAATTCGTCGATGATATTGTAAGGATTGACATACACACATTCATTTTTCCTTATGGGCTTATCATACCAAATTTCACACCTCTACCGATGCCACACCTTTCTCTTGTTCTACGATAGAGAGAGATTCATCCTACCTCTCAAGTACCAATTTCATCTCTTCATATATCCTTAAAGATATGCTCTTCTAACAATGATGTTTTCGCTAAGAATGTTTAACACAACTTGAGCTATTAGATGAACACTTTTAAACACTCTAGACCATCTTCAAAACATCTATCAAAAGTGCATCAAGTTTTCCTATGACAAACGTGTTTATGGGTGAACCTTTAGATTCGGTTTACCTTGTCCTAAAGGAAAACCAACATGTGACCAAAGCAGAGAAAAGTAAATAAGGCAAGTTTGATCCTAATTGGCATGAAACCTATATTGTCACCCATACCTATGGATCAGGAGCTTATCATTTATCTTCTCTTGAGGATAAACCTAAACTTGATACCCTTAATGCCTTGCATCTTTGATAGTTCTAGTATTGAATAAATTACTACATCGCTATATGTCACTTATATTCTCATCCTCGAGTGAACCTCTCCCTCCACCTACCTCTTTTAAGGACCAATGACTAAACTAGAATTGTGTGGTTATTCATCACCATTCACCCTTGTCTTCAATATGAGTAACACATATCTACTCATGGCATGATTCTCATGGATACTTTTCATCCTTTTCAGGATGGAATCCAAAGATCGTTGTCA
The DNA here is from genome assembly GCA_018340775.1 of Taxus wallichiana var. yunnanensis. NCBI lineage: Eukaryota > Viridiplantae > Streptophyta > Pinopsida > Cupressales > Taxaceae > Taxus > Taxus wallichiana. The sequence continues at coordinate 28,031,208 of CM031238.1, read as the reverse complement.
CTTAAACCCTCTTTCATAGCTAACCTCTATCATGTTATGGTTTCGCCTTCATAAAGGAAAAATATACTCCTTTATAGTCTTGTCCATGACTACAAGTACAAAAATAATGCAAAAAAATTATAGGATTATAAAAATCTCCTCCTCCTGAGTCAAAATTCTTGAAAGTAGATGATTCCCTCAAATGAACATTTATGTCTCTCTCTTGCTGCTATAAATGTAGACTACTCCTCGAAGGAAAGATGGAAAATCCACCACCTACTTTACTTAGTCTATCCAAAAATAAGACTAATCTATAGTTTTCAAAATAAAAAATTATCTTGGAGCTTCCCGCATCGATCAACTTCAAGAAGACCTCAAGTAGAGACACTACTATTTATCCCAATATAGACTTCCCTCATTGATTAGTCTATACAAACAAAAAGAAAAGTCAAGGAAAATACAAACTTTTGGTCATGGACTTGCCTATTTTGGTTTTGGGTATCTTGGAGAAGTGGAATGCTCTCCCACAGCAAGGATACACTTAACAAACCCCTCCATCCTACATTCATTTATTTATTCCTACTAACTCAAGGGATGCAGACTGGCCATGTATTCTACACATTGGGATCACACAAATTCTTTCAACTCTAGACCTATCGCTCATGCAACATATCTAGCAACTTATGTTCAATAAGTCTAGGGGTATGATAATTATGGTCCTTAACAAGTATGGGTATGCCACTTTTTTGGGTTTCTTATCTGGTGCTTGACTTGTTTTTCTTCAACAAGACAAGACCATCGAAATTGAATCAACCATAATACCTTCATCTATGCCTACACCTAATTCACCTTGCCTATTAACTATTCAACATTGGAACTCATATATTTTCAAACATGCCTTACCCAAAAAACTTACCTATCCAACCTACCTACTCAACTTACCTAACCCAATCTTATTCTTCATTGGTTTATGGGAGAGCTACATCGACTTAGACCCCTTTTTCCCGCTGATTATGTAGTACACTCCATGGGAATGGGGCCCTTGGAGGTTAGCTCAACCACTCTTTTCCCCACCATTGCCCCCATAATCAATCCTAGTTAGTTATTTTCCATTAAAAATAGCTACTTGAACTTAACTCAAAACAAATAACATCAAATGCAACCATGTGTACATATAATTTCAATAACACCAATACATTGAAATCCATATCAAACACTGAACCATGCCTACATACTTTTCGAACTAGTTTCCATAAAAATAATAACATGGAAATCAAAACAACAACAACATCACCTCATCACAACAACATCACCTATACCATGCCTAATCATCTAGTTTCCATAACATCAATATAATGGAAATACAATCAATCACTCACAACATACATCACCCAAATCATGCCTACACATCTAGTTTCCATGATAACAATATAATGGAAATTAAAACCAAACACAATGATATCAATGTCATCATCTATATACTAGAATGTCTGTATGTCAATATAATGTATATACAGATATAAATAAATTCTCTCAAAAACTCTCATGTACATCTCATCTCTTCAAGACGCAGTTGCTAGTATATCTAAGTCAAAAAAAAAATACATAAGATTCCATCATCTTCTCATATCTATGAGGGAAAAAAACCTTTTCTACTCTCTTCTATCCCCTCAAATGACCTCTGTCTCCATGAGCTGGTCACCTCTTTCGATGGCCCACCCATGCGACTATCATGGCTCATTTAATCTTCAGCTTACTACAGATCCATGAATTAGACCTCTCACAAGGCTGCCTACTAGATCTCGTAAGAGACATACTAATAAAAGGGATACCACTCTCTATAATATAATCCTCAAGATACTTGTAATCCACCACAACCCTCTCAGATCAGTCCATGAATCACCACAGGGGGTGGAATCACTATTTGTCTTTGTCCCTAAGCTCGTCATGGACTCAGCTCTCAAGTATTGGTCCCTATACTGCACTCTGCATCTGTGATGGACCATATCCCTATACTCAGTTCTCCATCATGTGTAGGAGAAGGTGAAGGAGGGCAGCCACATGTCCCATACCATCAAGCCTATACCTATGCCGCTAACTAAAATATCCATAAAGTGGCCACCTACGCAGTAACACAACTTAGGCATGTAATGTTTAAACCATCCCCTCATCTCTCCGACATGTTCCTGTGATGCCTCTAATAGTCCTTATAAGGAGGCACATGTTCCTAAGCTACGATAGATGCCACTATAATGCGTGACCTGGCCATAGGGTAACTACATGTCCTATAATCTATCCCTCTCAACAAGAATAATAGTCAAAACAGATGCATTAGCCTCGTGAGGTACTTACCTATAGCTATGTTATCCATCACCGCTATATCCATCAAGATATCTCAAATATTCTATCCTCCTATCTAACACCTCGATCCTCTACCCCTATTGGATCTCATTGGATGTGGTGGAGATAATGGTCTCTCACTATTGTCCCCGCGATATCATGGGAAGGGTAGGGGCACATCCTACTCAGAGTTCTACAATTGTTGTCTTCGACCTACCAACGCAGGTCATCACGCTCTCCAGTCTAAATAAATGTATCCATCACACTAACTATATAACTTTCAACTCCTCCTCCAAACCTCCAAATCGAAGGGTAACCAATATATGTCCTCAATAAGATATCAATCATTGATATACCATCTAACACACGCTTCAATATGTCACATCCCATGACAAAGATACACCTCAGCATGTGTCCCCTATGAACAAATCCACCTCTCAGACTTACTCTATAAATACCTAGTATAAATCCATTTGTGGTAGGGCTAGTGGACGTAGGCATAGCATATGCTCATAATCCCAATAATGAAGAATATAGATACAACACAAACCAAACCACCAAATCCTCCTATATGCCCACAACTCCTCATATAATTGTATTTGTGTACACCGATGTCCATGGAAAGAAAAAAATATCTTCAATCATATCCTCTAATACTCCTATCAATTCCCATGGAAATCTCCCACCCTCTAAGTCTAGGAGCACATAACAACCAATCCTAACCATCATCAACATAAAATCATAGGTTCTTGGGGTGCGCCGCAAACATCTTGCCAATAGCTAATGTTCATCATTGTGATAAGAAAAATATATCATGGCCTCTCCAAACACTGTAACCATAGGATAAATGTGCATCATCTGATATAATGGCTCTCCAACAATAAGTAGCCTCGTGGATCTAATAGACATCCTCTAAGGTGATAGTCATCTCCCGATAAGTAGGTGGAATTTTTGGTCACCGATTCCCATCTATCAATGAAGGCGACCATCATACTATGATATTGAACTATCCACCTATAATGCCTAAAACAACAATGCTTTTGGGAAATATAGATAGCAAAGTATCTCCTACTCACATCAACCAAGGAAATATAGAAAAGGATCAATTACTTCACCACCGATGCAAATCTGCAGACACAAAGTTCTAAAGATTACACAGACCAGAACACAAAGTTTCTATTGAATGCAAAACAAATGATCCATTGAATCGAGCAAGAGACAGAGAGAGATAATAGAGGAAATAAGAAAGAAAGAACTTTTGTATTGAATCACTTCAAATTTACAACCTTCCCAAAAAAATGCCAAACCCCCTCTTTTCCATGGCCAAAACCATGTTCTTATAACAATTCGTGTACATCCATACTTTGTCCCCAAGAAAAGAATATCCAAAAGGAATAATGTTTGTTGCAGATCCACTTTTGGAAAGTGACATGAAACAAATGCACTCATGAAAACCAGAGGTTCAAAAAGGTGAATATTTCATGTGTTCAAGCATGATTACTTTAGCAGGGGGCATCTCATGATTTTCTTCTTTATGTGGTCCTGTCATTTCCACCTTTTAACCACTTTCATAGCACTCAAGTGCTTACTTGGTAAGTTTTCCCCTTTTTATCACGTATGCCCAATAAACTCCATTTTCTGATAATCAAACTTTACATCTCTTTAAACTTATCGATTTGGCTCCACAACAAACCAAAAATGCATCTCATGAATAAACGACAAGGAAACAGAGAGAGAAGAATGAAGAATGGTTCACATTTGCATTCTTTGGAGCTCTGGTTCATTAATGGTGTTAAAACCAGATGAGTGCATTTGGCTATCTTTTCCCCCTTTTACCTTCAAATTTGGACCCTACACATGGCAAGATCCAAGAAATGATGGCCCTGGGGGAGAAATCTACATTTCCTGACATTTGGGAGAAAAAGCGTGATTTCTCATTTTCTCCTCCTCCTTCGCTCCCCACCAAAGGTTAAACACGTGTGCACATCTTGAGTGGCTAGGAAATGCGGTTCAAATCTGCCATTTAAACTCTTTTTAACAAAAATCTCAAATTCTCAAAACCTCTCACCGCCCACTTTGACTTTTCAATGTGAACGCGTGGCACACCATGATTGGAAATGGGGTCGCGGCTCAATTTGCAACATTTTAACCCTTTGGTGAAAAAGGCTCAAATTCTTAATTTCCTCCATAAGCCCATTGTTCCAATTTCATTCTTCAACACATGGCATCACCTAATTGGTTATGGGGATGTGCTTCACTTTTATACTTTATCCACTTTTGAAAAGGGAAAAATTCCAACCTTTCCCCAAAAGTCCATGCCTCGCCATTGAATTTTCAACGTAGGCCACGTGTCCCTTTCTAATTTGATTGGCTTTAACTCAAAATTTATCCCTTCACATGAGTGGGGCCGGGTCATTTTAGAACTTTTTGCCCTTTGTGGAAACAAAGCTAAAATTCCTAAAGTCCTCCTCACGGTCCGCTAAAGCGCATATGAACTAAAAAAGGCCACGTGTCCCTTTCTTATTCACTAAGGGGCCACATGGGTCATTTTAGAAATTTTTACCCTTTCACTATGTGGGCCCACGGGTCACCTTTGCAAACTTCACCTTTTAGCCAAAAAGAGTAAAATACACAAGTAACTCCGTAGCTCCGCCAAAGGGAAAATTTGCCAACTTAGGTCCGTTGAGCCATAACTTGAGAAATACAAGGAGTTAAGAGGACTTCTTTACCTTTTTGGAAAGGGGAGGAAATTTCCCATCTGATGAATGAGTTTCCAAGAGCCCTCAAGTCCTTAGAAGTTCCAAATTCCAAAATACCTCTTTTTAAGCACACTTCAAGGGCACCAACTCAAAATTTTGTAGTTTTAGACTTGGAAAATGGAGGGAAATTTTGAGGGTGACAACAACTGGCTCCTTCTGGGGATGACTTGGCTTGGAACAAAAACACAAGGCAAGATCAAGAACAATAGATAACTTTGGGAAATGAAGACCAGTGCCTTATCCATTGGGCAAAAGGAGTCAAAAGCAATACCAACACAGAAGACAACACACACAAGGCGGAAAGGAAACAAAACAAACCAAAAGACAAGACCCAAAACAAACACCACACACAACAAGGAACAAGGAAAAGAAACAAGCCAAAACAAGACTATACAAAATATACAAAAGGGGGTCCTAATCACTTTGGACTTGAAATTACACAACTCCAGAGACAGGCTGAGAAAAATAGGTACCTTTGTGGAACAACCAAGTGAAAGTATGAGGTACCCATGAATTGGGAATGAGAAATTGGGCATACCAAAACATCATGTGAACACTATGTGGTTTGAAAAGAAAAAATGAGGCAAGAAAACCATCTAGATAATGATACCCAAGACCAAAAACATTCAGTCCTTGTGAAGAGTTGAATGTCTGCAAAAGCTCTTCTTTTGTGAAGGAGTAATGCCATTTAAAAGCTTTAAAAATGCTTGACTGCCTCCACACTGATCCCTGCACACCACTGAATTATGACAACTGGATTCATGAAAAAATCCAATTCTTATAACACCAACTTCTTGCTTCAGTGAATTACCAATCACATTTGTTTGGCAATCATCATGAAATATACCTTGAGACCCATATATTTGCACAAAATATTTCTTGTAATAATCCTCAAAAGGAAATGGAAAGAGACAACTGAATGATTTATCATTATCATTTCCTTCGGCCTACACATTTTCTAATTTATCCTCATGATGAGAAATTTCTACCATGCCCATTAGAAACATCCTCTGCTGCCTTTGCAAACTCAACAACTTTGTTTTCCACTTCAAGGGGATCTTGAATCTTGGGTACAAGTTGCACTATTGATTTGTCTTCATGACTGGAAGGGAACTTGAAAGTTGATAGACTAGGTAAAGATGAATCAATCACATCATCCCCTTCTCCTTGTTTGCATCCCAAAGGGTGAGTTGAAACAGGACTATCATAATCGTGAAGAAAAATTTCCAGGTGTGGCTCATCGACTTCTATTTGCTTTGAAGGGTTGCAAAAAGGTGTATGTGTGCTCATCTCATTATTAAATATAGCAAGTGGACCAGTGCTCCAACTAACTCCATTTTCTTTAGGTAAAGGCACTTGTTTGTCATTGAGGTAATTTAAAACAGCAAGAGAATGGTCAACAAAGATCTCCATCTCAGTATATTGGAATCCCTCAAACACAGGAGAAGAAGAAAACCTATTCACTCTATTGTGATGCACCTCCTCTTTTACCAGCATGAGGTTACTTCCTTCAAAACAAGAACATCCAATCCTAGCACATGACATATCTTCCATAAACTCCATTTCAGGCTGAAACAAAGCCTCAAGTTGTTTGTCTTCCTCATTATTTGAAGGAATACCAAATTGGCATGCATCATGAGGGGCATTAAGAAGACATTCATTGGTGAAAATAAGGTAATGTTGAGGAATGAACACCTGAAGGTGTGGGGAATCACTATGAGTAGTTTTAAGAACTTGAATGTTCTCTTTTTTGTTGCAAGGTATCCCAAATCCATTGGGTGAGTTTCTTTCAACTTGCTTTGTCTCACCTTGTGACATAACCATGTAATTACCATGCCCAATATCTGCATACAATATTTGTGCTTTTGGATCATCTATTTTTTGCACAATATATTTAGTTTTCTTTTCAGGCATCAACTTCCTCATCTTCCCATCAACTGGGATAAGGGCATGTGACCAATCCATCATGATTTCTCCTCCAACATCTTTGCAAAAATTTCTACTCAGCAACATGTCATAGGAAGGAGGAATATCAACTACCAAAATGGTGGCTAAAACTCTCTTCTCTGGAAAAGCAGCAAAGGCTACTTGTGCATCCTTGATCCTTCCAACCAATGGCACTTCTCTACTTTCCATTGAGTAACATGAACCAAAAGTGTGGGTTAGGGTTAAGCCTAGGGCATGAGCTACCTTAGTAGGCATCACATTATCTAAAGCACTAGAATCAATAACACAATTGAGTTTGTGGCCTAGCTATGAGGAGAGTGACATAAAATGGTTTGATCTTCTCATCAGATGAAGTGAAATTGCTACCACAAGGCTTGGTTGAGATGAAGGAGAAGGAGTGGGAAAGAGACCTTTAGAACTAGGGGATGAAGGCTTGGATTTGGAATTTACAAAGTCTACCATCTTAGCAAAGGCCTTGGGATGGGTTTGGTAGAATTTGGCTTTTGAGATCTGGATCTTAGTTTTCTTGAGATGGTCAATAATGTCAAAAGAACCAGAGGTAGATGGAGCATCATTGATAGGAGTAGATGAAACTTTTGACTTATCAACTCTATCATTTGAAGGGAAAGAAGTTTTAGGAGAGAAAAACAGAGGAGGAAGGAACAATAGAACCTACCTTGGGTGTGGAAGAAGTTGGAATAGGAGCTCCTCTCCTTGCAATCACTGGAATGGTTGTAGGAGGTTCCTTAGATATTTTAGCAGGTTGCACCACTTTCTCTTTCTTGTTTTCTTGCTCACGAGTCATGACAACATATGATTCATTGTTCATCTCTGTAACTCTTTCTTCATAATCATCCTCTTCATCTATACCTTCAGTGGTGAGAAAATGGACATGAGATCCACTCAACTCTTCTAATTCTTCATCAACTTCTCTTCATGTTCTTCATATATTTCATTCTCCTCCTCATCATCAGCTCCAACACTTCACATGTTGCATTGACTGGAACTTAAATAGTGGGCCTTCAATTGCTTCTAATCTGGTCTGAGGAGAGGGCAACCATTCTTGGGCTGAAAGTTCTTCCTAGGAACATCTTGATAAGGAGCATGCTTGGGCTAATTACTTCTTGAGAGAAATGAGATCATTAGCAAGTTTCTGTACCAACTGATCTGCATTAGCTCCAGAGAAGATGTGGAAGAAGGAGATGCTTTGGATTTGGATGATTCTCTCCTTAGCTTGCCAGACATGATCAGATCATCTTCAACACTGACAACAAATCTCTGATCAACATCTAAAGTGGCAAGATTAGCTCTTCTAAGTGCATAGCTCACTTCAGGAAGTTGGGCATTAAGGAAGAAACATCTTTGAATCTGATCCATAAGGCATGTGTTTTGTGGGATCTTGTTAACCAACCTATTGAATTTGGCCACAAATTCCCTCATGGGCTCATGTGACTCTTTCTTGATTTGAGAAATCTGGGCCAAGAGGGCATGTACATCCTCAGTAGGTTTGAAATGCTGCTCAAACTGGGTCATCATGGTGTTCCAATTGGTGATGGATCTAGTAGGGAGATGATAAAACCAATCAACAACATTATCTTGCAATGTCTCTACAAAAATTCTAATAGAGATATCCTCATGTTCAACTCCGAGAACACCACAAGCAATAATGAAGGCCGCAATATGCTCATCTGGATGAACCTTCCCATCACCTCTAAATTTAGGGAAATTCTTTCTATTGCCTCTAGGAAATTCATGCAATGGCTGGGGAAGAGCAAGAGGCCCAACCCTTTGGCCCCAAGGCAGAGGAGTTTCCATCCTTGGAAATATTGTTTGAGAGGAACTGAAACACCAACGAGAATCAAAGCATGCAAATTAGGACTGATTTGATCTTGAGGGATGTCACTCCCAGAAGTTTTGTCTCTAGCAGGAGGAGTGCTTGCAGATCTTGTTCCTCTTCTTTTTCTTGATGAAGGGAGAGAGAAACCTTGATGATCCAAAAGTTGGAAATGAGGGTCTTCTTCCCCAAGGGTTCTTCTACCCCGAGTGTATCTTGGAGTCGCCAGATCAAAGATGATCAAGAAGTTGTTATTCAAAAATGGAATCCATTTGCAATGAATTCCCTAGTGAGTCACCAAAACTGTTGGGTTTCAGAATGGAACATGGGTAGAAACCACAAGTCGGGGACAAACATGTCCCTCCTCTTTAATGGGAGAGGTTCCCTTATTGAAAGCTAGAAAAACAAATGTACAAATCTACAACTATCAATGTTTGGATCCTGGTATCCTGAATGTTTTCATACTCAAAAGATTATCAATCAGAAGGAATGGAAGAATAAAGAGATGGGAGAAGGAAGAAAACAACAATGCTTTTGGGAAATATAGATAGCATAGAGTATCTCCCTACTCACATTGAACCAAGAAAATATAGAAAAGGATCAATTACTTCACCACCGATGCAAATCTGCAGACACAAAGTTCTAAAGATTACATAGACTAGAACACAAAGTTTCTATTGAATGCAAAACAAATGATCCATTGAATCGAGCAAGAGAGAGAGAGAGATATAATAGAGGAAATGAGAAAGAAAAACTTCTTATATTGAATTACTTCCAAATTTACAACCTTCCCAAAAAAACCAGAATCCCCTTTTTTTCCATGGCCAAAACCATGTTCTTATAACAATTCATGTACATCCATACTTTTTCCCCAAGAAAATAATATCCAAAAGGAATAATGTTTGTTGCAGATCCACTTTTGGAAAGTGACATGAAACAAACACACTCATGAAAACTAGAGGTTCAAAAAGGTGAATATTTCATGTGTTTGAGCATGATTACTTTAGCAGGGGGCATCTCATGATTTTCTTCTTTATGTGGTCCTACCATTTCCACCTTTTAACCACTTTCATAGCACTCAAGTGCTTACTTGGTAAGTTTTCCCCCTTTTTATCACGTATGCCCGATAAACTCCATTTTCTGATAATCAAACTTTACATCTCTTTAAACTTATCATTTGGCTCCACAACAAACCAAAAATGCATCTCATGAATAAATGACAAGGAAACAGAGAGAGAAGAATGAAGAATGGTTCACATTTGCATTCTTTGGAGCTCTAGTTCGTTAATGGTGACAAAAACTAGATGAGTGCATTTGGCTATCTTTTCCCCCTTTTACCTTCAAATTTGGACCCTACACATGGCAAGATCCAAGCAACGATGACCTTGGGGGAGAAATCTGCATTTCTTGACATTTGGGAGAAAAAGCACATGATTTCTCATTTTTCTCCACCCTCCACAACTCCACGCCAAAGGCTAGACATGTGGCACCATCTGAGTGGCTGAGGAAATGCAGTTCAAATCTGCCATTTAAACTATTTTTAACAAAAATCTCAAATTCTCAAAAACCTCCATGGCCCGCTTTGACTTTTCAACATGAATGCGTGGCACACCATGATTTGGAAATGGGGTCGCGGCTCAATTTGCAACATTTTAACCCTTTGGTGAAAAAGGCTCAAATTCTCAATTTCCTCCGCAGGCCCGCTGTTCCGATTTCATTCTTCAACACGTGGCATCACCTGATTGGTTGTGGGGATGTGCTTCACTTTTATACTTTATCCACTTTTGAAAAGGGAAAAATTCCAACCTTTCCCCCAAAAGTCCATGCCTCCACCATTGACTTTTCAACGTAGGCCACGTGTCCCTTTCTGATTCTTGTGGGCTTCAACTCAAAATTTATCCCTTCGCATGAGCGGGGCCATGGGTCATTTTAGAACTTTTCCCTTTGTGGAAACAAATCTAAAATTCCTAAAGTTCCTAACCAAAGTGAATAAAAACTAACCACGTGTCCCTTTCTTATTCATGGGGGATGGGTTCATTTTACAAACTTTCACCTTTTCATTGTGTGGGCCTATGGGTCACCTTTGCAAACTTCACCTTTTAGCCAAAAAGAGTAAAATACACAAGTAACTCCGCAGCTCCGCCAAAGGGAAAATTTGCCAACTTAGGTCCACCGAGCCATAACTTGAGAAATACAAGGAGTTAAGAGGACTTCTTTACCTTTTTGGAAAGGGGAGGAAATTTCCCATCTGATGAATGAGTTTCCAAGAGCCCCAAGTCCTCAGGAAGTTTCCAAATTCCAAAATACCTCTTTTTAAGCACACTTCAAGGGCACTACTTAAAATTTTCCTAGTTTTAGACTTGGAAAATGAACTAGTTTCACCCTCCCCATACCCGATTTCACCTGATTTTAACAAAAATTCCAATTCAATTTCAAAAACAAAAATTTAATTTATTCTACCTTATTCTTCACCAAAAACAACAATGGAGCTCTAATCCTACCTCTACTCAGCTCCATCTCCATGGTGGGATGTCGGGTCTGCCTCGCACTGGAACTCCTCGCGCCTCTCCCCCTCTACCATGTCTAAATCAACCTCCCCACTCTCAACCAATCAAATCAATCAGGTATATCTCTTGGGCCCACACACTCCAATCCTAAAACTACTAACCTCTTAACAAATCACCTATCTTAGTCTCTTTGTCCTTTTCCTCAAGAATATGCTCTCTTTTTGTTGTTTTTCGATAAAGTCAAAATGATCAAATGGGCTCTTTTCACGCGGTTTTTACATTTTAACCCCAAATTGAGCTAACTAATGTTAGTTGGGTCGTGTCCTACGCAACCAACATCATTCACCCTTATCGGCATTAGTTACCTCTCAACCGGTATCGGTCACCCTCCCTACACCAATTCTTCCTAATTTTCCATAATTTTTGCTACAAGATGCCATTTTCTTGTTATCATAGCCTTACCACAACTTTACAGACTCACCCGATACCCCTACCAGCCTAGTCACCTCCCTAATTATGCTTAGGGGCATATTTTTTCCTACACCTTGGCCTTACCCATGACCTTGCCCATTCGACACTCGAAATCGCTTTTACTCATACTCTTGCAATGATGGTCCTTGTGCTATTTAGCCTACCACATTTTCCTTTCCTTATGTCGTGATGTTTATCTCAACTAGACCAAAAATTTTGGTGCTTTAGAACACACGTATGCCCATTCCTGCACCTCACCTCATTATGTTTCAAGGATCACTTCCTATACCTGGACCAAATCAACCTTTTTTGGATAAACTATTGACCTTTGATGATGTAGAGTTTGTGAGCTCTTCGTCCTAGTGTTTTATCACATTCTAGACATGTGTGTGTGTTTGAATTCCCCACCTATTACCCACACCGATATCACCATTGCCTATACCGCACCTTACCTCATTTTTAGTACCTTCCACTTTATCAAACCCATCACTAAATTTTCCTTCTCCTCAATTAGTTCATGGTTTGAGAGGGATCACCTATACCCATATATAGGGCAACCAATTTTTTGTTTTTTTCAGCATCCCTCATTAGTATGAGATACATGACAAAAAGGGGTAAATGTAAACACCTAAAATTGGGTCGCAACCCTCTAAGCCCCTTCTAATTGATTAATTCAACACATCCCCCAATCATGACCCCCACACATTATTATTAATTTAATTACCCATATTAAGTTAATAATTTCCTCCTCTCCTCACCTCACCTTTACCTTATTTGTTTTATACGCAACATTTTGGTGAAACACATGGTGTTAATAAATTTCATTACAATTGTTCGAACAATTTAGAAATATATTGGTCTGTTGATAACCAATATGTTAAAAGAAAGATTCATTATGTAGTATCATTTCATTTGTACAATGAGATATAAAATTAATTAAGGAATTACGAAGTTTATTAGTTATCTCTTAAGACAACCTTAACATATTCTTTATTTCAAATAAATACAACAAGAGTTAGATAACTCATGTCAGTTCTTTGAACTAACCATGTATACATTTGTCTCTCCTATAGTGTGCAAGATGGAGTGGTATTGTGAAGTGCACAACTAGATTGTCTACAAATGATTTCTTCATTTATATTGTTTAAAAATCCGTTCAAGATTATTGTATTTATTTTTAATGTGAAAGTATTATTTTCACAAGTTGATTAAAGGCATTTTCCTATTATACTATTCTAAAAATTGTATGTCATCATTTTGGAAAATAAGGATTTATCCTTATTAAGTTTTAAAAAATTACTTGTTTCATATCACATTTTGTGAGATATAAAGGTGTTTTTAATGCTATTTCTATAACAGAGTATGAATAATATTAATTAAATTTCTTGATGAAATTATATCTAGTTTAATAATTCATCTTGAATGAATGAATTTGACAATTGAAAAACCTAGTATGATATGGAAAGAAATACAACAAAAACAATTCTTATATCTTTATGTACCTTATTAAAATGAATATTTTTAGTGCTAGTTTAACAATGTATAAATATAAGTTGTTAATATTTGTTAAATAAACATAACTAATTTTTATAATTTTTTTATGAATGAACAAATGTGTCATTAATGAACATGGTATGTCATGGTAAATGATACAACATAAACTATGTTACTCTCTAATATTTTACCTTATAAAATGAATTGTACAATTCATAATAATTAAATCATGGGGGGTTCATTATCTAGGAAATATCCTCGCACATGCATTCATATTGAGGTAATTAAAATTGATAAAATCAAAGTCAATATATCAGTATACATAAGGGGTTAAAGGGTTTAATTTACTAATGTTTTGAATTAGGTATTAGGGGTAGGTTAGAGAGGTGGGCCTAAGGAGAGGTGGGGTTGATTTTAATATTAAACTAAAATATTTGACCCCTAATTTTTAAAAATAAATACCTTAATATTGCATAAGGAGTGTTTTTATGAAGTTAAATTATAATCTCTTTTTGAATAAGGAAATATCAATTAGGATATTCTTAACCAAGAAATAATAATATTATAGAAAACTAGGATTGAGTATGCTTTTCAATGTAAATGATATTATTTCACCATCTTAATTATTTGAATAACTATTGATAAATGATTAAAGTTTAACATTAACGTAATTGATAATATATATTGAATGGATTTAAAATATATTGTCATAAACAAAGACATATTAAGAAAATAATAATTGAGTGGAAAACATGATATATTTTCTATTTGATATATTAGGGTAGAAATAAAAATATTTTCTATTTGATATATTAGGGTAGAAATAAAAGGGGTAAATAAAATTGTAATGGAAAAATGGGTATGTAAGGTACTTGGAAAAAATAGGGGTATTTTCATTCTAATAATGTAATAGGAGGGTATTATCAATTGAATATTTGGAGGTAAATACTAAAATTAAGAGTAATCTTTAATACCTTTTGAACGAATGTGTTATACCATACTTTTACTAAGTGAGCCCCCATGGATTAAATGAGATAAAGTGAAATAATCATATTAAATGATGTAATTATGTGAATGAGACCAATATTGACGATGAAGTAACTAGATCATATAAATGTGATACATAGTTAATTAGCCTATGATAAATGACAAATCTATGTCACGATAGTAAGATAAAAGGTACTTATTAAAGAGAGTAAATCATAAGTTACTACGACTCTTTATCGAGAAACAAATGACATGTTATAATATGTTATAACATATGGTAGTGATAAACCTTGCACTTAACTCAATAGATAGCTAATTGAGTAAATGAAACATGGGCATTATGATCCACCGTTCCATTCAATATAACCCTACCCATACAAGCTTAGGATGGATACAAGAAGGGTAGTGAGTAATTAATGATTTTATTAATTACCTCAGAATTGATAAATCCACATCACCTTACCCGCCACCTCACTTTGCCACCTCATCATGACCTAGCCCTAACCCTAAACTAACCTAATTAAGACCCATGACTTGGTCTAGACTCACATCCATAACTAATGCCTCCTTACTCGCACTCCAAAAGCCGACCTTCTAGCCACTTGACCAAGCCCGCAACCGATCTCTCGAGAAAAACAGGAAGGTGGGCTATTTTACTAAAAATAGCCTACTTTTTCCTAACCGATGCCGGTTCTACTCGACCGCCGCTTACGCAACCGCCATCGCCTTCCTCGTAAATGGGCTCCCAAACCAAAACAACGGATCGGAATTTCATTTTGAGAGATCACCAAAGGATTTCGATCAAAGAGGGCATCGCGAACGAGGAACAGAGAGTCCGATCTTCACTTGACAAGCAGAGACGAGTGAAAATATTAGACGTGTTTACAAAAAGGAGATCAACTGCACCTTCATCAAATCCAAGTAGTTACATCTCGCATGTCCTCCATTATAACATTTCTTATGCTTTTGGAATTACAAATTCTCCCAAATCCGCTTCTCGATCCATTATCCAACGTACTCATTGCCTCTACCTGTCATTCTTTTGTTTCTAACCATCCCATTTCCTAAAAACTATCCAAAACCAGCCATTACAAACTCCACAACCAGCCCAAGATCCTAGAACCCACCGATATTGCTATCGCAGAATCGCATCGGGTTATAGGTAACCGCATCGGTTCCTTTGATCAAAACCAGAAAACAGCCTTTCCCCTACCTAGCCAAATAAGCAATTTAATTGATATTTTACGCTTTTTGTGTTAATTCATGTTAGCAGGGAAACTCACCACCTTCGAAAGGAAGTTTTACATTTCCTGGCCCAAGGCGCTTCTCATTTATTGTTTAATCAAATCTTGTGGTCTTGTGTTCTTATTTCAGTAGTCCTTCCTGCATAAAAAGGAGTTCTCCGCAATAACCCGATCTTTCTCTACGGTACGCGCACATCATCTCGACATTCTATGTATTCCTCCTAACCCTAACCTTATCTCTGCTTTCTATAAGGAACGAAGCATTTTCCGAGTGAAACATTTTGGCACGACTTTTGGGACCCATTTTGGGTTTCTTTATTTCTTGCTTATTTTCATTTTAGGAAGCATATTGCTGTTTTCTTCTTCTAGAGATATTCACAAGGTTTTTATATATTTAGTAAAGAACTTGCTTTGTTTTTTCATTTCGCATTAGTAAAAGTCATCTCTTTTGCTTCATCGAATATCATTTTTTCGATTTGGGTATAAAACACGTGCATTGCATTCTCGCTTGTTGTTCTCCAATTCTAGTGAACATAGATTAAGTAATGTGTCGTACACGTGGGGGTGATATCCACGGATTGACAGAAATTAACCTTAGTTTCACCGCACAACACATACCGAATCACTTCACAATTAACACAACAGCTCAAACATCCCCCTTTTCCGCGGTATTCCTCCGCCCGATTGAGGTAACCTTATAAGCCAAAACAAACTTGACATTTCCCTAGGTCTTGTTGTTTAGGATTCTCGACATCATTCTACGTCCTAAAGGCATAAGCCCACGATAATTAAAATTAACCCTAAGGTTAATCTCTAGATTTGCATGTGCCTCTTGCTTGTTTTCAAATCCTGCTTTTTCTCTCGCATACTTTGTCTTCTGTGATCAATAAGTTGCTAAACATACTCAACGCTAAAATCAAATCAGCAGCCTTTTTATCTTCTTATCCTAGATTTTTGACACCGCCATCGGTTAGGGACCGACGCTGCTTGATCTGTGGACTGACCGACACAAGGTTACTAAACCGATATCGCCATCGTTTCATCACCCCCGACAAACCAAAGAACTTGCCAAATTCACCATTCGTGAGGTTGTTTTTGTTCTTGATAGATTGAAACTTTCCCCGTGTGTTCTAGTCTATGGTTGTCATCACTCGGAAGCAAGCCGCCATGGTTTCACATGCCTCGCTCTGTGTCTTTGCCTCGAATCACCCCTTCACATTCTATAGGGAACCCTACAGACACCAGTGAGATCCCCCAAATTCCTGTAGGAGACAAGGACTTTGCCAAATTTCTGGATGCTAATCCCAGCGCTGTACAATACTATTTGTCTCATACCCCTGACCGTACGCCTGATGGTCAGCTCCTTATGGGCATGCCTATTAGTATAGCTGCTCATTTAGCTCCTACTCCTCCTGATAACAATACCTTACTTCCTGCATCACTAGCCCCGTCTCCCAATCCGACAGCTTCAGAGGTTCATACGACCCCGATTAGCTTTCCTTTGGTTAACCTGGGGCCCCACGTATCGCTACCACCAACTGCCCCTATCTCATCTCTCTTTCAGACCACTCCATTCATGACTTACTCTCTGCCACCTATTCAAACGAGCTTTCCTTCTCAAGCTCCGCCTACCTTTTCATTCCCATACACGTATCCAAAGAACCTCAACACCTTATATGGGACATCCCTATTCTCAGGGCACCATCATCTCATCCAACCACGATTTCATCAAGCAAATGATGGACAAAATGCAAACCCGAGGCTTCCGCTTCAGAAGTCGTAGCGCCTTGACATACGAGCAAGTTTGTCGGGAGCCCATTCACCCTTCTCGTCTCCTTCATTCATATCCTCCTCAATGGGAGTTGCCAAAGTTTACTCGCTTTTAACAAGAAAAGAGGATCCTCAACAACACTTGCGATCATTTAGACATGCTTGTTATTTGATTGCCCATGATGATGCCTCACTCCGCACCTTCCCATGTCCTTATCGTGGCCTCGCTTGAGTGGTACAAAGTTGCTTTAACCCAAAGACTCAATCTTCTCTTTTAACCAACTAGCCCAATCTTTCGATCATTTCTCCATTAACATCAAGCCAAGAAAGTATCTATCATCGACTTATGCCATCCGACACCAAGACGAATCTATCGCAGATTTCGCTGACGATGGCGGGGCCTTATCAACCAACTTACGATGCCTTGCCTCAAACCGAACTTATCGAATCAAGCTTACGCGGCCTCGCGCAAGCACATCTCCCCTACCCTCCAAATTCAAACTTTCCGTACATTCGACGAGGTTTTACTATGGCTCGAAAATTAGAAATTCGAGCCTTAGAGGAAGAGAAATTGCGGTCACAAGCAACAAGAACTCCACTTTCCGAACTCCCGATTCTACCAATAAACCAAATACCACCACTCCTCACGCGTCCACCTCTTCTAAATCAAAAGGAGCTGTCCACGCGGTGATGGTCAAATCCCAACCACCGTCCAATACTCCACCAAAACCACCTATAAATACAAAGCCGAACCCATCGCCTACACTCCTCGGGAGAAACCTATGGTGTGATATTGAGAAATTGCTCAAAGCCGGGCTATCACCTTGCCCCCTCGTTAAACCTCACTCCGGCTTTGACTCCACCCGCGCAATACCTTCCCCGTACAAAGAAAATGACTTTTGTAACTTTCACCGCGTAAAAGGACATAGTCATGAAAACTCGCAAGATGTTGAAAAACATAGCGCAGAAATGGTCGACGCAGGGATATAACACTCGATAATCCTAACGCCTCGCTAACCGAAATCTGAAAATTTTCAACAAGCCATTCCCGAATCACTGGCCCAAAGAAAGAACGTGAACCAAGATATCTTAGCCGAGGAGAGTGTTCATGAGATCCATGCAGCTTCGATTCTCACCAAAAGCCTCTATCGAGAAAATTTTGAATCGACTCTTCACTAACACAGAGCCCGAACCTCCTTTACCACCATCAAGCCAAAGCGAAATCGCTCCTTTACCCATAGAAGAGTTAACCGCCTGTGCTTCCTTCCCATCAATGAGTCTTCTTACACCACATCCCTACAAGACCGTGAGCGGATGCTATCTAATTTATCTATTTCCCAAACGTCCCTTCTACCACTTCACTACACAAGAGGAAGGCTCACCACTCCTTTTGACATCCTTAGACGAGAAATCTCTTACACTAACATCACCACATTCTTTTAACATGACAGATCTCCTCGAACACGCCTCCTACCTATTAGTCCTCATCGCCTAAATCTTTTCAACAACCGGTTGACCTCCTAACATCTATTGATACAAAGGCCTCATCTCGCTCCCCGTGTCACACCCGCAATGGACTGGAATTACAACTCACTTTTCTTCCGTACTCAAAATTACAAATCACACTGAGACTGCCATTCCACGTAAGATGAGACAGTTCCCTATGGGAACGCTTGAGTACCCCTTTTCTACTCAAATGCAATGACTCGATCCCGATGTCTCCACCATCTACCCGAAGTGCTTACGTGCTTAAAATGCCCCTGCTCTCGCCTTCACCCCCTCACCTCTACCAAATGCCCCGTCCACTTCTATCAACTTAACCAGATCTTCCCCTACGCTGGGACCTCACCAATGCCCAATCTAACACACCCGCCTAAGCGACTCGATCTATCCAAAATAAACCGCTCCGCCACCTAGAGACGAACGCAATCCGGCCTCTATCACAATTAAAACCTTCATCGCCACACCCACCTTCCATATCGGGACCTCATCCTCCACTTTACACCAATATATCATACCTCCGTTGTTTTCTCGCAAACGACTCTACGCCTTCTACACCTATACAGAGATCAAAGGGTATCACAACATCGTTACCCCGCGTATCCGGTCCACCTATCAACCCTAAACCAATCCCATCATCAAAGGATTTATTTTCTGTCACTCCCCTTTCTCCGTGGTTGTTTCCCGCTACCACGCCATCTGTAGCCTCATCATCTAACCAGCTGAACGTAACTTCTATGTCCAAGAAACCACGTTTAGTGAAAAACATGTGTCAGCACCCCTCGGCTAAACCATCACCCATACGAACTAAACACGCCCAAACATTACCACAACCCACACAATCAATACCCTCATCCTCTTCCGATTTTGACCCACTCAAAGGATCTTACGCCAAAATCCTTGCTATGTTGGTGGAGAATGCGACCATTTCCCTACCTCCACTTAGACCTTATGACCCGTCTAAACCCCGACCTATGGGTTACGATGAGTCTAAAATCTGCGCTTATCACCGCACACCAGACATGATGTGGAGGGATGCAAAGCTCTAAAACCCTCCTTCGCAACCACCTCTCCCTGATAGACAGATTAAGAAAGACAACTTACGAAGGGAGAGACCTCTAGCGTCAATTCCTCTACTATATCATCTATCCCCGCCTCACCAAGATCTATCATTATTACAACCCCACCTCTCAAGACCATGAATTATCCCAACCATCTTCCTCATCTCGATCTACGAGATTAATATGATTAGTGTCGCTACTCGAGGACAGAAAACAATGGGAAAGCGAAAGAAAACACACTCGCGGCATCTCTTTCTCCTTCAACCATCCCACACACCACCACCTAAAGTGGTTATTCGCGACCCGCCTATCCCGCCTCTAATGGAGTTGCCCACCGAACCATGATCAAACAAACTTCATCAATCGCCCGTAAAATGACACTATATGATCTCATTCGCACTTCAATCTCATCGACAAGCTCTCGTGAGATCCTTCAAGGGATAGAGGTTTTACCCAACGAAACCCCGCCCGCCGCTTGCCTCCATTCTAACACCTAATCACGCTTGCTTCTCTCACCAAACAATCCATCTCCCCACCACTTCGCCTCAAAACAACAAGCCGCCATGCGTTAGTTTCTAAGATGAAATTATCGACTTTGGTGCGTAAGACCCCGACTCGCTCTTTTCATTTCCGCTACGTCCGAGACATTCGAGTACGCCGGGTTATGATTGACGGGGCGCTAGCCTAAACATCATCTCTTCAAAAGCCTTCCAACAAATGAACATCCCTTCTAGTCGCATGTGTGCCAACCCCATCATGTCATGCGATCATTCAATGACGCTATTACTTCTACCTTAGGCACCGTGATCCTCAACATTCGCGTAGGCCCACGTATTTGCCCGAACTCTTCTATGTCCTCAAGGAGAGTTCCAATATAATATATTGCTGGGTCGTCGCCTCGATTCGAGCCATGGGATGCGTTCCTCAACATTACATCGATGCATAAAATTTGAGTACGAGGGGAAGTCCTACACCGTAAAGCTGATCCTCCCCTTCAAAACTTGCGTAATATGTTATACCGCCCAAACGATGTGCTTATACCAATTAAGACACCCATACATTCAACCCAACCATCCTCTTCAAATGTACCTCAACCATCCACCTCAACCGCACCTACGCCTTCAACCGATGAAACCACCGCCGCACAAACCACTTCTCTTCCCGCAGCTAACATCCCAACCTCCGACCCTTAGTAGATGTTTTTCATCGCCTCACGCTGGGGAGTACCGCCTATATAACGTTAGTTCTTTCCCTACCCCGCAGAGTACGGACAATTACATGCGCATCCCACCTACGACCGCCGCGTGGGGAGGTAATCTCTTACGACCACCCCATCGCCGCACTAACCTAACGTATGGGGGTGTTGACACATCCTCCATTACCCCCGAACCTCCTCTTGGTGTGGTTCCTTCCAATCCGATTTTCAATACTTGACAAATCGCTGCTTCGCCTCACCTTCTTGACTCATTGCGTGGAAAGGCTTTGGTTTTGGCCTTTACGAACAAGGCCGACATACACTCATTCCCGTGACCACACGCAAACATAATGATCGCAGCGGGTCTCGGTTTTTCCGAAACACCTACACAAGAGACACCTCCTCACCGTATCTCGAAGAGGAAGACGTTGCCCTACCGAAACATCATCACCTACTTTGCCATCATCACCTGCGTAATCGATGGACCCCGAATCTATCCTCCTAACTTTTTTTTTTTTTTTCATAAATGCTATCTTCATAGGTCCTCTCACTTATCAACGCGATAATGAGGACCCATCTTCTCTTCCCTTCGTATCCGCATATGATCAAGAGGATTCGCTTTGATTAATGTTGTTGAATGCCGATGACGACTCCATACTCACTTACCTCGGGCGCGATGATTCTTATATTCAACGCGCCTACCATCTCAAACCCAAACTATGCCGAATGAATCTACTATAGAAATCAACATCCACACGGAGGAAGATCTCACATAGTGAAGATTGACAATCCCTTAACACATCGTAACAAGCCGCCTTTACTACCTTTCTCTCGTGCTTCGCAACCAAGCTGCTCGCATGGTCTTACGCCGACATGCCAGAATTGATCCTACCATCACTGGCCCATAACATCACCCTAAACCCCGATTCCAAACCAAATCAAACAGAAATTGAGAAAATGCATCCACGCATTGCTTCTTGGTCAAAGAGGAACTCCAACGACTCCTTTCTCGCTTCCTTCATTCTCGCCTATCGACTATCCTCAATGGATTTCTAACATCGCACTGGCACGAAAGCGACGGGGACTTCTGATATGCACGGATTTCCGGATCTTAACCTCGCTTGCCCTAAGGATGACTTCTCCCAAGTATTGATCAACTTGTTGATCTCACCGCATGGTCATGAAATGCTTTCTCATGGATGGCTTTTCAGATACAACCAAATTTTGGTCGCTCGCGCCGATCAACACAAGATCGCCTTCATAACTCCTCGGGAACCTTTTGTTATCGTGTCATGCCATTTGGCCTTAAGAATGCTGGTGCTACTCTATCAGGGCTATGACCTACATTTTTCATGACATTATGCACACTATCCTCAAGACTATGTCGACGATCTTCTCGGCAAGTCTAAACATCGTAGTGAACATCTCGATGTTTTAACCATTATTTTTGATCGCTCTACAATATCTCGTCCGCCTTCAACCGAAGAAATGTGTTTTTGTGTTCTTTCGGGAAAACTTCTTGGCTTTATCGCCTCTTTGCGTGGGCATTGAGGTCGATCCATCGAAAGTCAAAGCTATCCTAGAAATGCCCCCACCCAAAAATCTCAAACAATTGCGTAGTTTACAAGGTAAGCTCCAATCTATCCGACGCTTCATCTCCCAACTCTCTGATCGGTGTCAACCTTTCCATCACCTCCTTAAAAAGGATATTGCATTCCAATGGAGCGAAGAATGTCACCAAGCCTTCAAGCTCTCAAATCTTATCTCTTACAAACACCCGTGCTTATCCCACCCCAAGACAACCGCCTTTTTCTACCTTTACCTTTCCGCCACCGACCACGCACGCCAGAGCCATGCTTGCACATCGTGACTCGAGAATCACGAACAAGCCGCTTATTATATAAGTCGACTTTGGTGGACTATGAGACTAGGTACACACATGTAGAAAAATTGTGCCTTGCCCTATCATTCGCTGCCACCAAACTCCGACACTACCTTCTAAATCACAAGACTTTCGTCATCACCAATACAGCACTCCCATCCATTACATGTACGCCAAACCTCATCTCAACCAACGCATTGCTAGATGGCTCATGCTTCTCGCCGACTCGACCTTGAGTTTATCCACCGTAAATCAATCAAAGGACAAACCATCGCAGTACCAACTTCATGGACGCCTCCTGCACTCGGGGAACAATTTACCAATTTCACATTTCCCGACGAACTCATCGCTACTCTTTCCCTCACAGAGGAGTCGTACTCCAATGACCTCTTTCTTCGATGGATCTAAATGCCAGCCACGGCGGAGGAGCCGCGTTGTTCTCATTCCTCTCAACGCTGAACCTATGCCTCTTTCATTCCGACTTGATTTCCTCGCACTAATAATACAAATGGAATACGAGGCCCTTGTTCTAGGTCTCCAAGTCAGCTACACTTAGGTATCAAATCTATCAACATTTTTGCGACTCTCAATCGGTAGTCAATCAAGCTATGGGCGTCTACCAATGCAAAAACGAGGAACTTCAAAATACAAACACTACGTGATTCACTTCTAGCTTTATTTACCCACTATTCTATACAAACCATTCCCCGCCTCCACTAACAAATTTATGATACTATGGCTTGCTTAGCCTCGCAAATTCCCGCCGCGCCAACCGACTCAATTATTCGCCGTGGTCCAACAACTTTTTTCCCCATCCTATTCAACCCCGGAGTTTGTATGATAAATACCGTGTCTACTAATTCACAGATACCCGGTACCACCAATTCCACGACTACCTTACAATCTCTCGCCCTCCCACCGACCTTACTAGTAACGGCAAACGTGCTTTTCTTAAAAGTGTTTCGCGTTATGTTGTCATGGGGGACTCTCTATAAACGTGGCTTTGATGGTATCCTCCTTCGCCGCCTAATCAAGGGAGGCCACTCATACCATTCAACAGTCCATGACGGTATTTGTGGTGGACATTTTAGCGGCTTTCGCTGGGGCAAACGAATCCTTCGCCTTGGTTATTATTGGCCTACTTCAATAACGATCGCTACGAATATGTTAAGCGTTGTGTTATGTGTCAAGAACATGCCAACCTTCAACATACTCCTAGCCACCCGCTCCAGATCGCTTCGAGATCTTTGGCCTTTCTCACAATGGGGTTTAGACCTTATTGGTGAGATTCACCCAACCTCTTCACAACGCCACCGCTGGATACTCACAATGACCGAATATTATACAAAATGGGTGGAGGCTATTCCACTCATTTCAATCAAAAAGAAAAATTGTCGAGTTCATTAACCACCACATTATCTCGCCGCTTTGGTGTTCTCACCGCCCGATAATGTATAATGGAAAATCTTTCAAAAACAAGTTGTTGCGAGACCTTTGTGACAACTTTGGTATCAAACTTAGTTTCTCATCACCTTACTATCCACAAGCCAATGGGCAAGCCGAGTCTTCTAATAAAACACTACTAACCAAAATCCTCATGAAAGTTGTCAATGAATCTGAAGAAATTGGCACGATCACATTCCCTTTGCCCTTTGGGCTTATCGTACTAAGATCCGTACATTTCTACTAATGCCACACCTTTTTTTTCGTATACGGCACCGAGGCTGTTTTGCCTTCTCGAAATACAAATACCCTCCCTTCGAATATCTCTTCGTGATATTCTCACCAACGATGATTTCCGCCAAGAGCGTTAGCCCAATTGAGCTTCTTGACGAACGCCGCCTTTACACCTTTGATCACCTTCAAATCTATCAAAAACGCATTAAACGTGCTTATGATAAGCGACTTCATGAGCGTATTTTTAAGATTGGTGATCTTGTTCTCAAAGAGAATCAACATGTAACCAAACTAGAAAAGAGCAAACGTGGAAAATTTGCTCCCAATCGATCGGGCCTTATATAATCACTCATACCTATGGATCTGCACTTATCGCTTAGCTTCGCTTAATGGTAAACCCGAGCTCAACCCTTAATGCCTTGTGATCTTCGACCATTCTACCGTTGAAATTAGTATTATATCACTTATCTACCGCTCGCCGTCCCGAGCTCACTTACCACTACATACACCCGCTTCCTACACTTCATAATAACAATCAAAGCTCACATAGTTTGATCCTCACCTCCCTCGATGATGTCTTCCTTTTTAGTCTAGTCCATGACTTCAAAGTATTAAAATAAGCCGTATTCTTCTGGGATTTTCTTGAGTCAAACTTCCTACTAACTAGATGCTTCACGCCAAATGAACATCTAGTCATTTAAATTAAATATAGATCGCTTCCTCGAAGGACAAATATATGCCGAATTATTGCACTGCTATTATATATAGATCGCTTCCCAAGGACAGCTATGCATTACAATTATATTCAAGCTACTATAAATAGATCGCTTCCTCGAAGGACAGCTTATACATAGCCAGCTTTTATCGAAGCTTCGCATTGATCACCTTCAGAAGACCTCAAGAATAAAACAATCAATATCCCCGTAGACTTCCCGCATCGATCGCCTATATTCAATAAAATAAAAGCCTCATTCAAGAACTTTTGAGTCATGGACTTGTCTATTTAGGGTAGGTTCTCTTTCGCATCGAGCACTCACTTTGTAATAAGTTCTCAAGACTTCGCTATATCATCCACCTCACCTCACCATTTGTTCCAACTCAAGGGACGTAACGTACACCCGATATATCAGATCATACAACTCTTTTCACCTATTGACTTCTCGCCTATGCACGGTACCTAGGGCTTCAAGCTCATTCTACGTTGTGTGGTTTGTTTAGCTCTTTTCACCTACGAGCACTCTTTCCGCTTTGCCTCGCATCTAGGATTGTGTGTTGATCTTAATCAGACATGGTTCCCTTCTACTTGGGTAGGCTAACTTTCACTTCCTTATACCTTTTACAACATCACCAATTCATTACCGACACCAACAACCTTACCTTACCAATATTAATATCAATATTCTTACCAACCAACCAATTGCCTAAACCACTAAATTGCTCGAATTCGCCTCTCCCCGATCCTAAGGGAGAACTACATCGGTCCGAGGCCCTTCCTTGCTTTGTGCAATGGGCTATGTAGGCAAAGACTTCGAGACATGGGGTCTCCCAAGGTTAGCTCGACCATCCCCTACCATAACCTATCTTGTGCGGTGAATATAAATATTTTTGTGTATTTTTATTTTAATCACATTTCTCTTTATCCTTTTTCAAACACCGAAAATCAAAACACCGACAATCTTATTATTATCATAACTCAAATCAACATACATATTCAGCTTTTATTTAGATGTTAAACAAATACATCTTCTCTATCATCGACACGCAGTCGGATCCTTATTTATTCTTATACCTCGCTAACATGTACTGCACTCATCACAACTCATCCCGAACTAGGTGATGATCGTGATCGCCGACCCTCTCGCCGGCCTCTCTCCTCCTCAAAGGTACCGCGGCTATTGGTACCGCCCACTGATCTGCCAATCTCTCCTGTAACATATGAATACGCCCTCTCGCATGGAGAACTCCAGCCTCTAGTCTCGCCGCCCGTGACTCCGCAACCACTAACAATCCTCTTGTCTCATTCACTCGCGCTGAGTCGCTGAACCAAACGCTGCAGACGATCCTCTCTCGCGTAATCACCGCTGTGTCGTGGCGCCACGTACACCTCAGCAGCTTCGCTACCCACCATAATCTATAGCCTCTGCTCATTCCCGCATCCATTACCCCGCGATCGGCTGCTATCTCCTCAGGCCCTTCTGGAGGTGTTGGCCGGGGTGGTGAGAATGCTGCCTCGGCATCGATCCTCATATATGGTCTATAAGCCTGTGGTATGTCCTGCACAAATCCAAATTGTCGCCGCACGCGATCTATAGGAATCCTCTCATATTCACCTGGCCTGTGCCCCGCGATCCACCTCAATCGCTCTACACCTCTCAACTCTCGCCTATGTTCTCGCTACTATATAGTTCCCCTAGGGCCTCCAATGATATCCGCAACCGCCAACCTCTCCCATACCTCGCCTCGTAATACTCAATGTCACCCGCACGGCTCGAGATTCGCTTCTTGTTCTGCTCTGACCCATCGTCTAATCCCAACCTCTCGTATCCGGCTCCCCGCGCTGATGGATCGCCTATTGGTCGCACACAAACAATGTGCTCATAGGCCCAACAAAGGTAATAAGTATGAACGCAATCCAACGTTGTCCCGTGATTTCGCCTACAAGCCCATAAACCCTCGTATAGCTCCGCCAAATATGCAGTGCCTGTGCAAAAGTCACATTCCTTTCTATCATCTCCCAAATAACACCTATCAATGCCTTTGAAATCTTCCTTCTTCGCCTTGTAACGCATAATACCCTACCGCTATCATAATATCACCGCTAACCTTGTTTCCTCCGGTGTGCCGCATACATTACCCCATATGTAAAACATAAACTCGCTGTGTTAAGTCTCGTGCATATGGACCAAACACTTCGTTATCGCTCCCCGCCCGCGCTAGGTAGTGCTCGATAAACTCGGTTCTCCTGTAATAGGAGTCTCAAAATCAAACACATCTTCCAAAGTTACTGCTATTTCACCGCTGCTGCGATAGAAGGTATTTGTCTCGTGATTCCATCTCTCAATCGCGCAGTAATATACCATGGTTACGTGCGATTCGTGAATAATAACGGATTCCACTTAACCCCAAACGATTTATCAATGTCCATTCCACTGTGTTACATCCGCTGGATTCACGATAACAACAGCTACTGCACGCTATCATTCATCCTCAACCCTCGCTCTCGCCGCATACGCCAAAACGATAAAACAACCATTCAATCCATTAGGTCTTTTTCAAACATTCTCGAAATTTTCCAAGAATCGTACTCGTTATACGTAAATCGATATCGGTTGAATAACCGATACCGGTTCTCCCTAACCGCTACCGGTCACTCACAATTTTATACACCTTCCCTAAAAACAACCACCTACGACAATAATTTGCTCGTTTATTCGTTTTTATACATATAAACATACCTGGAACCCCTGATTGCCTACCCTGTAACACTTAGCTCACCTGCAACCCTTGTTATCATGTTTTCTTTCTCATATCTACCCACCTACTCTCCCCCATCTTATTCACGAAACATGCAATGATCAAATCACAAACAAAACAATACCTCTTGGGTCAGCAGCAGCTGAGGTGGCCCTTGTCTTCCTCATGTCCTCGCTCGCCGAATGCTTCTCCTCGTTCTGCCATGATCACCACCCTTTTCAACTTTGTCTTTCTGCCTTCTGAACCTCGGATCACATTTACTTTCCTTGTCTCTTTTCTCCTTCTCACCCAAATCTCTCATGCAAATACCTGCCTCTGCCAAAAAGCGCCGCTCACAGTATTTAACCTCTCGCATGGCTCTAAAATTAAAACTTAAGTCGCCACCCTAGCTTTTCTATTTTTAGAAAAGCTCATACCTAAATAACCGGATCGTTATTTAACCGATATCGGCTCATGAGCTACCGATATCGGCTCCCTAACCGATATCGGTTACACACCTTCCTTTTTGAAAGGGTTCTTTTCTTCATTTCTCCTCTAAATTTTTGTCGCGCCCGCCTCTTTTTCCTCGCATAAACAACACAATTTACCACATTTTGTTCATCCACCACACATAGCATTACAATTTCATCAACATCATTTATTTTATAAATACACAAACCATCAACTACGATACCAAAAACTATCAATCTATACATCATTTGATCCAACTCATCGCCATATATATCACACTGTCACAAAACCACCAATTTATCACATAACCCGACATTCATATATACGCACAAACAAACAAAAACATCAAAGATCATCTATCTATCAACATGTCAATTAAACTCATCACACATTCTATATATTACCACCATTAACCACATATTTCAACACATTTTAAACACGGCATGTGGATCAAAACATCGTCTATATATATACAAATTTTCAAAATACAATGTGCCCTACATCGGGCCTCTCGTGATCTCATAATATACCAAAGCCGCACGCAGCCGCAATCCTACTAAAATCTCGACTCGACTCGCAGCCGGTCTCTCAAAACCAAAATATACTCGCTCGCAGTTTGTCAGATCAAATATACAACCCGCACTCGCTCGCAGCCGGTATATAATAAATAAATGAATCAATGCAATGAATAAATGTCGCACGCAGCCTCTATCAATACAACTGCTCGCAGACCGGTGCCCGTGTCCCTATACAAAACCATGTCGGGATCTATCGCCTTCCCCACCGCCCTCGCACCTCTCTCCCGCTGGTCCCGTGGTGCCTTCGCCTCCCGCCTGCCACGGACACGCCACCGTGGCTGCCCCTCCCCGAGATCTCTCGGCCGTGCGAGGTCTCGCCTCTATGCGCCGCATACGCCGATACTCGACTCCGCATACTATCAAGAATATCCCGATAATAACGCTCGCTCTAACCTCCATATAACGATCTCGCGCCATCAAGGAATCGGGCTGGTCCCCGCACCTAACACCAATATCTCTCGAGCTCGCACTCGCACTCGTGGTGCCGTGGTGCTGTGGAGGTGCCGCCGTGCTCGTACTCGCACTCGTGGCCGTGGTGGTATTCGGGCCGTGGCCAGGCCGCCGCCGCTGCACGGCCGCTCGTACTGCACTCGCACTGCTCGTGGCCGCGGCCGGCCGGTGGTGGTGCTGCGTGCTCGTACTCCGAGCTCGCTAGCCGCCTCGTCGTAAGACTTCTATTCGTGCTCGCAGCAAGCAGCCTAACGTCTCTCGTAATAGCCGCACTCGCCTCGAGCTGATCTCTCTCTAGCAGAATCGCAGCTTAAGTCCGGCCGCGCAGCAGTGTATTATCTCGCTGCTTTCTCCCACCTCACTATACCTCGTATGCTCCCGCGCACCCGCATCATCCACACTCACACTGCTGGTCTC
The DNA here is from genome assembly GCA_018340775.1 of Taxus wallichiana var. yunnanensis. Lineage (NCBI taxonomy): Eukaryota > Viridiplantae > Streptophyta > Pinopsida > Cupressales > Taxaceae > Taxus > Taxus wallichiana. Next base: position 28,001,192 of record CM031238.1, on the reverse strand, counting down.
TCCGCTACCTGGGCCTGATCCTAAGGCCGGGCGCCGCAAGGGGGCTCTACATCATCCTCTCCCGACCGAGGGAAGGGAGGTGGCTCGCCCCTGCCGCAGCCCCATCTCGCCGCGCACTCTCTAGGGGTATCCGCCAGATTTCCCGGCCCGCCCCCTATCCGTAATGTATACTGGATCGCATGCACTGTACGCGGCTCTTCGCCAGCCGGTGACCTCTCGTAGGGTCTCCATATAATGTCTACCACGCTGTAAGGCCCTCTAGCATATGTCTATAGTAGGCCACATCCCGACTCGCAACAACCGCCGTGGCCGCCCACGACCCCCAACCACCTCTCTCAAATCCATATCGGATACAACCCGTGGCCCCCGCTGGGGGTAGCCTCTACCGCCTCGATGCATATGCATACGATGTGCTCGTATGCCCAACAAAGGCAACAAAAATGTAGAACAAATACCAAATCGCCTCCTCCGCGATAGCCCCATAACTCCTCAGAGCATTGCACTGTATACACCGGTGCCCATGCAAACAGTGTGCTCCTCCACCATCTCCAAGAAGACTCTATCAATGCCCGTGGAAGCGGCCTCCTCTCAATCCGGAGGGCGGCAGTGTGATCCTTATCATCATCAACACGGCAAGCCGTGTTCATGTCTCTGTGTGCGCGTGACATGTCACTATATCCAATGCTCGCGCTTATGATATGTGTAAGCGCGCCGCATCCCCAAAACTCGCAGATGCTATCCATGGCGCTTCTCGACCTACTCGAAAACGGCCTCTCCTCGATCGCAGAAGCCGCAGGATGCGATACACATCTCTAATGTGACGGCCATCTCTCCTTGCCAGGCAGATGGAACACATTGCCGCCGATCCCATCTCTCGATGAGGGCGACCATCGCCGTGATCTCTCGCCTATCGCCTGCACTCTCGACCCCGCCAAGTCCCACCTCGCGCATGATGGCCCAATGCGCCGCAGATATGTGTGGCCTCATCCGACTCAATAGTGGAGGCATCCTATCACGCATCGTCAACTGCTGACGTGCCTGCAAAACCAACCCACATTCTTAGACCCACTCTTTATTATAACACCTACTTTACCATCTAAACCCCCTTTTGTAACACCCAAAATCTAACCCCACACCTCACCCTTCTCCACCCCAAACTCTAAACCCCACCCCAACACGCCACCCAACCCACCTTCAAACCTAAACCCTAAACCCTAAACCCACACCCCAACACGCCACCCAACCCACCTTCAAACCTAAACCCTAAACCCTAAACCCACACCCCAACACGCCACCCAACCCACCTTCCAAACCTAAACCCCCCTAAACCCACCCCCACACGCCACCCAACCCACCTTCAAACCTAAACCCTAAACCTAAACCCACACCCCAACACGCCACCCAACCCACCTTCAAACCTAAACCCTAAACTAAACCCAAACCCCACCCCAACACGCCACCCAACCCACCTAAACCTAAACCCTAAACTCTAAACCCCACCCCAACACGCCACCCAACCCACCTTCAAACCTAAACCCTAAACTCTAAACCCCACCCCAACACGCTACCCAACCCACCTTCAAACTTAAACCCTAAACCCAAACCCAAACCCAAACCTACCCAACCCACCTCAACCCCTAAACTCCCCACCCATACCCACCTCAACCTCCCCCACCGATCCCACCGAACCTGAACCGCCGATGCCGGTAGCCCCCAAATCAAACTCACCCTATACTTTTGCGACCGATGCCGGTCGCCTATTGACCGACATCGGTCACTGTCTCCTGCCCCAGACGAACCCCCGCGCGGCCCCCAAAAACCATTTTTCACCTATTTTTACCCATCTACCCACCCAAACACCCCCAAATTTTACACACCTAGCCGCCTTAGCCTATCTAACCTATCTACCCTCTCCCTTTCTCGAATTACCTCCATTTACCCATTATTTCCTACAAAATACCAATTCCTACCCAAATCCCAAAAACAACATAACTCAACCAAATCACCAAATTAAAGAGTTTAGAACCTACGGCATTTACGACGACACGCTGCGCGTGGTGGGATGAGTGGTGGCGGTCCACCTGGTCCAGCCTCCTCCAGCCTCCCTCCGTGCTATGGCTCCAATCCCGATCTGCTGGGTCCCCGCCAATCACCGCCGCTTCTCAACTATTCGCCCCCTATCAACTCTCTCCGCCAATCAAATAGCTCCACCTCACTCAATACCCTCCAAATCAACTCTCCACGCCGATAAGTCAATTTGGATTACAAATAACAAAAAGTGACAATGACAGCCGTATTTTTCTTTTTTATAGGTTTTTCGACCTTAACCGATGCTCGGTTTTTTTTTTTCCTAGAAACCGATTCGGGCCCCTTAACCGATATCGGCACATGCAGAATCGACATCGGTTCGATACCCAACTTTCACCCCATTCTTTGCCCTTAGTTACTCCTCGCTTCTTTTTCACCAATATCGCCTCGTCCACCACTCACATTTGTTCACTTGTCACCTCGCCATTTGTTCCCAAGGCCTCACCTACCTTTGTCCAAGGCCTCAACCCTCCAAGGCCTCACCTATTTGGCCCGACCTAAGGCCTCAACCTACCTATTTGCCCGACCTCAAGGCCCGACCCAAGGCCTCAACCTACCTATTCGCCCGACCCAAGGCCTCAACCTACCAATTGCCCGACCCAAGGCCTCAACCTACCCTACCTATTTGCCCGACCCAAGGCCTCGACCTAAGGCCTCAACCTACCATTTGCCCGACCCAAGGCCTCAACCTACCTATTCGGCCCGACCTCAACCTACCTATTCGCCCGACCCAAGGCCTCACCTCACCATCGCCCGACCCAAGGCCTCAACCTACCATTTGCCCGACCCAAGGCCTCAACCTACCATTCGGCCCGACCCAAGGCCTCAACCTACCATTTGGCCCGACCCAAGGCCTCAACCTACCATTCGGCCCGACCTAAGGCCTCAACCTACCTATTTGGCCCGACCCAAGGCCTCAACCTACCAATTGGCCCGACCCAAGGCCTCAACCTACCAATTGGCCCGACCCAAGGCCTCAACCTACCAATTGCCCGACCCAGGCCTCGCCTACCTACCTCCGCCCGACCCAAGGCCTCAACCTACCAATTGGCCCGACCCAAGGCCTCAACCTACCTATTTGGCCCGACCCAAGGCCTCGCCCTACCAATTTGGCCCGACCCAAGGCCTCACTCTACCGTTATGGTCTGACCCAAGGCCACAACCCAACAACTTGGCCCGACCCAAGGCCGCATCACTTCCATACCATACCCACAATCAACGTTTTATTTTATCCATCCATCATGTACCTTGTGTTCAATCGAGCTCACCTGTTCATGTTTTAGCATGATTAGGGTCCTCGACTTGATCTCACAACCAGCCTTTGCCTGCACTCTAGACCGTGACGCTTATCTCAACCAAACCAACCACTTGGTACGCCGAACATGCCTAAACGCTCCGCACTTCACCGTTATATACCCCGAGCTACTTCCTCGCCTTGATACCAGATTATATCACCCTTGTTTGGATAAACTATCGACCTTTGCCTACACATTGCTGGTTTGCTTGTCAAATCATGTACCCTCGTCGTACTATTGCATTTCAACATGCGTCTGCTTCCTTGGACCTACCCCACCACTTTACCATCCTCTCTACCACATATACCCTTTATCAACCCTATCCCTGATTTCCCGTTCACTCAATCTGTGATAGATTTGAGGGGGATTACCTATATCTTTAACATGAGAAACCACTTCATATTATTGTCCGCGCAGCTTTACAGAACAAGCTACACGACAATAAGGGGCTAATGTAGACACCAAATTCGTGTCTCACGACCCCTTGTGACCCGCATCCCATTTCACAACCTAACCTCATTACCTAAACCTTACACAATTATTTATTAATTACCTCATAATTGATAAATCCACATCACCTTACCCGCCACCTCACTTTGCCACCTCATCATGACCTAGCCCTAACCCTAAACTAACCTAATTAAGACCCATGACTTGGTCTAGACTCACATCCATAACTAATGCCTCCTTACTCGCACCCAAAAGCCGACCTTCTACCACTTGACCAAGCCCGCAACCGATCTCTCTGAGAGAAAAACAGGAAGGTGGGCTATTTTACTAAAAATAGCCTACTTTTTTCCTAACCGATGCCGCCTCTACTGACCGCCGCTTGCTACGCAACCGCCATCGGTTCCCTGTAAATGGGCTTCCCAAACCAAAACAACGGATCGGAATTTCATTTTGAGAGATCAGTCAAAGGATTTCTGGATCAAGCGAGGGCATTGCGAACGAGGAACAGAGTCCAGATCTTCACTTGATCAAGCAGAGACGAGTGAAAATATTAGACGTGTTTACAGCAAAGGAGATCAACTGGCACCTTCATCAAATCCAGTAAGTTACATCTTGCATGTCCTCCATTATAACATTTCTTATGCTTTTGGAATTACAGTCCTCCCAAATCCGCTTCTCGATCCATTATCCAACGTACTATCGCTTCTAGCCGTCATTCTTTTGTTTCTAACCATCCCATTTCCTAAAAACTATCCAAAACCAGCCATTACAAACTCCACAACCAGCCCGTAAGATCCTAGAACCCACCTAGATTTGCTTATCGCAATCGCATCGGCTTATAGGTAACCGCATCGGTTCCTTTGATCAAAACCAGAAAACAGCCTTTCCCCTACCTGCTTCAAATGCAAGCAATTTAATTGATATTTTACGCCTTTTTGTGTTAATTCATGTTAAGCAGGAAACCACCACCTTCAAAGGAAGTTTTACATTTCCCGCCCAAGGCGCTTCTCATTTATTGTTTAATCAAATCTTGTGGTCTTGTGTTCTTATTTCGCAGTAGTCCTTCCTGCATAAAAAGGAGTTCTCCGCAGCTAACCCGATCTTTCTACGTACGCGCACATCTCGACATTCTACTGTATTCCTCCTAACCCTAACCTTATCTCTGCTTCTATAAGGAACGAAGCATTTTCCGAGTGAAAAGAAATTATTGAGTTTTATACATTTTATTACCATTTTAAGACTTTATAACTAGGTCTACATTCATTATATAAACTCTCCGAGCATATTCTGTCATCTAACTAACTATTCCATGTAATGAAGGATTAACATTCACAAACCAAGATTCTTACCTCCCATTAGCTTGTGCATAATTTGATGATCACTATTTTATATTTATAAGCTTGTAGATTCTAAATCTCATAATATCATTCTTTGAAAAAACTAAAAAGAAAATCCTCATAAGGGAAATTCATGAAATTCAACCATACTTTTTTTATTCATAAAAATATATACACTTTCAAGACTGTCATTCTCATGTATACGCTGAGTCTTCATTCATCATAAACAAGGATAATCTTCCTTTTCCTCATTACAAATATTCTCTCTGTGAGAATAAATTATTCCAAAACCTACCTCTCACTTACACATTACTTTAAAATCTCTCCCCTTATTCAAAATGACACCCCAACAATTAACTTCCCTCATAGTTATGATCTAACTAATCTTTGAAAAAATCACACTCAAGTTCATGGCTGATTTAAGGCATTGCGTAAGGAGGATTTTATCGCACATTGTTTAGGAAAAGTCATTATGTTCCTAATGAAGGTTAATTAAACTTTATCCATGCTCTTAAGACATTCATGACCATTATTAAAAAAACTAACCAAGTCATATTTCCAACTTAAGGTCTAAATACCCGCTTTTTAAAATTTAAACTATGTTTTGGTGGTAAATCTCATTTGTGGCTTGAATTTGAATTTTAAAACCTTCTAATGACCTCTAAACCCCTCAAATGAACTTTATTGACTTCTCACACATGTTCACATTGATATATGAGTTGAGGAAGCATTGTAAAATGATGCTCCTGCATCATACTCCCCTAGTAGGGAAATTTTAAACCTCCATGGAGGTTTATGTCTTTTTTCTCTTCTTCCAATCTCTCTCTTGCTTGAAATATTCTTCATCATTGCTTTGATTTTCTTCATCTTCATCTCCTTCACTCTTTTATTTTATTTAATTACTACTTCTTGCTTTGAAATTTCTCTTCATACCTTCTTTTTGCTTCAAATCTTCTTCATTGCCTTTATTCTCTTGTTCCTCATAACTCAGTTGTGCATTTCCTTCATTTTATTTTCTTTTTCCATTTCTTTGATCATTCTTTGACTCTTACCTGCACAAACACAACTAGGAGCAACATTAGATACAAAAGGATGAGACAAACTTGTCTCATTTTGGTTTTCTTTCTTCCTTTCCTTGAACTTTTCATGCCATTTTTGATCATCTTCTTTCAAATTTGTTATTCTTGACTAATTTTCTTCATATTCTCTCTCTTGTTCTTGTTCTTGAACTTGTAATTCATCTTTATATTCTTTAAAGTTTTCATTGTTCAATTTTTCCACTAGTTTCTCTTAAATTTCTTCTTCATTTTCTTGCTTTCTAGTGCATTCCATTGACTAATTTGAACATGTAGTTGTCATGAATAAATCTTCAAGCCTTTGTATTTCCTCATACAACATGAGTTAATTATCCTCTTCACTTGCTTCATCAAATTTAGGACCCATTTGGTCTTCTTCTTCTTCTTTGAAATCACATGTTAATTCACTAAAATAAACTTTCACTTCCTTTGCCTTCACTTTATTTTCATCTTTCCTCATTTTTCTATCCTCCTCTTCTTGAATCTCATTCACAAGTCCTTCATCATGCATGTTAGTGTTCAAAAACAACTCTTTTTCACCTTCAAATGACTCATTCTTTGTTTTCTTAACCAAAACATTCAAATCATCATGCTTACCTTATTTTTCACTCACTTGCTTCTCTTGCCAAGTTTTTATTGACATTCATTGTTATTTTCTTTGAATATCCACACTTGTTTTCTTGTCTCTTTATGCTGATATACCCTTGTAGTTTCAGTCCTTTCTCTTGGTTCATAGGCTGATTTGTACCTAGATACACCTTCTTCACTCTTCATTTCTTGGTCACTTTCATTTCATGTTTGCTTCAAACTGAAATATGATCTTTTTCCATCATTTCCTTCTTCTTCTCCACTACATACCATAGTCCCATTATCCTATTTCTTGCATTTTGTCCCTTATTCACAAACCAATGACTTTTTAAGCCATTTAGGAATGACATAACCATGCTTAAACTCAGATTTTGATGATTTATCTTCACCTTTCTTTGTGTTCTCTTGTACATCAAAAAGTTCACTAATACATGCATGAAGGAAATCATAATTTTCATCTTCCCATACTTGATTTTGAACCATCTTTGAGACCATGTCCTTTTCCTTTTTCTTTTTTCCATCCATCTCCTTATTTTTTTTTTTCTTGTCTTTCTTGAATTCTTTCCAAAGCATCATATAATTTTTTAATTTCTTCTTCCTCTTCATTAGCATGTTGAAGTACAAAATTATTTTCCTCATAAGATTCTATAACCTACTATTTTCTTCCTTCATGTTCATTTGACTCAAAGGATTCTCTTCTTGGCTTTTCATTTACAATTTTCATTGTCTTCTTCTTGATTTTGTTCACAAAATCCTTCAAACATGTATACACACATGTAAACACAACATTATAATATAAAATCAGAGACCACATTGTCTCTATGAGTGTCTCTTTCTTGGACACCATCCTCTTTATCCACCCTTCTCTAAAAATTTCATTTTTCACTTCCCTTATTCTCCATTCTTCTTCTTTCACTATGTTCTCCACTATGAGAAATATAGTTTCTTCCTTATGTTTTTTAAATGGAAACTCTCTTCCTCTTATTCCTCCATAGTCTCTCACTTCTTGGCTTCCTCTACTTCTTCTAGCATGTTTCACAAGTGACTTGATTGGCCACTTCACTCTTCTTTTCAAACTCCATCCACCTAGCTCACTTCTTGCTTGAATTCTTAATTGATTGCTTACCTATATCCAAATTTTTCTAAGGCTTCCAACCTCTACAAATCACTCCTCAGATCTGATATTTCTCTCTCCATTTCTAACTCTTACCTCACATTCTTTATCTTCATAGCTTTAGACCTTCCTTGATATCTAACCTTTGTAATCAAACAATGCTTTCTCTGCACAATTTTTTTCCAAATCCTTTCCCTCTTTCTTATACCTCCTATGATACCAAATTATCCAGAACCAAAGGTTAACTCAGTCCTTTCAAGAAGTTTAATAAGTTTCTCGTTATAATCTTTCACAATAACTCTACACTTGAGGATCCTAAACAAGCCTATCAAGGCTAAAACTTGTCAAAATTTCTCAAACTCATGTTAAATAACACCAAAATTTCCTATCAAAGCTCCATTCACAACCTCATCATTCATCCAATGACATAGCACTCAGTTACTTTCATTCTACTTACTTTTCTTGTTCTTGATCCCTTGGTCTAAGCATGCAATATTTGGTCCTCGAGATTCTTAATTATTCCAAAAAAATTCTCCATGTTCACACACTCACATAATTTTTATAATGAATAAAGAAAAAAATTCAATGCTTCAAACTCCCTTATTTTCACTCTACAAGATTGTCCTAGAGATACTTAAGACAATGCCCCTTGCTCCAACCATACATTATCACTTCTATAAGTACATAGAAGGATCTAAAGGATTAATTAGTTCCAATTTAGCTATTATAACATGATCCTAAAATATAAAGTTCCAACTCAACATACAAATATTGTAAACTCACTTTTTGTGATTTGATTATTAAACCCTTGCTAGGTCTTCTAAAGACTTTGTCATGCATAATTTCCTTTATATGATGTATCAAGGTGCAATTAATTTTTTTAGCACCCATTATTGAATTTATACTTCACGTAAAGTTTCACTACTTAACTTCAAGTATTTCATATACTTCCTTTGCAAAATGGACTCACCAATTAGCCTCTTGTCTGTGTTTGTTCACCTCTTGTTAGGCTGTCAAGAAAATGGGGAATTATAACCATAGGTTTTTCAAAAATCATTCAAAATCCCTTTTTGTGAGTCATTACCATGATATCTTGAGAATTTTGGAGTTAAATGTGGTGAATAAAGATCTCAAAAAGTAAACCCTAGCTATGTCCTAACTGTTCAACACAGAGTATCCCGAGAAGGCTAAATTTATCATAAAATGATTAATTATTTTTATTAGTGGTAAAAAGAGGGTTAAGGGGACCCTACCCCGTACATCAAGAAAGCTCCATGAGAGCAGATAAAGCCAATTATAATAACATCAAAAAACCATAGTATAAAAGTTCATAGTAATAAGAGCACTTAGGAGCCCATATAGTGATACTAACAACAACAAAAAACCATAGTGAAACTAACAACATCAAAGGAACTAATAGCCATAGACAGAGATAGTGAAAAAATAGATCACCCCGCACCAAAGTCATTTGTAGGCTTTTTCAAGCCCCTCCAGCACCTTAGCCCATTCTTTTGTGAGAGCATCAATATTCATAGCCAAAGAGCCTAGGTATAAACCATCCGGGGTCACCTTCCTTTTCCTTCCTTTACTATCCACAACAAAATAAGAATTGGCAAGCTTCCCCAGAGTTTGAAGGTGTAGCAGGGTTTGACTTAATAGTCACGATGCTCCATTCCATATAGCTATGGAGGATAGCTTTTACCTAATCCATATCCTGTCAACCCCCAAAAGTTAATTTTCATTCTCAACCCCCAAATTTTTTTCTCATGTCTATTTTAACATCTTCCAAGGTTCTAGCTTAGTATTATATTGAGTTCAAGAGTAAAAATATATCTTATAATGAGAAGCTCACTCAACTTACACGTTGGGACAGGGTTGTACCCAAACCCTCACTCTTGATAATGAATTGATTATTTGGATATTAACTCAAGAAGCTTATCATTGAATTATTACATTCATCAATCCACACTCTATTGGTGATGATAAATACCTTCCTTACACATCATACTAATGATCTATTTATATTTCCTCAATTGTGGGTGCACAAATCCACAACCTCTCTCCGTGGTCTCTTCTTTGTTTTGTAAAAATATGAAGTATCAACCTAGAGTCCATATTATAACTTCAACTCAAAGGTTTACAATCCTTACCAATGGTTTTTATCAATCTTATTTACACAAGAAACTGTCAAATAAATAAGACAAATGAGAAATTTCAATACTCAAAAGATCACTAGAATTCACCCTCCCATTATTTCGATGATTCATTCTCGAGTGGGAGTTCTTAGTTCATTCATTAAGGAACTTGAATCTTTGATTGAGATTTCTCTTAATCTTGAAGCACAACCTAGTATAAAGACAAATGTCAAGTTTTTACAGATCTTAGAATCTTTTTATGATTCTCATCCTTTAGTTTTCATATATAAAAACTCTAATAATGTTTTCTAATCAATTTTAAGGAATATTTTAGACTCTAAGGTCCTCTACTCTTCATTTATAATTCTATATTGTCTTATAGAAATCAGTTCATTGTCTTTTAGAATTTTCAATAAAATATTGATCATGGAGACAATATCAAGACTTAAGGATTGGATGATATCAACCATTAGATTCCTCGAAACATTATTAAAACTTCCAGCCCCTGAAACCTTGGATAAGACCCTCAAAAACAAGAGAAAATCAACCAAACCCTAACAAGGGTTTTCAAATCCCATAGAAAGCAAATTATTGATTTTTATACCTTTTATTACTAGTTCAAGACTTCATTCTTCATAACTAGGTCTTCATTCATTCTAGAAACTCTCTTGAGCAACAATATTTAGTTTTCTATCCAACTATTCCATGTAATGAAGGATTAACATTCACAAACCAGATTCTTACCTCTCATTAGCATGTACATAGTTTGATGATCATTATTTCATATTTATAATCTTATAGATTATAAATATCACAAGATCATTATTTTAAAACACCGAAAAATAAAATTCCCATAAGGGAGATTCATAAAATTCAACCATACTTGTTTTATTCATAAAAAAATATCTTTCAAGAATGTCATTCTCATGTATACAGTCTTCATTCTTCATAAAGAGGGATAATCTTTCCTTTCCTCATTACTAATATTCTCTCCTATGATGAATTTTTTTCCAAAACCTACCTCTCACTTACACATTACTTTAAAATCTCTCCCCTTATTCAAAATGACACCCCAACAACTAACCTCCCTCACATTTATGATCTCACTAAGCTTTGATAAAATCACACTCAAGTTCATGGATGAGTTAAGAAATTGTGAGGATTTATCACACATTTTTAGGACAAGTCACTATGTTTCTAATGAAGGTTTATTAAACTTTATCCATGATCTTAAGACATTGTAGACCACTATTAGAATAACTAACCAATTCATATTGCCACCTTAAGGTCAAATACCCTTTTTTAAAATTTAATCTATTTTTTTGTGGGAAATCTCCTTTGTGGCTCAAATTTGAATTTGTAGACCTTATAATGACCTCTAGACCCCTCAAATGACCTTTCTTGACTTCTCACATATGTTCACGCTGATATTTTAGTTAAGGAAGCATTGTAAACTGATGCTCCTACATTACATAATCTTTTCCTCGGGTTTCCACTATCTTTCAAAACTCTGCATATATTTTGTAATTAAATTTTTTCATTCATAAACAAGAATCAATCAAAAAACATATAATATTCATCTTGCAGACATTTATACTAAGGAGTACATAATGTAGAAATGGAAATATGTATTGTTATCATTCTCTTCATACAATGTATAGACTTCCTGAGCCTCTTGGCACTTTCCCCAACATACTATTCCTTTCAAATCTTCATCATCTCTTCCTACTAACTCCCTCTTTGAATACATCATCTTCTTACTTATCAAAAGGTTAGGAGTAACTAACTTTCAACCCTAACTCAAGATGAAAACTAACCAACTCATGATTTAACTTGACTTAGAGGTGATATATCAATAGTATTACTAGACTGAGGTACTTTTAGTCCTTTTATAGAATTACATATCCTTTCTATGTCTCACTACACCTTTGAACTTATCTCTACATTTCAAATTTTCAAATTCTCTCCTTTGGAGGGAAATCTCATAATTTAAATTTACATTAGCAAATGAAGTCCTCAAGGACTCAAAACACACCTAGACACCTAAATGACTCCCTAGAACCTATATCAACCCAAAACCTTATTTTATTTCTCTTTACGACTGATTCTCCTACATCACTAAGGAATGAAAATGAAGAAGAGTAAGATAGAATTTTGTAAAAATACGGTTATATAAATATAGAATGATCTATTTTGTATTGATTTATTACTTTGATCATGGTGATTTTTAAGTTTTTGTTTAAGAAATTATGGTAAAACTTTGATTGTATTTAAAAATTGGAAATGACACATTTGGAAGAGGTTTCGATGAAATAATGAGTTGAAACTCCTTTATTTCTAGCATAAATTTGTTGCATGAACTATGTATTCTAGTAAGATTGTGTTTGTAAATCTTGTGTGAAGGAAAATTGTTATATTTGATGAGATATTTTGATAATGAGTATACAATAGAAGTGGAAGTAGATATTTTAGAGTGTGTATGGCCTTTGGTAAATTGTACAAGAAGTTTATCAAGCACAAATATGCAATCAAATAGCTAACTCAAGTTACCCTGTTTGGGTTGATGAAGTTTGAAACTAAGAAATAGTGTGTGATTGAAGAAGATTATAAAAATTCATGTTATTATGAAATTTGATTGATACATTCATGATAATATGAGTAAACTATTTGGTTAGTGATATCCTTGTTTAACTATTCCCTGTTTGCTTGAATAAATGCATTTGAGGTAAGAGAAATTGTGGAAAGATGAATCAAGGGAGGTTGTATAGGATTTTCAAGCTCCATCGGTAAGGAAATATTTTTCATGATGTTAAGATAGACCCTAGGAACACTTTTACCATCTTGAATCGAATCGTGATGAAATTTATAGAAAAATTAAGCTTCTCGAGCCGTCATAAAGATACAGTTAGGGTTTTGGAGAAAATGTGTGATAAACCCCTAAACATGGAGTATATCTTTAAAATTTAGAAGGAAAATGGTGACATGGGATTTAAATATATTAAATAATAATTTTGAGATTTTATAGGTGGTATTTAGATATATTAATGACAGTCATGATAGGGATAGAGGATACAGTGAGAGACCTAGTTGAGTAGGTCATTTACAAAGGAAGTGGGGTTTTAAGATAATATAGAAGCTTGAAACCTTAAGGACAATGAAAACATGGAAATGGGTGTTTGAAACTATATGGAGTGTGTTTTTAAATCTCATTCATATAGGGTTATGCTAAAAAGAATTATAACCAAGGCTAGTTTAGGTCTTGTGAACCTAGAAAGGAGGAAGTGAGGTTAGAGAAAAGAGTTTAGAGTGTTAGTTTATAATATTCGGCATGCACCTTTATTTTGATAAAGATTACCCAAGTAAGTAAATATTTTATTGTGGGTAGCTCTAGAAGTATATAACCTTAAAGCTAGCAAGAGCTTGGACTTGAGAACACTAGAATGGAAATTGGAGCAAAATAAGTGCATAATGATGTTTTTATATTTGTGATTCAAGATGATGGTTTTTTTTAGGTGACAAAACATGGAAAATGGATTATAATGAATTGGTGAATCTAAAAGACAAAATTTATTGTTTTGTAAATAAGAATATAGTGAAAATATGAAGGGCAACCTTGGAGTAAAAAGAAGAGTTGATTGTTTCCTTCATCAAGAAGCATTCTGATAGCTAAAAGGACATTGAATGAGGATATTGGAATTGAGTACTATGTTTGAGCCAACCCCTTAAGGTAAAATTTGGTCATTTAATGAAGTTTTAAGACGATTTAGGAATATTGAGAAACATGAATATCCTCATTAGAAGAGATTGAGAGTAAGTTGTATGTTTGAGTATTCCTCATTGATTGAATGCATGAATTTGTATGAACCTCTCTCTCTCTCTCTGCATCATTATGTTTGCATTCTTTAGTTACAAGTATGGAAGATTGTCATCAAAATTGATTCAAGATATCAATTACAAAAAAAGACGATCACGTGTTCTTTTGATGTCTTTTGAGGATCAAGATGAATATTTTTAGCATGAGGGAAATAATGTAAAATCGGGTATAATTATGAAGAATGAAGTGTGATGTCTACTATTTGAGTCTAGAAGAGGGTCTACATCAAGAATGAAGATCAAAATTGGTTTGTATTTTCTCAAGGAGAACATTGAGGATGGTTGGAGAAATATCCATGGATCATCTGGAGAATTTGAAGCCAAGAAGGTGAACAAAAACCAAGGGGGAATAAGTAAGTATTTGTGCATTATTCTATTTTTGATGTCGTTATTGTAGGAGCCTTTTTCATAAATTTCAAAAGGGGGAGTGATCTAAAAAGAAATAAAAGAGTAACTTGAAGGTGCTTGCATTTTGGTTTCCATCAATGTTTCTAAAGGTGGTTACCATCAATGAAAAAGGGGAGATTGTTGGACATGTTTCATGTTGTTGTCATTGATGTCAAGTAACATTAATGTCAAAGGGTTTCTTGGTGTACATAGTTGAGTACATGATGTTTTCATTAATTAAAATTGATGTTATTTAAGGTGAAATGAGTGAATGTTGATTGGTGGTGAGGTGTAGGAGTGTCTCAAGGATGGAAAACAAGTCGAGTTCACTTGAGACATGTGGTGATACGAGCTTAACTAGGCCTAGTTCTAGACCTCGGCATGGCATGAGGAATGATTCAAAGTAGATTAAGGAAAGTTAGTATGAGCATGATATGTGTGTTTTGACATTGCAAAGCATGTGTGGAAGGTGTATAAGGCCATAGTTCAAGTGCATAGTGCATGTTCGAGGTCATATTGAGGCAAGTGCAAGAAGAAAAGGAAAGAAAGCATGTGCAAACTAGGTAGCAAGATGTGTTTCAGAGGTGAAAAGGAATGAATGAGAATTATAAATCATGAAAGAGGTCAGTATAGAGGTGTATGCAAAGTTTTAGGTCAGGGTTTTGATGACAAAGCATGAAAACTTGTTTTTGGATCTATCGAGCTCTCAAAATAGTCATTCCCAACTCAATGATCAAGTTTGAATTTCTCAATCACATGTGAAATCTATGCATAGGGACTTGAGACATTAATCATTGTTGATTCATGGACTTAAAAGTATTTTACAATTAAAATTAGGTAAAATGATGCCCTATCCTTTATGAATGACTGTTAAGAATCCAAGTAGGTATAAACACTCCATAAAACCCTAGTTTCATAGCGATAGGAAAAATATGAAGATTTTAGGAATGTAATTATGTAGGAAGACTGGTATGAAGATTCAGGGATGTAGAGAACTATCCATAGCTCATTTTGGTGACATTTTCATGCTTTAGATGTCATGGTAAGCTATAGAAAAACCCTTGTTTTGCGAAGATTTTCATATACGAGGCATGTGTTGTAGGTGTGATGATGAAATACATTTTTTTGGAGAAATCTCAAGATGTGTGTTAAGTTCTCATGAAAATTTTGGGATATATTCATTGTAATAAATGAGTGAAATATCTTTTTTCAAAATATCACTACCACTAATTGCCTAATGAGGTCAAAATTAGTCATGGAGGTTTGAGAAGTTTATGATGTTTTACATTTTGTGGTAGTGATGATAGCTTGTAGAAGTATAATTTTATGTGTTTGAGCTCCTAGATTGATTATATGAGGTGTTGTCATGTGAAAACCCTAATGGCCTAATCGTCCTAATTAGGCTTGCCAAAATGGTGGTTGGAACATGTATGCAAGTTTTGATTTCTTCAAGTGACATATGTATGTGAGTACTTGAGGAGTCTCGGTCCTTAATGAAGTGTTCCATGTATGGTAGAGTGTGGAAGTGGAGTTTGAGCTATTGGAGCTTGTTGTGTAGATGACTGGTTCTTGAGTCTTATAGCTAGATTTAAGCAATTTCAAAGAAGAAATTTTTTTGGGGTATTGTTCCCTGAATTGGAGGTTGTTATGAGTTGCATGAGTTGCCTAAGGTTAATATATTTCCAGTGATGTTCCACATGTTCCATGAAGAGGTGATTTTATGTATGAACCAACTTTGTTTTGAAGATGTATTCTTGTGCATTATCAACATGCTTAAGCAAGGTAAGAGAGTTGGATGATTTTAGATCTTATGCTCTATTTGGTAGTATCTCATGGACCTGAGATTGATATGGGATCATGTTACTTTAGTACACGTGCCCAAAAAGTCTTGACAATATCATTTGATATGAGAATTTTTCTCTTTAAGAGAGTGTATAATTAGGTGGTTGACACCTAATTGGTGGAGCTATTATAATGGAGTGTTCCATGTTGAAGATGGATGTTATAGAGTTGATTGTGCTTATTGATAGATATGAGAGGATTTTTTTGAAGTTTCCAAAGATGATGGAGTCATGTTGGAGCTTCCCTATGCCTTTGAAATTCAAAATGTGACCATTGGAGTTGAGACTAGTGTTTTAGGCCTAGTTAAGAAAGTTTGTGTTTGTAAGGCTTATGCCAACCTATATGATCTTCTTATGTAGATTTTTTATGTTTATAATGTGGTATATGATCAACCTTGCATGGTCTAATCATATTTTCTGACCTAAGGTGGTTTGTGACATGATTTAAGTATATAACATTAGGTGTAAGGGCTCTAGACTAGAGTAGAGAAGAGTATGAGAAGATGAGAGAGAAAGAGGAGAAGAAGATAAAAGGTCACTTGATATAATCAACACTATATGGTGCATACATGTGCAAAGGTGAGAGAATTTTTTGAGAGGGTTTTGAGTGAAGAGAGATGAAAGAGTGATCAAATCAATTGTTTGAGAAATAAGGTCATCAATTGATCTTCATATTTAGGTGGATGAGTGGGTGCTTGGTCATATTAAGGGGTTGTAGCCTCCTTATAGAGTGGGTACTCTACTAAATATGGGTTGGTACACCTTGTGGGGTTGGTGCCTCACTAAATAAATCTCTTGTGATGTGTAATATTCACAAGGTTCCTTTTGTTGAGTAATATACATAGAGGTTGAGTGGGTTTTCTTCCCCTTGAGGGTTTCCCACGTTATATCTTATGTCCATGTGTTCTCTCTTGCTTCATGTTCTTGTGAATGGTTATTTCATGATTAAGAATATTGTATTGTTAATTAATTTTGAATGGTTAGTTTTATGGGTCACACAAGTAAACACAATTAAAGTAAAACTTTTACATAATTTCTTCACCCCCTTCTCATTCATTGTGCTTCCAACAACTCTTAGGTAGATGTTATCCAAATAACTCTCCTAGTTATTTAGATAACTTACATACTTATTCTAGATTTGAGATTTTCATTGAAAGTTACACGCACCTTGGTCATCTCCTCGACATTCACTTGGTCGTTATTCCTCTTGCATAACCTTCTCGCACTTCCCCTTATCCCCTTTCCATTTTCATTTTCCTCATTGTTCCACTCTTCCCATGTGCACATCTTCTGTGCATTCACCTTAATCCTATCGCTTATTCATCTTGCGTGCGCACCTTTCACTTGATTAAATCAGCTAAGTTCCTAGCCCTCTTACATGCCCCACACGTTACTTTGTAATAGTTTTGCTTGACCTTATGTTTCCTTCTCACCAGCTTGCCCCATTTCCTCCTTGTGCGTTGGAATTGTGTGCACCTTCCTTTTATATTTCACTCCCACCTCATTCTTTTGCATGTTTAATTTTCTTCCCTCCTCTATGACATATTGTGCTGTATCATTCTCTAACACACTTGAGTGTGCCACATGTAACCAATGAAAGTGTGCCAACACAAAGGTGCGAATATTTGCAACAAATTAATAAGTGACATGTCGTAGAAAATGACAAAGAATTTTTACATTTTAAAATATTCTTGACCAATTAGTGCATGCCACGTGTCTTACATGCACAGATGACTCTAAAAATCTTCTAAAAACCATATCTTTTACTACAAATCTCTGATTGGTGCATGCCTAGTCTCAATCGATAGTTGCTGATGTAGGCTACAGTGTTATATATTCAAATTCAAATTCTTGGCAGATATGGAAGGTGAGAAATGGGAAAATGTGTTTTTGGGCATTAATGAGCATATTCAATTTCTCCAACCACCCGATTTGATCTGATCCACCATCCTTCCTTCTCCAACATGCCAAAGAGACTTGGGAAACACAATTGATATATTTTTAGGTGGATATATAGGCATTGAATGCTTCTTTTTGGTGGTTATATTTCAAATTTAGGTTTTCCCTCCTTCTTTTCTTCTTCTTCCATGAATTCATCTATAAATATAAGATTTGGGCTCATTGTTAATGTTAGACATTTTGTATCCTTATGCACTTTGCTAAGGACTTCATATTTTTATATTCTGAGTCACAGACCTCTATATTTGGCTTGTGCATGTGGATATCAACCTCTTTCTCCATTGTAATAGCCTTGTGAATTTTTCGGAAGTAATGAAATCATTGTTTTGTGACTACTCTCTGTCTTAACGTGCTTGTATTCCTTCTTCTTTCCTTTCTTTTGCATTGCATGTTTGTTGTGTCACTTTACGCCCCACTCCATTTTTAGTTGTGTTTCATGAAACTGATCTGGTAAATGTGTTTTAATTTGTGCTAAACATGCCTAGCCTTATTTCATGCCTTTTCCTTTCATTTTCACTCAGAATGGATGGTGTTCATCCCTCTTTTTCTGGTGCTATCACCTTCC
The DNA here is from genome assembly GCA_018340775.1 of Taxus wallichiana var. yunnanensis. Taxonomy (NCBI): domain Eukaryota; kingdom Viridiplantae; phylum Streptophyta; class Pinopsida; order Cupressales; family Taxaceae; genus Taxus; species Taxus wallichiana. Next base: position 27,982,484 of record CM031238.1, on the reverse strand, counting down.
TTATTTTATTTTTCCATTATGTTATCCTTTTATCCCTAGTCCCTTGGCATTGTTAGCTTAGTTTTCCCTTCCAGCATTAGGAGTAGTAGTAGCAGTAGAAATAGATAGAGGAATCAACCTTCTCTGGAGATCTTGTCTCAAGCATACAAGGTCCCACAATTTGGAGATGGTTCCATTATTGTTTGAATAACTCAAATCTTCTAGATCCAAGACGTAGGTGAACATTTGAATGATCAACAATTTTTGGCATGCCAGGTGGGACAATTAGTGAAAGATTAAATTTGATATTACTAAGTTCTGGTGTGTGGAATTAATATTTTTATTCTTTGGAGGATTATTTTAATACATCTAGTGACTCCCAACATTTTTAGATCTCCTATTTTGTAGTCTTGAGCACCTTTTATGAGAAGAGTACATACTAGATAGAGTTTTGCAGAAATGAAGGATCCTTTAGGCACCTCAATATTTCACCAAGAGACACATGTAGTAGATCTTCTTTGCGTGCATCTCCATATCCAACATAACGCATGCACTCTACTCTCCTTAAAGTGGATAAGATTGCCCTGCTGCATATGGCACTTAAACATCCTCCCCTCATAGGAACTTTGTTAATTTCACTAGCGAAGCTCGATCAATCTCAACGCTCAACATGATATGCCGTAAGCCATGCTTAAGAGTATTCCATAATTCATAGGAGAGAATCAAGTCACCCCTATTGAACACATTCAAGATGTGGCCAATGTATGTTTTGTTTAACTTGATCATTCATGATGATGTTGTTGGTAGGCTACTTACAACCTCTTTCAAAGGAAAATCACTCCAATAGTACTAAGGTTTGATGCTGCATATATTTCTACTTAGTATGAGCTTGGAAAAAATCTATACAACTTCTTTGAAGATAAATCAAATCATCTATCACTGGTAGAGCAGCTGACTACAACAAAGTGTGTGCCCAATGAGTAGATGATTGATTTCAACATCATATTCCAGAAACATTGGGATAGAATTCTTTAAGTGGTAAGGCCTATAACACAACATGCTTTCTTGTACTATATAAGGGCTTTGAATAGTTAAATTTCAGTCATGATTCAATCCATGGGAGGTAGAGCCTTACCTATTACATACAACATTGCAATAAGGGCAAAAATAGTCTCATTCAGGATGGTAAGTTGGCTCCCGACCTCTGCACCCTTATTCCCAGAGATGTCTCTAACACCCCAACCTACTATTGCTCCTGTTCCAAAGTGCAAAGTTTGTAACCTATTACATCCATGTCCTACTCTCCTATACATCAAAAAGAAGATAAAGAATTAAAGTCCTTTATTATAAACATGTCCAATAGGGTCATATCATTGGGAGAAGTATCGTGCACAAGCTTTGTAGAGGTAGTTCTAATCATACGCAATGCTAAAGAAATCACCCTTGGTGGAATCAATATGGAAATTAGAGATATGAGAAGAACTAGCAGAATGATAGATGGCATGCTAATGTGCACTTACCTTTACAAGTTATTCCTCATGCACAACCCCTTCCACCACCCAACACAAGTCGACTCTTGTTCTAGTTTAGAAAAATATGGCGGAAGAATCAGAGTGGTGCTTCCCTTATAATATTCCATATAGTCAATATCATTACACCAATGTTTCACATGCATGGGCCTACATGATCCAGAATTCTTCTAATTATGAGCCCTCTATCGGTGTGAGCGAGCTTGAGAGCCAAGAAAAGCCAGAGGCTCCTCCTGAGGCCAACTTGATATTATTTGGTGTCAAGGACTTTTGTGGAATCAATCAATTTGTAGATTATGCAAGCAAACCACACACACCTGTGTTGCAAATAACACAAAGTTTAAAAAGAGAATGTGTGAATTTGGCACACAAGTTTCAATTCCAATAACAAAGTTGATCCTCAAAATCATAAGGAAATAACTAAGACATCCGGTAGAAAATATTCTCAAGTTCCTACATGCAAGGCTTTGTATAAAGCTTCCCCGAAGTGGCACACGCCCTCCTTTGGTAGGTAGTGAAGCCTCTATGTCGATAAGGTTCCTACCTCTACGCTTGAACAATCAAGAAAGGACATTGATGTACCAAAATACACAAGTCATTAGGTCTTCCATTCAACATTGTGGATCAGATGAAAATACAAACATAAATGTCACAATGTTGGATGCCTTGACCATTCCATCTCGCGCGACTTGTTGCATGAAGCTCTAGCTCAACTCCCGTGCACTAATCCAGCCGTTCGAATTTGCATACTTATGTCAATATCTACCAAGAAGAGGAGAAGAAAGTAAGTAAAGTTGTTAAAACCCCACCCTTCTATATGTCTTTAATCATAGGAAAACATATTGTCCATAACTGCATGATTGACTCAGTGCTAGTACTTCTGTCATGCCTAAGAAGATTGTTGATGTCTTAGGTCTTAAGTATAACCCCGACAAAAGGAGTCCTAAAAATTGATGGTTCAATTATCACTACCCTAGGAATCATCAAGGATATTGAGTTAACTCTCCATGCATGTCCAAGTTTGACAATAACTCAAGATGTGTCAATCATTGATCTACCCCCTTTGTTTGCCTTATGTTTGTTAAGAGATTTTACCACTAAAGTGGGTGGTTACTTGTCTTTTGATTAGACCCATATGTTACTCAAGAAAAGGTATGGTACTTGGTTTACCATACAAGCTGAGCCAATATTTTCCTATCATGTAGAGTCATATGTCCCATCCCCTCTCCAAGCCAACTGTTTAATCCAAGAAGAACAAGTTTCAGTTTCTGAAGAACAACCTCTCACACCTCCTATCCCGGACTTAGTGTTGGATGAATGGGCAGAGAGACACCATAGATTTGATCCATATGCTAAGGAGCTGGAAGCTTATGAAACTGGGCTTGGTACCTACTATATCCTTGAAGAAGAAGTTATGTTGTTGTGTGCGTTCAAGCAAAGTGAAGAGAACCTATTCTATGGAAGTTATACTTTGATGGATCTAGAAGTAGAAATGACATGGGAGTAGGATTTTTCTCATTTCCCCTAAGGATGAGAAATTATTCTTCATGCACAGGTTGCAGTTTACATGTTCTAACAATGTGGTAGAATATGAAGCGTTGGTACATGGTCTGCTTATTGTTAAAAAAAAGAAGATTAAGGTACTACAGATCTATGCCCGGATACAAAATTGGTCATCCATCAAGTCACCAACAAATGTGCGGTGAAGAATAATATTCTCAAAGATTATAGACATAGATTCTAGGATCTCTTTGAGATATTTGATTCTCTAAATATACAGGTGGTACCATGTAAAATGAATAAGGAATTTGATCAGATGGTCGAGCTTGGTTTGCAGTTATCTCCTACTAAGGACTTTGTCAAAGGAAATACTTGGCACATCAAGATGGTGATTAGAACATCCATTCCGGATAACAACACCAACTGGAAAGTTTTTGATGGTGACATATAGATCATCCAGTTCATCTAGAATGAATTTGAATTCTCATCAAGCATGCAAGTTGACTTGCATGATAGCTATGGTGACCAAGTGATTCAAATAAAGAAAAAAATTACCTAAAGGGTTGGTCACCTTAGAGAAAATGTTTATCCCTAATGATGAGTTCAAGGGTGAAGAAAATTATATGCACGTCACACAAGAAGATCGCTACCCAATCACTGTTGCACATGAAAAGGAGTTACTACTCAAGTAAATCTTGTGTGCACGATGAAAAGAAGGCCTTCATTTCTCTCTACCAAAAATACAATGATATCTTCTCATGGGAGTATGAAGACCTCAAAGGTTTTGATCCAAGTGTTTCTCAACACTCTATTGACCTTGATCCTATTATCAAGCCTGTTAGACAAAATCAATGACCAGTTAATCCAAAGATAAAACCCCTCATGAGGAAGCATTTATACAAACTCATTGAGGACAAGGTAATATTTTTGATCAAGTATTCTACCTCGTTCATGAATCTAGTTCCGATGCGCAAGAATAATGGTGAAATCAGACTCTGTGTTGATTTCAAATATTTGAATAAGGCATCATTAAAGGATCATTATCCTTTTCCTTATATGGATTAGATTTTGCAGATTGTGGCTGGGCACAAATATTCTAAATTCTCGATGTATACTCAGGTTTCAATCAGATTCTAGGTCAAGGAAGAGGATCAATTCAAAATAGTGTTTACAACCAAGTGGGGAACATATGCATATTAGAATATGCCCTTTGGTCTATCAAACGTAGGCACAATATTTTAGCACACCATGGATATTGCATTCAAAGGCTATATCAATGAGTTCATCTTGGTTTACCTTGATGACATTACAGTCTTCTCAAAGCAAAGTGCAGATCACATGGCACACCTAGAGAAAGTCTTTGAGAGATGTAGAAAATATGGGGTATCTCTCAACCCCAAAAAAATTAATTTTTGCGGTGGCACTGGGAAATCTTCTAGGCCATGTAGTTTTAAAGGATGGTATAGAAATTGATCCTGAGTGTATGTCATCCATCTTGAATATCTCCCCACCGACACACAAGAAATCCTTACAGTCCTTCCTTGGAAAAATTAACTTTGTTAGGTGCTTTATTCCTAACTTTGCAGGACTAGTAAGGCCAATCACCCTAATGCTCAAGAAAGACATAGCTTTCGATGGACAGTAGAAGGAAAGGAAAGCTTCAACAAGATCAAGCAAGAGATTTCTTATATGCCAACACTCATCAACTCAGATTATGCTAAGGATTTTATCCTTTATGCCTATGGCGCTGATATGAGTGTTGTTGTCATCCTAACACAAGAAAATGAACAAGGGATGGAACAACCAATGGATTTCTTCAATTAGACACTGAAGGATTATGAATTAAAATATAGTCACACGTAGAACTAGATCTACACCATCATGCACGTTCTTAAGAAGTTCAAGAGTATGCTCACCACAAATCATATCAATGTGTTAGTCTCCCACTCCTCTATTAGAGACTTCATCATGGGAGCATAAATCAACGAGAAGAGAGCATGATGGGTGACCAAAATCATGGATTATGATGTGACTATCAAATCCACAAAGTTGGTAAGAGGTAGTGTACTCTATAAGTATCTTACCAAGGATGCACAAGATGAGAATGAGACTTCATTGTTTCTTGATGAGGACCTCCCACATAATACTGAGATCTTTGGTGTGCGTGAATGGATGAAGGGCATGATTACATTCCTTTCCGAGGGCACATACCCTCTTGGCTTAAATAAGGAAAAGATAAGACATATGAGGTTAAAATCTATTCCTTATGTTTTTATTGGTGGATTTCTCTTCAAGAAGAATCTTGATGGTGTGTTATTAAGGTGTATTGATGGTGCATAGACTGAAAGGTGTTAGAAGAATTTTACAATGGATTCTCTGGTGGACATTTTTCTTTGAAGGCTACATCAATAAAAATCATAATGGAAGGTATATTTTGGACTACCATGTTTGTAGATGTGCACAAGTGGGTCACAAAGTGAAAAGAATGTGCTTTCTTTATAGAAAAGAAGAAATATGCGATGCTTCCCCTCCGACAAATCCAAGTAGATCAGCTTTTTATGTAATGGGGTCTTGACTTACTAGGCATGATAAATCTGCCTTCAAGCATTGGACACAAGTGGGTACTGAAGCTATAGACTACTTCACTATTGGGCCTCAAAATATTGACTAAGTTTTGAAGGGCTCGTGTGCACTTGGGACTAGTGAAGACTATGGGCACGTGGGGAAAAGCGTTTAAGACAGGGGTTTTACAATGGTTTAATAGAAACCACGGCGTGCACATAAGGAAGAGAAAAGGATTTTAAGACTTAGTCATATTCGACTTTCCAAGAGGCACTTGAGGAAAAACATGACCTGACTAGGCATGCTGAGTGGATAAGGTGACAACTTGGTGACTTGGTGGTCAAGGAAATAATATTCCATGCATGGAACATTCTCAAGAAATCATTGTAGAAAGTGGGGAGCTCAAATCAAAAGAAGCATGCTCCATTAGAGGACCACCTTGACACTTGGCAACCAATATACTACTTCATAAAGGCATGGCGGTGGGTGTTAAACCTATTTATAGATATGCTTGGGTAGAAGAAAGAGAGAGAGGAGAGAGGACCATCCTGGAAAAAGCATCATCGAGAGAGTCAAAGAAGAAGAGGGCCATGGTGCGATAAACCATAATAGAGTAGGCGAAGCTCTGCAGAAATAGTAGAAGATTCTAGGGGTTGGGGTTCTCATTAGAGGACTATAGGAATGTTAACATATCTAGGGGAATGGGTCTACTAAATTTTTGTAATAGGGAAGAATAACTAGAAATTATCATGTGTAAGTCATCATATATTGGTCTAATATGCCCTTTTGGATTTTCAACTTAAGTGAATATAATTAATCTATTATAAATCCATTTAAAAATTCACAGGTATTTTAGAATGCACTCAAATTGAATTCTTGATTCCAAATCTGAAATGTGCAATTCCCTTTCTATTGTGGGTTATGGATACTTGAAAATGTGACTTTCAATCCAAATAATCCAATTTTATGCTTGCTTAAATAATTAATCAAATAAACTAACTTGAATTTTTATCTGATCAAAAGCTTCTAAACAAACTGAAATCAAATCCACAACACAAGAACTTGATAATGGAGTTCACCCGAATGCCTACGTCTCCGGATCCACGTAATCGTGAATCGATCTATTAACATCCAATGAAGTACAATATCCCTTCACTATTGACTTAAAAAACATTTATACCTGCAATTGAGCTGATTCAGACCTCTTGGAACTTTGCAATTTCCTGAAACATTCCCCAAGTCCATCCATGGCTCCTACAGTATTTTTTTTGTTTGTTTCCTATGAAATTACGTCAAAAAAAGTCTACAACTTTAAATGTAAAAAACCTACATAAAATAGGTTTACATTTATGGAAACTAGAGGAAATTATGAAAAACTTCCCTTTTTACTCCATGGCCTGATTCGAACCAGAAGTGGTTGGAAAATACAGATCTCTTCCTGCTCCTCATGCATGATCTGTGAAACTACGATGGAAAAATGCCTACACATGAAAATATATAGAACTTCTTGTAAAAAAATTTACATTTCTAGAAATATCTCAGAATTATGAACAACTTTTCTTTTACACCATTGCAAAATTCAGACTGTAAGTTTCCTCAAAATGGTGATCTCTGCAAATTGGTCCTTTGTTGTCCCTTTTTACAAACCTACCAAAAGGTCCCTTTAAATAGAAGTGATCTCATCTTCTATCACTTGCTAAAAAGTGGCGGGTTGGTAAATTTGATAAGTATTTTGGCACAAGGTCAAGGGTTCAAATCCCCCTTCCATAGGTTTAGGTGCCCAATTTAACCCCCACATTTGGTGGGAAAGGGATAGGATAAGCCTTTAAATAATTTTTGGCCACAAAATCCTCCTTATCCCATGGGATTAGGCTTATTCACGTTGAATGGATTAAATAAATTATTATTATTATTATTTTAAATCCAAATCCACTAAAACCAGCAAAGTGTCATGCCCATAATATGTCATTTTTCCATGTCGAGTGTGTGCAATGTCATCATTTGACCACAACTTTGACTATGCATATCTTTCGCATACGAACTCAATTTGGTCCGTTTAAAATGCGTCGAAAATCTTGTGACAAGATTTATACCATGGAAATGATTTTGAAACATTACAATACCATCAAATTTTTCCTTTTTTTTCACACGTGTCATAGTGCCATTGGTCCATTATTGACTTGTTGACCAGAGTTGACTTTCTCATTGATTGAACTTTGATCGGACATAACTAGAGCTCCCAATGTCCATTTGTCACGTGTTCTCATAGTCGATGGAAATATCTCAAAATGATATTATGCACTTGATCATAATTTAGGGATGTTTAGGGAACTTTTGATATCAAAAATGATCCCCGATCACACCTCCCCAATGAGAAAAGGCTTTTTGTCCCAAAAAGCTTATATTGGAACATTTTGCCATCCTGTCCTGAATCTAGAAACTCTGCCACCTTGGAAGTGTCTAATGTAGTAGACCCTTTGGTCTCTTCTCCTACAACCTTCTCACTTTGAAAATTTTCTCTTATCCTAGACCTCATGGGGGTTATGGGCCACATGACGCTTTCATTATGCCACTTATGATATCTCGAAGAAGACCTCCACGCCTCCACTTGTATGGTGCTAAGTTTCTAAATGAAACCTCAACACTCCTACTATGTGGTGCTAAGCTTCTAGATATCTAACAACAAGGATCTTATTTTACTCTATAACATAGATCATGGCTCCGAGTTGATTCTACATAATCCAAATTGGTTTGAAGGAACTCCATGTTACTTAGAGCTATGATTGATCCGATGTCGATGATGGACAATGACTTGTCCCTTTTCAGACCTCAACACCTCCATTGTGTAGTGTTAAGTCTCTTGCAAACCTCAATGCCTCTGTTGTGCAGTGCTAAGTCTCTTCAACACCTCCATCATGTGTAGTGCTAAGTCTCTCACGAGACCTCAATGCCTCCATGTAATGTGTAGTGCTAAGTCTCTTTGTGTAGTGCTAAGTCTCTTTCAGACCTCAATGCCTCTGCTTCACAATGCTAAGTCTGATGATCAACTACCATTCAATGTGTGGTCACAATTCCTTGACTCCAAATGACATTTTGAGCTAATATTTTGAGAGATCCTTTTTTGTTGACAAATTAATATCAGGTACCATTATGCTAGATGCCCATGATGGCTTCTCCATAGAACAAAGTTCCGACCCGATGTCAATGCCAATGGTGATTCAACTACCATTCTATTGCACGGTCACAATGCCTCTACATAGAATGAAGTTTTGAGCTGACCTTTGTGAACTCTATTGTCTAGCACAAATGGAAGATCAATCTCCAAGCTTTATATGAGTTAAATCATGTATCCAAGCTATAACAGTACTCACAAGCTGATTAGGAGATATGTTTGGAGTATTAATCAAATTTTCTAAGTAAGAAAATCCACTTGAGTATGGTAAACCTTTCTCTCAAAGATTTTCTCACAAAATATGATCTCCAAAAAATACTACATACTATTCATCAATCTAAATTATGTAATATATAATTGAAAAATTGTTGACTTACCCATTTTAAAGGACTTTCACTTTTAGGTATTACCTGTCCTGGGTTGAATTGTCAACTGGTGGTGGATTAGAAACCTCCTTTGCCTTTGCAATAGGCCTCCATTCCATCTTTGGCTTGCCATTACTCTGATGGTGAGATGGATGTAGTTTCCAACAATTTTCCACCCGATGCCCATTCCTCTGGAAATGAGCACAAAAATTCCTCTTAATATCCTTCTTCTAGGATGAGGAACTCTTTTTGCCATTTCTTGACTCTGCATGACGAGATTGGTCTTTCTAGTTTTCCTTGTTCTTGACATGAACAACATCAACTTCTTCATCAATGTCCTTCTCTTCCAGCATCTGCCACAAAATGATTATGCAATCCACAAAAAATACATGGAAAGGAATTCCACATCTTCTAAAAATCATAACCATACTTCTTAAGCTGAAAAAGTGGATCAAAGTTTTATTGTGCTTATGATTATGGTAAGAAACTAGAGGTGGAATCTCATTACCTCTTCGCTGATTTCTCTTACCACATCCTTCCTGATGATGACGAAGCACAACTTTCCTACTCATAATATTCTTACAGGACTAGTGGGGTATTCACTTTGCTTTCAAGCTTGTCTCCCATCAGCATTCTTGGAGCATTCTCCAATTTCCATTCCCACACTAGGAAACCCAAACCTACAAAATGAGGATGATCCTCGACTTGTATTGGGTTAGCAATGCCTTGGCCATTTTTACCAAGGCCTCTTCCATCAAATCCCATTTTATCTAATAATTTGGATCCAATGCCTCTAGTATGCTTTTCAAACAAACCAAAGACTTCATTACCTGAATCCAAAACCGAATGGGAGGAAGAAGAAGATTCCATAGTGGTGAACAACTTACAGTGCAATCATCTGCCATGGTCTCTGCATCTGAAAGTTGAAGGTATTTCCTTTCTCTGATCACCACACTACAACCTTGCCAAGAGCTCATCCTTGGTTTGCAATTCTGATTTCAAGCGAGCATTCTCCTCTTCCAAGGAGTAATACATTGAAAGAGAGTTCTCTTCTTCCTGGATCTAGTGATTATAAGCTTCAACCTCATCGAGCTTTGCACTGTTTAGACATCTTTCCCATAGTGCACTTGTACCCTGTTCACACAAACTGAACCAACTACACCAACTTGAAGCAATCACTTTTAATCAGATTTACTAAAGCAAAAATGGAGCTAAACCAACTCTGATACCAAACTTGATCTGAAAATGGTACTAATTTTTTTTTTTGAAGTAGTACTTAGAAAATTCTCATATTTAAAAACTTGATAACTGACTAAGAGTATTAGCAATTTTGGGAATTCTTGAAACCCAAATCCTTGAACTCTTCCAGATAAATCAATTATCCTTAATTTTCAACTTAAGTGAATATATTGAATCTATTACAAATCCATTTAAAAATTCATAGTTGATTTTAGAATGCACTCAAATTGAATTCTTGATTCCAAATCTGAAATGTGCAATTCCCTTTCTATTGTGGGTTATGGATACTAAAAATGTGACTTCAATCCAAATAATCCAATTTTATGCTTGCTTAAATAATTAATCAAATAAACTAACTTGAATGTTTTTATCTGATCAAAAGCTTCTAAACAAACTAAAATCAAATCCACAACACAAGAACTTGATAACGAGTTCACCCGAATGCCTACGTCTGGATCCACGTAATCGTGAATCGATCTATTAACATCCAATGAAGTACAATATCCCTTCACTATTGACTTAACAGACCTTTATACCTGCAATTGAGCTGATTCAGACCTCTTGGAACTCTGTAATTTCCCAGAAATATTCCCAAGTCCATCCGTGGCTCCTACAATACTTTTTCTGTTTGTTTCCTATGTAATTACGTCTGAAAAATGTCTACAAATTTAAATGTAAAACACCTACATAAAATAGGTTTACATTTATGGAAACTAGAGGAAATTATGAAAAACTTCCCTTTTACTCCATGGCCTGATTCGACCAGAAGTGGTTGGAAAATACATCTCTTTTTTACCTCAAGCTCCTGTGCTTCGATCTGATCTCTATGAAATTACGATGGAAAAACACCTACACAAGAAAATATACAACACTTCATGTAAAAAAATTTACATTTCTAGAAATATCTCAGAATTATGAACAACTTTTATTTTTACACCATTTGCAAAATTCAACCTCTAAGTGCCTCAAAATGGTGATCTCTAAATTGGTCCTTTCCTTTGTTGTCCCTTTCACAAACCTACCAAAAGGTCCTTTTAATAGAAGTGATCTCATTTTATCTACTTGCTAAAAAGTGGTGGGTTGGTAAAGGTTGATAAGTATTTTGGCATAGGTCAAGGGTTTCAAATCCCCTTCCATAGGTTTAGGCACCCAATTTAGCCATTGACCCCACATTTGGTGGGAAAGGGATAGGATAAGCCTTTAAATAGCTTTTTGGCCACAAAATCCTCCTTATCCCATGGGATTTAGGCTTATTCACGTGAATGGATTAAATAAATTATTTTTATTATTTTAAATCCAAATCCACTACAAACCTTCCAAGTGTCACGCCCATAATATGCCATTTGTCCATGTCAGAGTGTGTCACGTCATCATTTGACCACAACTTTGACTATGCATATCTTTTCGCATACGAACTCAGATTTGGTCCATTCAAAATGCGTCGAAAGCTTGTGACAAAATTTATACCATGGAACTGATTTTGAAACATTACAAGACCATCAATTTTTCCTTTTCACCACGTGTCATAGTGTCATTGGTCCACTATTGACCATTGACCAGAGTTGACTTTCCCGTTGATTGAACTTTGACCGAGACATAACTAGAGCTCCCAATGTCCATTTGTCATGTTCTCATAGTCAATGGAAATATCTCAAAATGATATTTTGCACTAACACAATTTAGGGATGTTTAGGGAAATTTTGATATCAAAAATGATCCCCGATCACACCTCCCCACTGAGAAAGGCTTTTTGTCCCAAAAAGCTTATATTGGAACATTTTGCCATCCCGTCTTGAATCTGGAAACTCTCTTTGCCACCTCCTTAGAAGTTTAATTGTAGTAGACCCTTGGGTCTCTTCTCCTAAAACCTTCTCACTTTGACAAATTTTCTCTTATCCTAGGACCTGTGGGTTATGGGCCTATGATGCTTCCATGCTGCGCCACTCTGATATCTAAAGAAGACCTCCACACCTCCACTGCATGGTGCTAAGTCTCTTGTAGACCTCAACGATCCTACTATGTGATGCTAAGCTTCTATAGATATCTCGATAACAAGGATCTTATTTTACTCTATAACATAACTCCTGGCTCCGAGTTGATTCTGTAGAATCCAAACTGGTTTGAAGGAACTCCATGTTACTTAGAGCTATGATTGATCTGATGTCGATGATGGACAATGTCTTATCCTTTTTTAGACCTCAATGCCTCCATTGTGCAGTGCTAAGTCTCTTTACAGACCTCAACGCCTCTCGCTATGTAGTGATAAGTCTCTTTCAATGCCTATGTCTGTAAGTGTGTAGTGCTAAGTCTCTTCAAACCTCAGACCTCAACGCCTCAATTTTCTACTATCAATGCTTAAGTCCTGATGATCATCTACCATTCAATGTGTGGTTTTCAATGCCTTGACTCCAAATGATGTTCTAATCTAATCTTTTGAGAGATCCTTTTGTTGACAAACAATATCAAGTACCATTCTGCTATATGCCCATAATGGCTTCTCCACAGAATGAAGTTCTGACCCAATGTCAATGCAACGATGATTCAACTACCATTCTACTTTCTACTTACATGGTCACAATGCCTCTACACAAAATGAAGTTTTGAGCTGACCTCTGTGAACTCTATTGTCTACACAAATGGAATATCAATCTCCAAGCTTTATATGAGTCAAATCATGTATTTAGCATAACAGTACTCACAAGCTGATTAGGAGATATGTTTGGAGTATTAATCAAATTTTCTAAGTAAGAAAATCCACTGAGTATGGTAAACCTTTCTCTCAGCATTTTCTCACAAAATATGATCTCCAAACAAATACTACATACTATTCATCAATCTGAATTATGTAATATATAATTGAAAAATTGTTTACTTACCCATTTTAAAGGACTTTCACTTTCAGTATTACCTAGTCCTGGGTTGAATTGTCAACTGGTGGTGGATTAGAAAACCTCTTTGCCTTTGCAATAGGCCTCCATTCCATCTTTGGCTTTCCATTACTCTGATGGCGAGATGGATGCAGTTTCCAACAATTTTCCACCCGATGCCCATTCCTCTGAAATGAGCACAAAAATTCCTCTTAATATCCTTCTTCTAGGATGAGGAACTCTTTCTACCATTTCTTGACTCTACATGATGAGATTGGTCTTTTTGATTTGCCTTGTTCTTAAAAAATGACATCAACTTCTTCATCAATGTCCTTCTCTTCCAGCATTTGGCCACAGAATGATTATGCAATCCACAAAAAGTACATGGAAAGGAATTCCACATCTTCTAAAAATCATAACCATACTTCTTAAGCTGAAAAAGTGGATCAAAAGTTTTATTGTGCTTATGATTATGGTAAGAAACTGAGGTGGAATCTCATTACCTCTTCATTGATTTCTCTTACCACATCCTTGCCTGTGACGATGAAGCACAACTTTCCTGCTCAGAATCTTCTTGCAGGACTAGTGGGGTATTCACTTTGCTTTTGGAATCTTGTCTCCCATTAGCATTCTTGGAGCATTCTCCAATTTCCATTCCCACACTAGGAAAACCCAAACCTATAAAATGAGGATGATCCTCGACCTGTATTGGGTTAACAATGCCTTAGCCATTTTACCAAGGCCTCTTCCATCAAATCCCATTTTATCTAATAATTTGGATCTAATGCCTCTAGTATGCTTTTCAAACAAACCAAAGACTTCATTACCTAAATCCAAAACTAAATGGGAGGAAGAAGAAGATTCCATGGTGAACAACTTATAGTGCAATCATCTTGCCATGGTCTCTGCATCTGAAGTTGAAGGTATTTCTTTTCTCTGATCACCACATTGCAACCTTGCCAAGAGCTCATCCTTGGTTTGCAATTTTGATTTCAAGTGAGCATTCTCCTCTTCCAAGGAGTAATACATTGATCGTAGGAGAGAGTTCTCTTCCTGATCTTGGTGATTATAAGCTTCAATTTCCTCGATTTTTTCCTATTTAGACATCTTGCCCATGGTGCACATAGTCCCTGTTCACACAAATTGAACCAACTGCACCAACTTGAATCAATCACTTTGTTAATCATATTTATTGAAGCTAATATGGAGCTAAACCAACTCTGATACCAAACTTGATCTGAAAATGGTACTAATTTTTTTTGAAGTAGTACTTAAAAAATTCTCAGATTTAAAAAACTTGATAACTGACTAAGAGTATTAGCAATTTTGGGAATTCTTGAAACCCAAATCCTTGAACTCTTCCAGATAAATCAATTATCCTTAATTTTCAACTTAAGTGAATATACTGAATCTATTACAAATCCATTTAAAAATTCACAGTTGATTTTAGAATGCACTCAAATTGAATTCTTGATTCCAAATATGAAATGTGCAATTCCCTTTCTATTGTGGGTTATGGATACTGAAAATGTGACTTCAATCCAAATAATCCAATTTTATGCTTGCTTAAATAATTAATCAAATAAACTAACTTGAATGTTTTTATCTGATCAAAATCTTCTAAACAAACTGAAATCAAATCCACAACACAAGAACTTGATAACAAAGTTCAGCAGAATGCCTACGTCTCCGGATCCACGTAACCATGAATCGATCTATTAACATCCAATAAGTACAATATCCATTCACTATTGAATTAAAATACCTTTATACCTAAAATTGAGTTGATTCAAACCTCTTGGAACTTTGTAATTTCCCAGAAATGTTCCCAAGTCCATCTGTGGCTCCTACAATACTTTTTATGTTTATTTCCTATGTAATTACGTCAAAAAATGTCTACAAATTTAAATGTAAAAACCTAAATAAAATAGGTTTATATTTATGGAAACTAGAGGAAATTATGAAAAACTTCCCTTTTTACTCCATGGCCTGATTCAAACCAAAGTGGTTGGAAAATATAGATCTCTCGACTACTCATCATGCGATATTTGAAAATGTGATGGAAAAATGCCTACATAGGAAATTATACAGCACTTCCTATAATAAAAGTTATATTTCTGGAAATATCTAGGAATTATGAACAAATTTTCTTTTTACACCATTGCAAAATTCAGACTGTAAGTGCCTCAAAAATGGTGATCTCTGCAAATTGGTCCTTTTTTGTCCCTTTTTACAAACATACCAAAATGTCCCTTTAAATAGAAATGATCTCATTTTCTACCACTTGCTAAAACATGGCGGGTTAGTAAAGCTGATAAGTATTTTGGTATAGGTCAAGGGTTGAAATCCCCCTTCCATAGGTTTAGGCGCCCAATTTAGCCGTTCACCCCACATTTGGTGGGAAAGGGATAAGATAAGCCTTCAAATAATTTTTGGCCACAAAATCCTCCTTATCCCATGGGATTAGGCTTATTCATGTTGAATTGATTAAATACATTATTATTATAAATCCAAATCCACTAAAAACCTACCAAGTGTCACGCCCATAATGTGCCATTTGTCCACGTCAGAGTGTGTCGCGTCATCATTTGACCACAACTTTGACTATGCGTATCTTTCGCATACGAACTCGAGATGATAATAGCACACCACATTATATTTGCAAAGTAGAAGAGCTAAAATACCATATATGGAAATCCATCATAATCCATAATGCTCAATACATTACAATAGAATGACTTGAATTATTCAATAAGAAAGATGTACATATAGGAGGAGGGAAGTGCAACTACTACCTAAATCAGTGGTGAAGAACTCCCACTAACTAATACTGGTAGTTAAGTTAACTCCAAAAGACTAGTAAGCTAACTCCACACAACTAGTACACCTAAGAAAGCTAACCCAACAAGTGTAGGGCTAACACAAGTGTAAGAATTGTCCTAATAAATAAATAAAAGGATAAATAATAACCTACACTAACAAACGGGTGGGTTAGTAAAGCTGATAAGTATTTTGGAATAGGTCAAGGGTTGAAATCCCCTTCCATAGGTTTAGGCACCCAATTTAGCCATTGACCCCACATTTGGTGGGAAAGGGATAAGATAAGCCTTTAAATAATTTTTGCCACAAAATCCTCCTTATCCCATGGGATTAGGCTTATTCACGTTAAATTGATTAAATACATTATTATTATTATTATTATAAATCCAAATCCACTAAAAACCTACCAAGTGTCATGCCCATAATGTGCCATTTGTCCATGTCGAGTGTGTCACGTCATCATTTGACCACAACTTTGACTATGCATATCTTTCGCATACGAACTCATATTTGGTCTGTTCAAAATGCGTCGGAAAGCTTGTGAAGAGATTTATACGATGGAACTGATTTTGAAACATTAAAAGAACATCAATTTTTTCTTGTTGCCACATGCCATAGTGCCATTGGTCCACTATTGACAATTGACTAGTGTTGACTTTCCCATCTAAACTTTGACCAGGACATAACTAGAGCTCCCAATGTCCGTTTGTCGCATTCTCACAGATCCAATGGAAATATCTTGCAATGATATTCTATACTATCACAATTTATGGATGTTTAGGGAAATTTTAATATAAAAAATGATCCCCGATCATGTTGGTTGATAGACCAATCGCAAGGATTAGAAATTTATTCTAAGGGCATAAAAATGACTACATCTTTGTTATGTTGTTGGGACCTCTTTTTGAAGTTGTTATGGGAAATGAATACATCTTAGTTACTTTGACATGTGATGACAGAGCACTTAATCTTGGAAAGTGTTGAAGCATGGTTTAAGAGCACGAAGGATGAGTTTTCTCAAAGATTTAGTATTGGACCTGAGTTTGATGCATGCAAATGGGTAGAAGAACACCTATATCATGAGTTGTATGAGACCTTATTTTGTTGTTTTCCAGTAGAATTGTATGAATGAATTTTAGTATATGCATCCCGATTAATATGGTAGTATAGATCACGTGTGTGGAATCGGGATGATTAGTAGAGGCTAGAGGATGCGGATCTGACTTGGACACGTGTTGTTGATCACTGGTGGAAAAGAGTGCTAACTAGTTATACCTTGGAATACGCCATTTCTACGTATTCCTATCCATAGGTTACCGAGTTTGAGTTCCTAAGGGAACCTAGAGGATCATTTTTGTGAGCTATCCCATTGGCTATGAAGATCTTGATCATTATGCTAAGTTTGGAGGCATTCCCTATGGCCGACTAAGCTTCTCTAAGCCTTTGGGTGAGGAAGCTAGGGTGGAGGAAGATGGTATTATTGCAATGGAAAAGGAGAGGGAAGAGAGGCGACTCAAGTATAGTGAAGCATGTGAAAGGGATTTGGCTAGACAATACAAGGTTGCAGGAGTGATGGATCTATGGAGGAAGATGTTGGGAAGGAATTGAGGTTCACACAAGGACGTGGAACCCGAGTAGTCTGTGCTACCCCATCTTAGCAAGCACAAGAGAGAAACCCCTTTATCTTCTAATGAGAGTTCATCACATGGAGAAAGGAGAGCCATCGGTGCACATCTAAACCCACCTGTAACCAACCCCATGGCACTTTTTTTCCAAATCAAGAAACAAGTATTGCTAACCCAGTTGGTATCGGTGGAAGTGACCGATCTACACCTAGGAGGTATAACTTATCATTTGGGACATCTATGGCCACACAAACAATTCCTGTGTTTGAGAGATTTTTGGGAAAAGTAAAAGTACACAAAGTTTGGGTATCATGTCTGGGAGTGGCATGGGATACACATCTAGTAGTGGAGAAGCATCCCAAACCATTGGTGTGTAGTTTAGTGGGACATTGGGAACACTAGGCGTGACCACTTCAGGCCCATTACTAGCTACAGGAGGAGGACGTGGTGGATCTAGTGAATCTGGAGGTGTATCTAGTGGATCAAGAGGCATATGACATGGTGGATCTAGTGGATCTGGTGGTGGAGGAAACACTAGAGGGAATCAAGGTTCTGGATCAGGTAGACAAGGGCCTCAGCCACCTCCACAAGTATTTTTTGAGATGTCTTTACATCTACCATATTATAAGGGTGTTGAGGATGTTGCAAAGCATGTGCACAAGTGTGAATTTCTATGACATGTGAAGGGGATCACTACCCCAGTGAAAGGCAAGTCATTTTGCAATGACGTTATAGGTGCATGTGCATAGTTGGTATTGGAAGTATGACCCCCATTAGATGGTGGTAGATTACACCATGTTGCATAATGCCTTCTTTTCCAAATTCCATATCCAAGTTTGAGAAGAAGATCATTAGTACTTTGAAAGAGATCCAACAAGGAATGGAAAGAGTGTGTGGGAATATGATGCACATTTTCAAAACTCTCTTGATCAAAACTATCTTATGATATTCATCCTTCTCAACGATGCTCAATGGTTTGTTGGAGGATTAATAACACCATTTAGAAGAGTGCTTTCACACAAGACATTCACGGACTGCGTGAGGCCTTGGAGGCTACCCTATGCACTGAGGCTATTAGAAGCATAGATATAATGTTATCCCTTTCCTTGAGGCTCAAATTGCTGCAATGGTGAAATAGTTGGAGAAGCTATCTGTGAACTCGGCGCATGAGACTCATGGTGGTCTATGGTGCATGGATTGTGAGATAGAGGGGCACACAAAGGAAAATTTTCCTCGGAGGTCGGTATGCACCATGACAATAGACTATGAAATTTTCCATGGGGATCATGATGCAAGTAGGTTTCCACTACTACAACATGCATGATCCAAGAATGTGTCTTGCTATTACAAGATTTGTACCTCTATGACCCATGACACCAAATATTGTAGGCTAATTAATTGACTAGATACATGATGTCATTGATCTTGGTGTGTGCCATACCATCCTTGAAGTAAGTTCCAAGGATGATGATCACCACTATGAAGGGTGCATGCAGATGGAGGAGCAGCATGGAAGAGGTTTCTATGAGAGGATTTCATGGTCATGACAACCGAGGAGGAAGAAGTGAGTTCCCAAGGAACCTGTTATAACTATGGGTCTATAAAGCATTATAAGTGTGAGTGTCTTGATCTATTGTAATGCTCATGGTGTGGAAAGAAACATAAGTATGAAGAGTGCCCTTAGAGATGTTTGAGCACATGAGCCAACAACATCAGAAAGATAAATGTGTAGGATGGTAAGCATAAAGAAGGCCGACTCACAATGGATGCCAAGAGTGGCACGTGAGTCGGACTAGAACCTATACTAGTGATGATGACATGAGCAGAGGCCACGCACATGCTGTGAGATACCAAGACAAAGAACACTAGTTACAAGAGAAGAAGTGGTACATGGAAAGTATCCAGACCCTACTCATCAAAAAGAGGTGTATCAAGAGACTATGGATGTGATTCAGAGTCTACAAGGAGAGATCCAATGTCAAAGGAGAAATCAAGGAAGTCAGAGAAAAGGAAGAATGTTGAGGCTCCATAAAAGGATCTGGATGAGGTTAGGGAAGTATGCAAGATGTTAAGGTAAAGAGAATATCATTCCCTTGCTAGGAGAATGGTTACGGGAGAAGGTACCACACGCTAGAGGAGAGTGTGAGAGGTAGGTTTTACATGCTAACCTTCCTCCCCATAGCCTTGACTATGAAAAAGAGATCACTTTAAATGTTGTTGTAGATGGATGGCTTCTAAGAAATATTCTGATCGATACATGGAAAGTCAATGTTCTCACCTTGGATGCATGGCATCAAATGGGAAGGCCCACATTACAACCATCTTCAAATGTGTTATATATGGCAAAAAGAAGAAAGGCAATGCCCATTGGTGTCTTAAAGGATGCGTTATCACTATTCAAGGGGCCAAGTTCACTGAGAGACTTCAAAGTCTTGCGTGCTTAGAGGTAGGATAACTTTCCAACATTTCTTGGGCACCCCTGTGTTACAAAAATAATGTTGACCTATGGTTTAACAAGGGGTATATCAGTTTTGAGAACAAGGAGGAATGGGTCATCATCCCTTTGATGATGGGAAATCAACACCCTATACTGAGCCCTTGGGAGAAGAAGTCCTTGATAAAATCTATGTGCACTCTATTAGAGACCCTGAGATAATTCATCCTACAAAAGGAGTTATCCAGTTTGAAGATGCTCAATCTATGAGTGATACAACTAACATAGCATGTGACAATTGGGTGCATGGGACTTATGAATTAATTGGGTGATAATTGAGAGGATCAGTGACAAGGGTAACAAAAGTGTGCTTGGTCAAGTACCTAGGAGGGAAGAAGTTACCAAGTTACTCTGAGGAGCTAACCCTGATGATTTCTTACAAGAAATGGAGGCTCAATGGAAAAATGATAATGAAAGAAGAGGTATGCTCAGCTATAACCTTCTCGGGACCACAACACATTGGTGGGGGTGACACATCATGAGAGCCTTCTAGAATGGCATGAGGTGAGAACCACATTCTCTATTAGGTTTTCCAAGAAGCAATGCACCCACTATCATACAAGACTACCATGGCAAAGAACCCACCTCATGTCATATCCAAGCATGTGAGAAGGCCTGGATGGAAGGCGTAGAAGCTTTACCACCTTCACTATGGGTGCATAAGTTGTATTCCACCTTACAAGGTTGTGCATGTGCATGGTACATTCACTCAGAGATGCATGCATTAGATAGGGAATTGGTAGGAGTTGGTGGCTGATCTCATTCAAGATTTTGAGTATCGAGTACAAATCCATCAGTGGATAAGGTGTTACAAGTGGTCAAGCACCTTACAATGGGAGATAGTGCTATGGCTGGAAGATAGGATACTTGAGCTATTAGGTGAACCTAGTTTGGAGATGCGTTTTGATGAGGAAGAATCAAAGAGACACAACTTGAGTGTGTGTGCATGGAAAAGGAAAAAGGAAAATGGTCTATGTGATAGATGGTGAAGAAATGGAGAGTCTAGATGTTAACCATTCTAAGGTACACGTGAAGTTAGGGATAAAAAAGATGAGAAAGAACACACCTACCATGAACCTTGAAGAAAAAGAAGGTTAACATTGGTTTAGAGGAGGAAACCTAAGGAAGCTATCATTGGGGATTATTGGTCGAGAAAGAAGTTTCTAAGATCATTGACCTTTTGCATGAGTTTTAGGATTTGTTCCCATGTGGGTACCATGAGCTCAAAGGCATTCACCACTCCTTGGGGAAATGAGGATCAAGTTGAAGGAAGGTGCATGCCGATTCGAAGAGACCATATCGATGAATCCAAACTTACGTACGGGTCAAGGAGGAGATAGACAAGATGATAGCATCAAGACATCATTGAGGCTATGGAGGAATCAAAATGGGTGAGTCCAATGGTCATAAGCATTAAGAAGGATGGAAGGATAAGGATCTATGTTGATTATAGGGACTTGAATGTAGTATGTGTCATTGACCCTTTTCCAACCCCCTTCACTGAAGAAATTCTGAAGGAGTAGCTAGCGCGTGAGGTCTATTCTTTTACGGATGGGTTCTCGGGTACCACCAAGTTAGAATTACAAAGGAAGACTAGAGAAGACAAACTTTTTCCACTTGAATGGGGAATTTTTTCCTACATGGTCATGCCTTTTGGGCTGAAGAATGTGCTTGTTGTGTTCTCACACATCGTGGTACAAGCCTTCCAGGACTTCATCCATAAATTTCTTTAGGTCTACCTAGATGACTGGACTGTGTATGGGCTAGTAAAAGACCATTGTGACAATTTGAGGCTGATGTTTGAGAGATGTCAGTAGTTGAGGATATCCCTCAACATTAAGAAATGTGTCTTTTCTACTCCATTTGGAACCCTATTGGGGCATATTATATGTAAGGAAGGAGTTGGTGGATCCCACCAAAGTTGTAGTTATTGTGGGATTGGGGGAGCCTACCAGTTAGAGTGTGTGTGGATTCCTTGGGCATATGGGGTACTACAGAAATTTATTAAGGGATATGCCAAGATCACCACGCACCCTTGGAGGAATTTCTTAAACACAAGAGTGCCTTTCACTAGGAGAGGCGTAATAAAAAGGCATTTGACACATTTGAAGGATAAGCTTGTTACTACACCCATATTATGCTTTCCTTCTTGGGATAAGCCTTTCCATGTGCATGTTGATGCCTCAGAACAACCATTGGAGCAATACTAACACAACCTAGTGAGGGGATTTTGATCACCCCTTGTGTTTTTCCAATAGGAAGTTGACACCAACAGAAAAAAATTACACAACTATTGAGCACGAGGCACTATCAATGATCTACGTGCACTACATAAATTTAGGTAGTATCTATCTGGTGAAACCATTCATATTCTACATAGACCACATGACACTTGAAGTACTTGGTAAACAAGCCCATTCTACAAGGGCATATGTCATTGGGTCCTATTATTTCAAGAATTTGAGTTTTTAGTTGTGGTAAAACTAGGAAAGAGTAATTCAGACCTGATCATTTATCAAGAATTGACTCAGGGGAGGATGCACAAAGCATTGAGGATACCATGCCAGATGCACAACTATTTAGGTTATGAGGTGCATGCCCTCTGACTTAGAGGATATTGTAGTGTTTCTTAAAATGGGTGTGGCACCGAAAGGAATGAAGGATTTGGAGAGAAAGTAGTTGGCTATATATGCATCACACCTTACATGTTGATTAGTGGAGATTTGTACAAGTTAGGCCATGATGAGGTTCTTGTGCCATGCGATGCGTATTAGAACATGAGTGTGCATAAATCATGGAGGAAGCACATGGTGGGATTACAGGAGGACACTATGTAGGAAATGCAACCACATGGAAAGATTCTACTTGCAGGGCATTTGGTGGGAGAGTATCTACCAGATTGTATTGAGTTTTTACAAGGCTTGTGACCATTTCCAACACCTTGGAAAACTGGAAGGAGGGATGAAATGCCCTTATGACCAATAGCCAACACTAAACCATTTGAAAAATGGGAAATTGACTTTGTAGGACCAATTTCACCTACCACGTGAAGGAAGGACTGCTCACATTACATCATCACTTGCACTGATTACTTGACAAGATGGGCAGAGGCAAGTGCTACAAAGGATTACACAACAATGATAACAATATTAGATTCTTATGGGAAAACATAATCAATAGGTATGGATGTCCATTTGAGTTTAACAAGTGATAGGGGTACACATTTTCTAAATGAAATGGTCAGATTTTGTTGGTAGAGTTTATGGTGGCCCATCACAAGACCACCCCTTATCACCCACAAGTGAATGGGACTACTAAAGCATTTAACAAGATACTAAGTCACACATTAACTAAAATTTGTGATGTTGGAAGACAAGATTGGGATGACAAGGTATCAACCATTCTATGGGCATACAAGACAACCTACAAGAGATTGAACAAGGCCACACCATTTCAATTGGTGTTTTATGGAGGGCTATTTTTCCAGTTGAATTTATGCTACCATCATTGCATATAGTAATGCATGCAGGAGGATTGGCTGATGAACAAAGTGCACTCAAGAAAGAATTGATAAGTTAATGCAGCTAGATGAAAAAGGTGATCACTTGCTAGATGGAGTCAAAAGATAGAGAAGGCAAGAAAAAAGCATGGCATGATCATCATATTAAAAAAAAACAATTTGAGGTTGGGTAGATGGTTTTGTTATATGATTCTAAATTTTTGCACCATCCTAGGAAGTTGAAATTCCATTGGTTGGGACCATACATCATCTCGTACATCCTTGATTCAGGGCTTTCTAGTTACAAGTGCTGATGGGATGAGATTACTAGGCCATTTCAATGGGAGTAGGTGAAGCCCTACTATAAATAAGTCTTCCTTGTGTTTGTAAATAAGGCAATTTTTCCAGTTAGCCTAGGATTTCCCTTAATGCATTTTTTTTTCTTGTGTTTCCTTTCTCTTTGCTTGTTCCTTTTTTTGTGTTGTTTTTACACACCTTGTGCGCCTAAGTAACCACATTACTTTCTAAGGTGTATGTGTAGAGGACCACACATCTATTTTAGTGTGGGGTGGAGTAGAAAAAGAGAGAAAGAAGTGTAAGTAGTTGTGATGGCCCAGATTGAAAGATAAAAAGTGCGTAAGGTAGAAGAACATGTGGAGAAATGGTGGACAAAAATTTTTGGTGTCAAGAAGGCTTTAAAAAGACCACGTACAAAGGATAAAAGCACAGAAAAACATGAGGTAGGTGAGGGAAAAATTAGGTCAAGAAGAAGTGCCTTCATGCACAAATGCATGTAAGAGTCTTCGGTCATTAAGGATTTTTACATGCCAGAAAGGTTGTAGAGGGTTTTTTTGCATGTAGGATTTGGCATGGGGTAAAGGCACTTAAGATCAGATTTAGTGGAAAAATCCACATTTAATGCTAAGTACATTGGTAGGTGGCATAACATTTATTATGGAGAGATAGACAAAAAATCTATAAGTAAAGGGTCGGGCACATCATTATTTACCTTGCTATTACGAGATTGAAGAGCTCTTGTGAACTAGGGCATCCACGAAGAAATATTTGTGTGAAGAAAGAAGAGTGAAAATATGAAGTGCGTGACTAGGGTGATCTACAAACCAGAGTGGAAGGAGTACATGGGCATAGGGAAGAAGGTTTCAGTGGAATACACCATCTTGTGGAAGATTTTTCTAGGTTAGGGTTTTCTATAGCTAGGGCATGAGAATAGAAGGATTTTTCACAGAGTTGAGCCATAGATTTGAGTAGAGTGAGGAAGGAGAAGAAGAGTTTATTCTTTTAACCCGATAAGAAGATGACACCAAAGAAGGTGAACCATTTCACCTAAGAAGGGAAAGGGAAAAGGAAAATAAACTGCCACCACCAGTTTCAATGAAGAATGGTATGCATGAGATGCAGTACCCAGATGGGGTGTTACTTGGGAAAGAATGGGTATCCCATGTGAGGAAGATGGCATGAGTGACTATAATCATCACACAAGTACCACAAAAAAGGAAATGGTGCTAGAGCTGGTTCATCCAATGGATAAGAGGACACTAAAAGGGATGCCAATTTACAAGTGATGAAGTGAAAGTAAAATTGAGAAGGTCAGGGCTTGCTAGTAACTATTCAAGTTTCCCTATTTTGGAAAGCCCGAGTGGTTATACCAATGGTTGATGTCATGCATGCATGAGGACCACTTCTACTTTGTGGGCCATAGAATGCACATAACTCCCAACTCATCTCCAAGTTTACCATCCTTATCTACTATGAAGGGGATTCATTTAGATGATGACCTGAGGATAAAGAGGCTATTAAGAAGACCATGGAGGAGTATGATTATAAAAAGGGTTCACGTTACTTTGATATCTCGATATCCCCAACCCTGTGATGAGAATGGCCACGTGCCTAGTAACCAAGCTGAATGGTCAAGAGAGGTGGACACAAATAAACAAGGCATGGTTGAATGTATGCCAAAAATTTTAGAAGGGACCATCTATAACTTGTCCACCTATATTGCAGAAGAGATCATCAACACCATGCAAGAAGGAGAGAAGATAATGTTTGAAATGTTCTTCTCACCATCATCTTCTCAAAAATTAGAGTTCCCGATGGGCCAGAGAAGTTTGTATGGGAGTATCTAGATGAAGATCCCTCCCCCACGAAGAGGTTTGAGAAATACACATGTGATACCATGATGGCCACCCACAAGGCACACCTGGAGAAATGGTACAAGTGAATGCGCGATGCATTCGGGGCTGAGTGGAGGATACCATAATAGTTCAAGCACTAGTAAATGGAGAAGCTGAGTTCATTGTCTATCAACATTTTTATTGGTAGGTTCACTCATCAATGGGACCAAGAGCCCATGGTGTAAATTACCCTTCTCCTTCACCACACAAGTATTTCCAAGTAGGGGTAAATCACTTCAAGGAAGCTAAAAGACTAAGGTTCGACCTTAGCAAGGTGGACCAGACCACCATGATTTTTGAAGGAAGCTGGTATATCCAAAGAAGTGCACTATGTGGAGAAGTATGTCTCCCATGAAGGTGCATGATGAAAAAACCCTTGACACTACCAATTTCTTGGAAAGGGCCACAACAAGAATATACTTGTGCATTAGGCCCAAGTATGAAAAGGGTGCTTACTTGGAGAATGATGTCTCCATCCCAGGATCCCACTAGTAGGAAGAAGGCCACACCAAAGAAGAGGGAAAGGGAAGAGACCCTAGAGAAAGAGGCTAGAGAAGAAAGCACCAAGTGTGCAGAACAACACAATCTATGGGCACACCAGAGTCAAGTGCCAAGCCAAGCACATATGCATACACACACAAGAAGAAGTCTCCCATCAAGGAGAAGGAAAAGACACCTGAGGAAGAGGTGCCAGAACAAGAAGAGTCACCTAGAAAGGAATCACCTACTAAGGAAGAGGAAGAATCCCCAGCTAGGAAGAAACAAAAGGTAGTAGGGGAAGGAAGACTCGAGAGGAGACAGAGAGCTTGGAGGCCTACAGGGGTGAGAGAGAGATGATGATGAGGATGAAGAAGTTCAGAATCATCCCATGTATGATGTACATGATTCAAGGAAGAAAAGAAGTGAAGAGGGGAAGGGTGGAGAAGAAGAAGGCGCTCAAGGAAAAGGGGAGAGTGAAGAAGTAAATACTAAGGATCAGAGGACCCCCAACCTCACCAAGGAGTAGATAGAAGAGGCCATAGAGAGAGAAGTAGTGGGAATAATAGAGAAGTTAGTGGAGAAAGAAGTGGAGTGGAGCGGATGAGATACTCAAGGAGATAGAAGAAGAGAGCAGTAGGAAAGGAGTATGGAAGCATGGGTGGAGATCCCAACTTAGCAATGAGCTTTCCAAAGGCACACACATAGGAGGAAAGAACATGGTAGTAGCAGCAAGGGGAAAGGGAATGGGTTATATCCATGATCCAAACAAAGTACTACACACATGCTTCCAAAGCACCATGCCTATAGAACCAACTCTTGGAATGTCTTCATTTGAGGAAGAAGGCACATACCCACAACCAAGAAAATGTTATCTTGGGCATTTTGAGTCCCATGTCGATGAACCTAGTTTGAAATTAACCAAGGAGCACTGAAAATGTTAGAGACCAAAGGTATAAACCCACTAGTGAAT
This sequence comes from Taxus wallichiana var. yunnanensis, assembly GCA_018340775.1. Taxonomy (NCBI): domain Eukaryota; kingdom Viridiplantae; phylum Streptophyta; class Pinopsida; order Cupressales; family Taxaceae; genus Taxus; species Taxus wallichiana. The sequence continues at coordinate 27,955,191 of CM031238.1, read as the reverse complement.
GCTCAACAATTTGTCTATGAGAAAGTCTAATGCACTCAACAAGGTTTCAGTTGAAGTTGAGGCAAGAATTTTTGGGAGGAATGATAGGGTGAGATTCCTAGAAGGGGAATTGGAGAAGAAAAAGAGGAGCTCATTGAAAAGAGAAAGGATCTAAGCAAGAGGAACTAATCAACACATAGTTAAGGCATGAGATGAAGGAGGAAAAGGAAAGGGTGTGTGAGGTATATAAAAAAGGTAGAAATGATTATAGATGCTATTGTCTTAAAGCATCCAGACCTAGCACCACCCGAGAAGAAGTATGAGTCAACCTTGCAATGCTTGGAAGACCTAACTCACATCCTCACCATGGAGAGGAAACCTCTCACTTTGGAATCAACAAAAGAAGTGTTAGCATGCCAGAGAAAGAGGAAAAGCTAAAGGTTGTGGAGATAGTCACTCGGTACACTAAGCTCCTTGCCAATGTAAAGGCCACCACATAGATAGCCAAAGCTGCTTATGAAAATTGTGTAGATAGAGATAGAGTGGCAAGCATTTTAGTTTCCACCCATGAGGTAGACCTCAAGGAGTTTTAGGAGAAGAATAAAGGAAATAAGGGAAGAGTGGGATAAGATCTTGGCCGAGGTAGAGAAGAAGTCGAAGCCATCGAGACCCTGAGAGGCTCGATCAAAAATTGGCTGAAGGAATTATATCCTCAGATCACCCATAGGATGGATGCGCTGATGACCTCCTCAAAGTAAGTTGGAAAAAAAATTGTTGATACACTAAATGCTAAGGGTGATGAACTAGGATTTGAAGAGGTGAGTGCCTTAGTAGGTGACCTCTGATCAATAGGCACAGGGTGAGGTGGATGCCTGGGAGAAGATTGAGGTAGATATAAGGAAGGATTTCCCACTCATTCTTTAACAATAAACAAATTCTTCTTCATTCCTCCATTCTTTATTTCTTCCATTTCTCATTTCTTTCTTTTCTTCATTCTTTAGTCCCACCATTCTTTATTCTTTGGAGAGGATGTTTTTGAGGATGGAGAACAAGCTTAGTGTGGGGTGATGTTGGGCCTCAAAATATTGACTAAGTCCCAAAGGGCACGTGTGCACGCATGGGACCAATGAAGAAGAAGAGGATGGGAACACAGGGGGAAAAGCACGTAGGATAGGGGTTTTAGAAGGGTTTAATAGAAACCATGGTGTGCAAGTCAGGTAGAGAAAAGGATTTCAGACTTAGTCATATTCATATTTTTTCCAAGAGGCACTTGAGGAAAAAATGTGACCCGACTAGGCATGTTGAGTGGATAAGGTGACAACCTAGGACTTGGTGGTCAAGGAAAGAATATTCCACATGGAACATTCCCAAAGACATCATTGCAGAAAGTGGGGAGCTCGGATCAGAAGAAGCATGCTCCATTGAGGACCACCTTGACACTTGGAAACTAATCTGACTACTTTAAGAAGGCATGGTGGTGGGTGTTAAACCTATTTATAGAGATGCTCGGTAGAAGAAAGAGAGAGAGAGAGAGGGACCATTTGAGAGCATCATCGAGAGAGCCAGAGAGAAGAGGGTCATGGTGCGATAAACCATAATAGAGTAGGTGAAGCTCTATAGAAATAAGAAAAGATTCTAGGGGTTGGTTCTCATTAGAGGACTATAGGAATGTTAGCATATCTAGGGGAATGGGTCTACTAAATTTTTGTAATAAGGAAGAATAGCTAGAACTTCTGATGCATGAGTCATGATATATTGGTCTGATATGACCCTTTTGGATGTAATGTGGTTACTAGAACTATGATCAACATGAATATATGGTTTTTTCTAAATATATTGTTCATGGGTGTAAACCCTAGTGCCTTTTTTTTATGTTATGGATCATATCTACTATCTATATGATGTTTCTTTTGTTATCTAATGGGTATGTTGGTGTAATGACTCATCCTATGCTTTCAAAATGTATGCATGATCATTTACTTTTATACACTTAATTTGTCATCAATGACAATTCTCACAATGCTCACATAAAGGAGGGGCTCGCTCACATGAACTTTCTCGAAGGTATAGTCACAAGGTTTGGAATTCCTCAAACAATTATCTTAGATAATGAAAAATCCTTCCTTGGCACTAAGATCACCGATTGGGATCTAAATCTTGGCATCTATCTCAAGACTTCTTCCAACTATTACCCTCGTCTTGATTTTTTCTGAGCTCTGCAGAATTATAACACAATAAGAATAATAATGTAGCCTTCACTAATAATATTCACCGTATATATATTTCACACATTATTGTATAGCTAAAAGTATAAGAAAACCACCCCCTAATAAATAGGGAGGTGTTACAACAAATAACCTAAAATAATAATCACAGGTAAAACATATTCTATGAATAATATATTGTTGAAAAAATATATTATAACAATATAAAAACCACACAAACTATAATGTAAACATTAATTTCCTAACATTCCCCCTTAATGTTTACATGGTAATAAAATAACTTTCACACTTCCTTTGCAGCCTACCACCCGTGCTTGCTCATGATCTTGGTACAACACTCGAATTGAAGGTAGAAGAAGGAACACATCAACTTCTTATCGACCATGCACTTTTGGGAACACATCTGAATGAAGACAATGGGAAAATGCTCAAGAATCATCTGTTTATCAACCAGTCACTCTAGGGAACACATCTGACCTAATAGTGTGGGAAATCAAGAAGGAACACATCTAAACAACCTTTAATGGTTTTCCAGAGGCTAACCAAAAACCTAGGTATGAACAGAACACATCTGACTTGTTCAACCTCTTCAAGACTCATGATGTTGCATTTCATTGTGTTATTTTCTCTTCACTATGTTTTTGCATAGGGGAAATAGGAATAGCCACATACCAATGAACAAGAATGAACTTTTGTTCTTATTTTTCAATTCACACTAAAAACCACACCAAACTGAAATGCTGAAATCAAACACGTTGCATGCTAAAAAAAGGCACACCACACACACATGTTCCACTAAAGCAATGAAGCAACCCCATTGTTGGTGGCGTGAGATGTTGTTGGTTTTCCTCTAGCCTCTAATGCCTCTGTCCTCCAATAACATGCTACTAGCTCAACTAATATTGATTTTGAGGCTTAATTGTTTCCACATTGTTTATTATATCTTTCCTCCCGAATGTGAAATAATTTATTTTCTGGACATTGGGTAACACCAAAAATGCATCTCAGAAGGCATTTTTTTAATTTTTCAGACTTTTACAATGACTCAATTTTTGACCCTTTGACAACTTGACTATTAACTTGGAAAATATGACAATATAAAATACAACAATCACTAGACACTTGGAATATTTAAAAGTAATAATTTGTGATTAATTTTTAAATATGACTTATTGTATACTTTGACAAAATCTCAAACCCCCCTCCTTATAGGACCTCTAAGTATACATAGTATAATAACAAACTACAAATAAAAAGTAATAGAGTGAAATTACTTTTTCAACAATTATTTAAACAACTATAGACTAGACTTAATGAATGAGATGAGAAATCATATGCTAAGATAAGACTTTGAAATCTTCGCAAATGCCTAACCTTCAAGTTTTGAGGAGATTCATTATGCCATATGTCACCTCGAGCCTGCCTTCTCCTTAATGAAATGCTCTATAAAAGCCTTGGTAGTACGCTTCTGCATAAAAAACAACTCGAGGATATTATCTTCCATCTTTCCTCGCTTCAGCATTCCTTTTCGCATAACATTTTCAAGATTCTTGATTAGAAAAGGTCTCCTGCGTAATATCTTCTGAATATAAGAACAGACGGCAAGATACTCTGCCTTGCAGGTTCACAATTCAAAACAAAAAGGTATGACAATTCTATTCTTGAGATTTATAGTACCAGTGCTATGTTTAACCTCCAAAAAGACCACCTCAAAAAAAGTGTCACCATATCTTGAGAAGTCAAGTTCTACAGATTCAATACTCTTGGCAACAAGTTCTAGGTCACCCTCATGATCGATGTAAATCCCCACCACTGCATCCGCAAATGCTGCAGGGTCCAATTGAGCTGCAATATTCCATTTGTGGGTCTTAATCCGCACACCTCCAAGAGTGGGCTTCTCCTTCAAGCTCATAAACTACAACTGGGAAGAATAAAAAACCTTACTCTATTCTAAAACATATATATTTACTTAAAACTCCATAGCCTCATGAAAAGCCAAATACAAAAATTTTGTTTGTTTAAGACAAAATTTGATCAAATAATTAATGCGAAGAGAAACTACATCGATCGGGGTGATCAATGGTTTCCCCTTCACAAATCAATTCTCCATATCATACTTGCTCTAAAGACTAGCTCTAGTTTTTATCAACGGATTCACCCACTCTGATACCAAATCTTGATTTGGTTTGAGCTCTGCAGAATTATAACACAACAACAATCTGTAGAATTATAACATAAAAACAATAATAATAATGTAGCATTCACTAATAATATTCATTGTATATATATTTCACATAGTAAAAGTGCTATCATATAGCCAAAATTAAAACCAAACTACCTCCTAATAAATAGGAAGGTGTTACAACAAATAACTCCAAATAATAATCATGGGTAAAACATACTCTACGAATAATATATTGTTGAAACAATATATTATAACAATATAACAACCACACAAACTATAATGTAAACATTAATTTCCTAACACCTCAAGGAAATGGTCTGGAAGAGTCAAAAACAAGAACCTAATCAGAATCATGAAGCACACAATGAACATCGACAAAGACAATGGCATACAAAGGTCATGCATACGCTCTGGGGAAGATAGGATCACAATTAAAGAAAGCAATAGAAACTTCACCTTACAAGCTTGTCTATGGCAAGGAGACTACCCTTCCTTTGATGCTTGAGTTGAAATCATTGGCACTTTCCCAACAATTGGAGTTTGAAGGTGCAGACTAGAGAGAAATCAGAATGGCAGAGCTGGTTAATCTTGAAGAATCAAGGAACTCTACCATGATCAAGATAGAACAACATCAACAAGCAACAAAGAAGTGGTTTGATAGAAAGGTTAGGCCTCAAAATTTCAAATTTGGGGACTTCGTATTGAATTGGGATTTTGACAAAGATAAACCAGGTGTCATTCAAAGTTTGATGCACTTTGGAGTGGCCCATACATAATCATTTCATATAAGGAGGATAACTCTTTCAAGTTAACTCATCTTGATGGAGGCACACTGTAAATCCCAGTAAATGGGATCTATCTCAAACCCTTCCATTAATTTTGCTGCATCGTTTTGTATATATTAGAATAGTTTTAATTCCTCTAAGTGCATTGCACACACATTATTTTTTTGTACATAGTTATTTCTTCTTGTGTATTTCTTACGTGCACTCTTATTTTTCTTCTAGGATGTCAATCTTCTTCTAGCAGTTTGTAGGATTTAGAAGAGAGTGAAGAAATGATCCTTCAAGTGACTTGAGGGGTAGTTCTTCAAAGATGAAAATCAGAATTTCATGATCACATAGCAGAATCCATGCCCAATGGATGCTCCAGGCTATTGATATCCTTCATCTAGCAGGAAGATGGCCTCAAAATTTGCCAAAAATGTTATCCAAATAACTCTCCTAGTTATTTGGACAACTTATATATATTCGCTCGAGATTTTCATTGCAAGTTACACGCACCTCAGTCAATTCCTTGGCACATTCACTTGATTTTTGTTCCCTTGCATGCCCTTGCACACTTCCCCTTATCCCCTTTTCATTTTCCTTTTCCTCTTTGTTCCACTCTTCCCCTACACGCATCTTCTGTGCATTCTCCTTCCTCCTAGCAATTATTCATCCCGAGCATGCACCTTGTACTTAATTAAATAAGCTAAGTCCCCGGCCCTCTCACATGCCCCTCCCGCATGTTACTTTGTAATAGTTATGCCTTGACCATATGTTTCTCTGCTCACTAGTTTACCCCATTTCCTCTGCGTGCGTTGATATTGTGCATGCCTTCCTCCTATCTTTCTCTCGTGACTCATTCTTCTACGCACATACTTTTGCACCATTTTGTGCCATGTTATTCTATGAAATACTTGAGTGTTCCACACACAACCAATCAAAATGTGCCAACAGGGCACCAAATATTTGCAACAAATCAATAAGTGACACGTGGTAGAAAATGACAAAGCATTTGCACATTTGGCCATCTTCTCGACCAATTAGCACGCACCACGTGTCTTGCGTGCGTAGATGAATCTGACAATATTTTAACAACCATATATTTTTCTAGAAAGCTCGATCATCACGTATCTAGTCTTAATCAATAGTTTTGATGTATGCTATAGTGCTAGATATTCAAATTCAAATTCTTGGTGGATTTGGTAGGTGAGAAATGGGAAAACTTCTTTCTGGCATTAATGAGCATATCTAATTGCTTTAACCACCCAATTTTATCTAATCCGCCCTCCTTCCTTCTCCAATATGCCAAATAGATTTGGGGAAACACATTTGATATATTTACAAGTGTATTTGTAGGTATTGAATGATTCTTATTGGTAATTGTATTTGAAATTTAGGATTTCCCTCCTTTTCTTCTTCTTCCATGAATTCATCTATAAATGTAAGAGCTAGGATCATTGTTAATGTTGGAAATTTTGGATCCTTATGCACTTTGCTAAGGACTTCATATTTCTATATTCTGAGTCGCAAACCTCTAGATCTGGCTCGTGCATGTGGATATCAACCTCTTTCACCATTGTAATAGCTTTGTGCATTTCTAGAAGTAATGGAAGCATTGTTTTGTGACTACTCTCTTTCTTAATGTGCTTGTATTCCTTCTTCTTTCCTTTCTTTTACATTGTGTGTTTTTTGTGTCACTTTACATCCCTTGCAACTCCATTTTTAGTTGTGTTTCATGAAATTGATCTAGTAAATGTGTTTTATTTGTGCTACACGTGCCTATCCTTCTTTCACACCTTTTCCTTTCATTTTCACTCGGGATGAATGGTATTCATCTCTATTTTCTAATGTTATTTCCTTCCTTAGTTTAGTTTTCCATTCTATTATCCTTCTATCCCTGGTCCCTTGGCATTTTTAGCTTAGTTTTCCCTTCCAGCATTAGGAGTAGCAGTAGTAGTAGAAATAGAGAGAGGAACCGGTCTTCTTTAGAGATTACTGTCTCAAGCATATAAGGTCCTACAACTTGGGGATGTTTCCATTGTTGTCTCAAACAACTCAGCTCTTCCAGTTTTATACATGGGTGCACGTTTGAATGACCAATAGTATATGTGTGTAGGATAGATGAGGGTTCATTCTAGTGTACTGATCCCATGAGAAGATCACCCGGGTTAGAATTAACTAAAAAATCTTGTTGTGGTGGTTGTTGAATTAGTTTAACATTGGTAACTAGAATGTAATTTTTATTACTAATGTGATAATTAGTATTTTACCCGGATATATTTTTAGATTGTAAGGCTTGAGAAATTTCTAATTCTTTAATCCTTCCCACTAATGTAGAAATAACATCGTTGGGTGAAGGTTGTGACCATTTTTGGGTATATGTTATGTGTTATTTAGTTGAGGGAATGCATGATGCCATTTTTGATTTTTCATTCATTACTTACCCCTTTTGTGGTACATTTTATAATTTTAATGGGGTTGATGAGGCATTGTTTTGTAAAAGAACCTTGGTATACGCCTACATCTTATCCAAGGATCCATCTATGGCATTAATTTGGGCATTGTTTTGGGAAAACCATGCTAAAATATCATCATTAGTTTGTAAATAGGATGGAATGGAATAAGATTGCATGCTGATTTTTATCTCATTAAGTTTCATGGGTATATCCCTTGTTCTCCTATGAAAGTAATGTTATTGGAGCTAGAAAAATTTGCTTATGGGCCCTGATAGGTCAATGGTTGGTCAATTTATTCAATCCTTACACTAGAAGGGGGATTTGATATTTGATTAGAAAAGACACATGATGAAGGGGAATTTTGAGAATAATTACCAGCCCACCCAAATAGCGAGGGTGATTGTTAAGCATTCATATGAGTGTATTAGGATTCTAGGTGTAATATTGGCTTGCTATAGTCTTGACCTGACATATTTGGGGGTGTATAAACACTCACATAATAATGGGAGAGGGAAAAGGATGAACAAAAAAAGGAGAATAAAATTGAAATGAGAAATAAATAGTCTTTCACTCCAAGTTCACTTAAATTTTTACACAAAAAAACACATTATTCCCAATGTGCATGATTCTTGAGGTCGTGATGAGACAACCAAAATATGATAGATGAGATGGGTACGAGATATAAAAATATGATAGATGTGGGATGAATGAGAAGTGGCTATGAATCACAACTCTAGGAGCAAGCCAAATATAACATATCAACTTGCAAGTGATCAACCTACTCGTCAAGGGCGGTGAATGATCATCTAAATTCAACATGCATGATGCTACGCTCAAGGATAATGGTTATGCACAATTCTTGTTCAATTTCTGTAAAACCAAAGATACCTTAGCTTGGCTGTTGGAATCAAGGGAATTTTATGTTTGTCTCTAGATACTCCTCTCCTGAGAGGGTCATACAAAAATGGGGACAAAGGACACAACGTGAAAACTAATGGTTTGGGTGCCTAGCCCAGTCTACTCGATTAACAAGGTCATCCCAAGACTACTCACTATGGTCAACTATTTGTTAACAACGTCTAGGTATCCTATGATTTGAGGGAGGAGATGGGTATATCTAAAGACTAATGCTCACAAACAAAGATCCATGTCTCCATGATATCATTATATTACCGAGGGTTGATAATTAGCTCAAATATCCTACTACAAGGTTGGGGTGGTCTAGGAATGGTCATGTAGTAACACCATCTCGTAAGCAAGGTGAATGAGGCTTGAAAGTTAATTGAATGGGGCCAAGGACTAGGAACATGCAGTTTAAGTCGCTAATGATTGAGATGTTGTTTTTCTCTAAGTCTCTACATAACTATAAATTCTCAATTTTAAATAAACAATCATATTAGAGTCTAAATAAAATAAAATACAATCAAATTCCCTTTTAATTAATTAAGCTATGTTGACTATCATTCAAATAAAAAGTACAACTACACTAACTTTTTTTGTTATTTTTAATGAAGCTTTTTGAATAAAAATAAAAAAATTAAAATGATTTAATTTCTTAATATTTTTTATTTCTCAATATTAATTAAAACAAATAACTCTACAAACACAAGAAATTAAAGAAAAGAAATGAAATATAGATTATTTCTAAATTAAAACAAATCTATATCGCCTCTCGAAATGAATTAAATATAAACGAGGATTTAATGAGTGTGGTTTCCTCTCCATTGTGGCTTCTGTATAACTTCTACTTTAACCAAGAAGATATTTCCTTAAATAAAAATAGAATTTCTCCCGACCAACTTCTACCTCATGCTCTCGTGAAAAGAAAGATTCTCGAAGTAGTTTTATTATTCATCGTGCAACCTTCCCCAATAGAACTTTTAAATCACATGGGAGAATAAAAATGAAGAAATAAGATATTGTTGGCACTACTTCTTCCTCCAACATTTTCCCCATGCAAATCCATAGGGATAAGTAGGGAATAGGATATCAACGGAAGATTTATGCAAGAAATGTTTTGACAACAATACTAGAATAAAGAATGTACTTAGAAAGTGATGGATAATTCCTCTTCTAGTGATATAAATAAACAATTTATTCTAATGATGATAAATGATGCTTTTGCCTAGAATTTACCAAAAATAACCCATGCGTGTTGGCACATCACTCAGCCTAGAATAAGATCTCACTGAAGCACGCAAAGGTATCAATTCCCTCCTTAGAGTTGCTTGTGTAGGATGCAAACATGATGAAGGGTTAATGCATTCAAATCCATAAATAGTATAAACATTCTACAAAGCATATTCCAAATCTAGATCTAAGGAGTAATGGATTTAAACAATAGCCATAATGAATTCAACCATGCAAGAACTAGTTATGTTCATGTTTAACACCTTGAATAAGTCAATACACTCCATTATATTAAACATAGTAAATACACAAAAGCTTCTTACAATATTCAATATCATAAACTTATGCGCACATCAAATATGGAAACATAACTTCACAATAGCTCATATTCATATCCATAATTAGTATAAACATTCTACAGAGCATATTCCAGATCTAGATCTAAGGAGTAATGGATTTAAACAATAGCCATAATGAATTCAACCATGCAATAACTAGTTACATTCATGTTTAACACCTTGAATCAGTCAATACACTCCATTATATTAAACTCAGTAAATACATAGAAGCTTATTACAATATTCAGTATCATAAACTTATGTGTGCATCAGATTTGGAAACATAACTTCACAACAACTCATATGCAGTCCTCTCTTAACCTACGTAGATTACTACATATTTAGTATCATAAAATTATGTGCGCATCGGATCTAGTAACATAAATTCACAACAACTCATATGCAGTCCTCTCTTAACCTATGTAGATTACTACATATTTATAAGGGTGGGGAGTTGCCCTTCACCGCTTACATAATTCCCAAAATAGGTCACATGCTGAAAATAGCCATACACCTTTACAATAATAAACACACATGCAAGTGCGCTAATAATAGATCTCTTCTGGTTAATTGGAAGTAGTAATTCTATTATTAAATTGAACCCATGCAAAGCGCTTAGTAGATGCTCTTCCAAAAATATCCTATGTGTTTCGTGAAAGTATTTATCCGATTTGTGTGCTCTGCATGCTATCTCTAAAAATAGCTCGTAATCCTGAAAATGGCTATCCTGAATCTGTCCGTCTTTCATGTGCATTTCCTTCCCTATCCTTTTGCGCCTTTGAACACGCCTTATTCCCATGTGTGAACCTTTTTGTTCCTTCTACTAAGTGTCATACTTTTTCTACTCAACATTACCCCACACTAAACTACATTTCCACCCCGAAAATGGTTTCCTCTTGATACTTTAAAAAATAAAGAATGGGAATGAAAGGAAATTAAAGAATTATTGTACAAAGAATGAACTTTCACCCTACAATGTCCTCTGTTTCAATTAGAAGAATTAACTTTGGATATTCTTCTTTGATTTCAACCTCTAATGTTTGCTAATCACTTAGTACATGAATTTCTGCCTTTTCTAGAATATCCGATGCAATAAAATATAACTCCTCTTGCGCAATCTCTTCCTTCTCATTTATTAATACTATAACAATGTTGGACATTGTAGTCACCTTCCTTCCAAAAGATCCATCTTCTACATTGTAAGCTTCACAATTTCATCCAACCTTTCTTTATGGGGGTATTGGGCTGCTATAAGGGCCTCACGCTTTTGCTTTACTAGTGCCAATAATTCCGCATGCCCTAATGTATCATCTTTCATCACCTTCAAGACTTCATTGTCTTCTACCATTGTCCTAATTTGGATAAGCTTCTGGAGAACTAAATATATTTAATGTCTAGTCTGATTTCTTTAGCTCTTCCTACAAAGTATGGAGCAAGGCTTCATAAGATGAAATATTTCTAACTACTGAGGCCCTTTCTCTCTCCACTTCCTGTTCAGGGTCCTTTGGTTCTAGCATCCGAATCGGTCCATCCTCAAGCACCAAATCAACTAAGGTACGCACATAATGCATAGCTGAAGGGAATCTCTTAGGTACCTTAGACTCCAGGTGTGGTCTTTCCTTCAGGACATGATCACCGATATCCTTTTCCATGCTAATGAGAACCCCATTCTTATTTTTCTCTAGGTCCTTCTCTCCTTTTAGACGCATTATTTCAGCATCTTTAGCTTTGATATCTTCTCTTAGCACTCTAATAGTTACAACCTTATCTACATTCCATTGCACCACCTCTGTAGATACCTTCACCAAGGCATTACTCACATGTTCATTAGACATAACAGTGGGCTTGATAGTTATGTGCCTATTTTGCGGTGCCTTTCTCATTCTTCTTGACACACATGACTCTTCACATACATCAAAATCAGGCTCGTCCATGTGAGTTTTCATGGACCATGAAAATGTTTCCTCGTGCACACATAGTAGCCATGTCAGGTTCATAAAATCCCATCCATACAACTCCTTGAGGCCTACTATATTCTAGAATCATGCGCGCAGAAAATTTTACTTATGTCCTCATCATAGCCCATGATTGGTGCAGCATACTCCCCACTTGCCCTCTTTGTTCTTGGCCCCTTAGGAACTTGAGCGCCAAGGTTTGGAGTTGGATCTTCTATGTTCTGAGAAGTATCTTGTTCTATTTCTCTTGCCTCCTTTACTCCTTCATCCTTCATTTCTTTGTCCTTGGGTTCCTCCACATCCTTTGGTGGTACAGGAGTTATGGGTGTGCTCTATGCAGAATCCTCTACCTCCTCATTTAGCTTCAAATTTCTCCTTCTTTTCACAACTACCTCTTTCTATGGAGAGAGTCATGGTGATCTTCGTACTTGACAATGGAGTTCTTGTGCCTTGTGTCCTTGTTCTTATGAACACCCTCTTGAAATGGTGCTCTCCTTGGACTTCTTCTAAGTCCTCTTCTTCCTCTTGTACCTGAGGTGGGGTACTTGCATGCTTATCCTCTACTCTATCTATGGGTTGCCTCTGGCCTCTATGTTCTAAGCCTCCACTATCCTCATCTTCCTCTTCATCATCTACCTCAATAGACTTCGTGGGATTTGGGGTTAGCATTTCTCCACTATATGCTTTCCCTTAGGTGGCCTTGGGAGCGTGAACTCATTCTCCATATATTTTTTATTCTCTAGCTTGGGATTAAGCTGAAGGTATATGAGTGTTGCTCCAATGTCCCCAATTTCCAAGCTTACTGATTCATGCTTATAACATCTTAAATGAGCCTCTCAACATAGGCGCCTTCGGCCTAGAAATACATGTCTTCTTCAAAGTGTGGTAGTCATAGTCTACCTTGTCTACAATAAAATTCAAGTGACGTGCATCGGTAGTAAAATGGTGGAATGATTCCTAGAAGTAGTGCGTTGTGAAGGAATATGCAAGTTTACATCATGGGCTCCATGTCCCATCCTTTATAGAAAATCATGCGATGTAGAAGTGCTGGTACACCAAAATTATAAGTCATTTCCCACACCGACGATAATTCTTTAAGAATGCACCACTCCTCTTAAAATGCCATGAGGATCCTGTCATACCACATCTCCACCATTTGTTTGAATTCCCCACTCATCGACCCTTCACATAAATATTTTTCAAACCTTTTTGTAAGGGATTTTTTCTCCATGGGATACTCCTAGATCTTGTCCTTTGGCCCATCGGGAACTCCAATCTCCATAAATACTAAAGAAAGTAAAATAGTGACAAAACTAATTTTATCACCTATGTGCGCTTCCTTAATAATGTTCTCTACAATGTAGTCATTGTGTTGTAGATCACTCCATGCAACATTATCCTCGCATAATGTAGCCACATTATATTCACTTACGACCACCCCTCTTGGTCATTAAACTTTGTTTCTAGATGTGCGCACTACCTAAACCATTGGTTCTCAGTAACTTGTCAATGTCCATCCCCGCATGGACCCTTTGTATATCCTAACTCCTTCCATGTTTCCATTATTGCTTCTTTATCTATTAGATCACTAGAAAGGTCTATCCCTGTGCCTTTTAATCCTGTCAAAGTTGCAATCAAGGTGGTTGTGATTCAACCTTCGTGCGGAGAAATAGAAGAAGTCCTCATGAACTCTTTCTCATTAACTAGTATTACAATGGTTCATAATTTCCAAAGTAAGGGAGATCATACAACTGATAGACTCTAACATGCTTTAACAACTTCTCCCTAGAGTCATCATATACTGGCATGTCCTTTGTTGTGTGCTTGTTAGTCTTCATACTTAATAATGCATCTAAATCCTTCTTTTTATCGATGTGTGGTGGTTTTAATCACTTATTTTACACTTACGGATGTGGGAATCCCATTATTTCCCAAATATAACACCTTTTGGGTACTACATCTCCAAAAATTACTCTCGAGCGCAACTTCAACTTCTGCCTCAACTTTCTTCTTTCCTTTGGCTCTGCGGAAGGTACTTTCTTTTTGGTGCCATCTAAAAATTTCAACTTTCTATCCTTTGTAATGTGAAAATGCTTCACTTTCTGTCTTCTATAGCGAGCAAGTCCAAACCCTATCTTGAATCTACATGCCCTAGTTTGAAATCATGTGCCCTAGCTCTTTCGCAATGCATCTTCTTTACTCAAACCCTTCACCAATGGGGATGCAAGCTTCTTCTACACACAAATATGCTCTCCACATCTGGTTTCACACTCTCCACACCTCAATACTCTTCACTCAGCTTGATTGCACTTAGCTCTTTCAAATACTTGTGATTACAATGGTAAAAATGAACTCACATCACGTCCTTATATAGATTTTCAAAAGTTAGTGCATTTATTACTCCTTCACCTACCAAAAATCCTCTCATTAATTGACCATTTTCACACTTTCTGCATGGTACATCTTTGTGCCTCATCTATAACCTTCTAGCATGCCTTCCTACCTTCTAGCTATAGACTTCTCTTCAGTGTACTTCTATGCATCTGAGTACCTCACAACCGTGCCTTCACACCGTAGTCTCCACGGTCATTGCCGCTACCTCATCTTATATTTTTCCTTCATTTATCCCCATCTATGGTCATCATTTAGAAGCAATCTCTCTTCTAACAAACTCCTTTCCAAACTCAAATAACACATGTAATAGTTTACTCCTTGATTTGTACCTAGTTGTAAACATCCACCCCACACCAATGGTATGTGTAGTCCTCTGTGCGCATAAAAATATTGCAAATGGTAATTAGCTTACGCGCGCAAACATGCTTATTTATACAAAACACCAACTAAATTGACAAAGCATAAAAATGAATAAGGAAATAAATTAAGGTAATACATAAATGAAAACCTACTATAAATGACAACACTTCCTTATTACAACACCAAGAAGACTTATTTATAGTAGGGCTTTAACCTACTCCCATTGAAGTAACCCTTGCTAACTATATTCCATCAGCACCTCTAATTGGAAAGCACATGTTTCAAGTATGTGAGTGATAACATACGGTCCTAACCAATCTACGTTACATTTTCCTAGATGGCGCAAAAACTTAGAATCATAATGAAGTACCATCATGTCCAATGTAAAATTTTTGTCCTTGATGTGTCGGTTATGCCATGCTTTTTCCTAGCATTTTCTTGCTTCAATCCATCATGTTATTTCTCATTGCTCATCTAGCTTGGTCAACTTTTCAATTCACTCTTCTTATGCTTGTTCATCAGTTAGACCTCTTGTGTGCGCAATACGTAAATAAGGTAACATGAATTCCATAGGAATAAATGCTTCTACACCAAAACCAATTGAAATGGTGTGGCCTTGTTTAATTTCTTATATGTTGTTCTATACACCCAAAGCACGACATAAAGCTTTATCATCCCAATATTTTCTTCTAACATCACAATTTTTGTCAATGTCTAGCTCAAAATCTTGTTGAAAGCTTCAACACTTCCATTTTTCTGAGGATGATATGGCATAGTCTTATAGTGTTTAATCATGAACTCATCGATATAATTTTGATTGTCTCATTCAAAATCATGTGCCCCTATCACTTGTCAAACCGATCGGCATCCATACCTTGTAATAATATTTTCCCATAAAAACCTAGTTGATGTAGTTGTTGTACAATCCTTTATAGGTTCTACTTTTTCCCACCTTGTTGAAAGCTTTAGCACTTCCATTTTCCTAAGGATGATATGGCGTAGTATTATAGTGTGCAATCATGAACTCATTTGATATAATTTTGATTGTCTCATTCAAAAAGTGTATACCCTATCACTTGTCAAATTGAGTGGGCATCCATACCTTGTAATAATATTTTCCCATAAAAACCTAGCTGATGTAGTTGATTTGTACAATCCTTTGTAGGTTCTGATTTTTCCCACCTTGTTAGATAATCTATGTAAGTGATGATGTAGTGTGATATAGTCCTACGTGCGGATGGAGAAATAGGACCCACAAAGTCTATAGCCCATTTATCAAATGGATTTATAATAGGAATAGGTCTTGAAGGCATTTTTTCTCTTATCCTAGTTAGCTAAGGCATTGACGGTGATCACGGGCCTTGCAATATGCCTTACATCCTTACACAAGGTATCCCACCACAATCCAACAAGTAGAATTTTTCATGCGGTTACATCACCTATGTATTTCCCACTGTAATACCACCATGAGCCTCTTCCATGATATCTATGCACTCATGCTCCAATGGTCTGGGCCAAAATTACTTTTCCCTAGTTTTACCACAACTATAAAATAAAATTCTTAGAATAAGAGTACCCATCAACATATGCACGCACTTGTAAGACTATCTTATTTACCAATTATTTCAATGCCATGTGATTGGTATAGAATAAAAATGGTGTTACTAGTAGGTATTGTCTAAATTTATGTAGCGCATAGATCATTGACAAAGCTTCATGCTTTGTAGTTATATAATTCTACTCTACATGAGTCAAATTTCTACTAGCAAAATAGATAGGATGATCTATAATACCTTCACTAGGCTGAGCCAACACCATGCCAATGGCCATGCCAAAGCATCCACATGTACATGAAACGGTTGGTCCCATGAGGGAAAGCATATAATAGGTGTTGTAGTAAGTTTCTCCTTCAATGTCTCGAATGTGTGCTATTGTGGTTCCCCCTAATAGAATGTCCCTTTTCCTTTTAGTAACTCCTCCAAGGGTGTGAACCTTAGCATATCCTTTGATAAATTTTCTATAATACCCAGTGTGACCCAAAAATCCATGCACCTCACTCTGACTGGTAGGTTCTTTTAGGTGACAATAACTACAATTTTAGCTGGATCTACCAACAAACCTTCCTTGTAGATAATATGCCCTAATAGAGTGCCAAAAGGTGTAGAAAACACACACTTTTTGATGTTCAAAGAGATGCTTAATTGTCTACATCTTTCAAACATTAAGCACAAATTGTCACAATGATCCTTAACAAGCCCATATACCATCCAATCATCCAAGTAAACTTGCAAGAAAATATGAATAAAATCTGGAATGCTTGAACAACTATTCACAAAAATACAGTGGGTGCATTTTTCAGTCTAAATGGCATCATAGTATATGTAAAAATTTTCCCCATTCAGTGGTGAAAGTAGTCTTTTCCTGATCCTCATGTGTAATCCTAACTTGATGATACCCAGAGAATCCATCTATAAAGGAATAGATTTTGTGCCCTACAATGCCTTCTAATATTTCCTCTATGAATGGCGTAGGAAAAGGATCAGTCACACATGCAACATTCAGCTCCTTGTAGTCCACACAAATCCTAATTTGACCATCTTTCTTTATATTGATCACCATTGGGCTAACCCATTATGACTCGTCTAGGGGCTTGATGATTCCAAACTTCAACATTTTGTCAATTTCTTCTTTGACCTTTTCACACAAGTTTGGGTTCATCCTATAGGGTCTCTTCCTGACCAGGTGCACACCTTCCTTAAGCTTTATCTTCATTTCTCTTAATGATGCATGCACTCCTTTCAATTCATGGTATCCCCTAGGAAATAAATCTTGAAAATCATGGAGAAACTCCACTATTTTTTCTACTTCAGATTCAGACCAATAATCTCCAATTATTTCCTCTTTAGGTTCAACATCTATACCAATATTCACTTTCTTGGTCCTCATAGGTTCATGATAGGCATGTGTGTTGTTATCTACACTGTCCAAGACCTCACGTGCACTTGTTGAATGGTCTATATCCAATTCTTCTACTTCTTCATCATCCACTATGTAGACCATCTTCCCTTTTCTTTCTCAAAGAAAGCACACTTAAGTAGTGTGGCATTTATCTCTATTTCTACAAAAAAATGCACTCCTGAGTTGTTTCCATCAAATAACTCATGAATGATTTCTTCTACCTTTGCATTGTCTCCCATAGTTAACCTCTTTATAACCCTTAATGCCTCTTCTATGGGAGTTTTAGTAGTTTTTAGTAGTCAAATTTTGGACCATACTTATAATCAAATCATGTCAATTTCCAGTTTCTCTATGTAGCTCTGCATATACATACCAAGCACGTGCACAACCTTGTAAAGTAGAATAAAGTTTGTGCACCCATAGCGAAGGTGGTAAAGCTTCCTGCCCCTCTTTCCAAAGCCTCTCACACTGCTAGATGTGGTGCTTGAACATGTTGATTACCATGATATGTGCATATTCGAGTTGATGCATTTCTCTGGAAAACCAAGTTGTAAGAGCAATCCTAACTTCATTCCATTCTACAAGATTATCCATGTGAACCACCCACCGAGCGTCTTTCTTGTCCCATGCAGGTATATGCTAGCATGAATTTTCTCTCCAACTAGTCCATCCTCTATTATTCCATGGCACATAGGAATACCATAGGGTCCCCTTCCCTAGTGTACCAAGGTTCAGGGTTGTTACCTATTCTCCTGATGTAACGAGGTTTACTATTTCACAAAAATGTGCTCTTTACTTCGTGCCCTACCAACTCATAAGTACCATGAGCCCAATTATCACAATAAATACTTGTAGTATTTCTAATAGACTATGCATCTTCCCACTGAAGTATTCCTTATTTAGATGGCTCGAGCACTTATGGGTCCCAGGATGACGCATACATAAATCCTATTTAGATCTTCCTCACTTAAAGGCTCAACATAGGGCACAAATTTTCCATCTATTAAAGGGATAAAAATATTTCCCTAGAATATACCATAAATAATCTAGGCACATTGACATATCACTCAGCCTAGGCCGAGCACTCACTGAAGCGCAAAAGGTACCGTGGCCCCTCCTTATAGTTGTTTGTGCAGGATGTGAACATGATGAAGGGTTAATGCATTTAGATCCATAAATAGTATAAACATTCTACGAGCATATTCCAGATCTAGATCTAAGGAGTAATGGATTTAAACAATAGCCATAATGAATTCAACCATGCAAGAACTAGTTACATTCATGTTTAACACCTTGAATCAGTCAATACACTCCATTATATTAAACATAGTAAATACATAGAAGCTTCTTACAATATTCAATATCATAAACTTATGTGTGCATCAGATCTGCAACATAACTTCATAATAGCTCATATGTAGTCCTCTCTTAACCTACGTAGATTACTACATATTTATAAGGGTGGGGACTTTCCCTTCACCGCTTACATAATTCCCAAAATAGGTCGCATGTTGAAAATAGCCACGCACCTTTACAATAATAGACACACATGCAAGTGTGCTAATAATAGATCTCTTCTAGTTAATTGGCAGTAGTAATTCTATTATTAACTCAAACCCATGCAAAGAACTTAGTAGACACTCTTCAAAAAATAGCCTATGCGTGTCACGCAAGTATTTATCCAGTTTGTGTGCTTTGCACGCTATCTCTAAAAATAGCCCATAATCCTGAAAAATGGCTAAGTCCTAAATTTGTCCTTGTCTTTTGCGCGTGTTTCCTTCCCTATCCTTCCACACCTTTGAACATGCCTTGTTCCCATGCGTGAACCTTTTGTGTGCCTTCTACTAAGTGTCATACTTTGTATTCTCAAAAATAAATAGCTACTATGCAAATATTTAAATAATTTAAGTATAGCCCCAACCTAGTTACTACACTTATGTGGTAGCTTCCTAAAGGCAATATGCACTTGTTGTTGAATATTATGACCGAGAGGGGGTGAATTAGTGTCTGTTCAAAAATTTAACTCATAATTCAAGTTACTTAATTGGTAGAATCATAATTAAAAATAATATCCAAAAGAAACTAAAATGAGAGAAAGCACACAGAGATAGGATTTAAAGTGGAAAACCCAAACTAGGAGAAAACCCACTAAAACCAAGAACTAGTTTAGGATAAAATTGTCCTATAAATGTTGCATTGGCTTCACAGTTGAGCTTCAACTCAACATGGAGCTGAAACTCCAAAATTAAACCAAGCAATAACATAGTCTTTATCAAGCTTCAACTTACATGTAAGCTTGAACTCCCAAATTCAATCAACTGACCTTCTGTAAGCTTCAACTTACAAGGAATCTTCAACTCCCTGAATGTTAAGCAATAAATTATCCTTCTATAATGTTTTAATCACTCAAAATAGGATGTCTCACACACAAAATTGTGACCACTAGACTATCTCATTCTTTTTCTTTATTCACCCTTCTTTATCAACTATAGGTACTCACCTCAAATCTGCATCTTCAACATTAGATGTCTCTTTTAATCATCTAGACTTTTAGTCTTTAAAATTTCAGTCATTTATACCTTAGAAAATTTCTCTTATTTTCACTACCTTACACTCTTCAAAATACCACATTCAACAACAAAAAAACCATGTCATTGCAAGATATATTTGTATATTTTATAAATGAATCCAAAAATATTTTTCACTTCACAATTAATGACCTTTCACTTCCACACTTTACACCATGTACAAAGGAGGATAAAAGGACAAAATAAAATTGTCCACTAGCATTACATGCACTTGATTATGTGTCGATTCAATTTCATAACTTACAAAAACTGCCAAAGAGTTTCATATTCTTAAAAAGAATTAAAAATCCTCCTAAATTTTTGCTCCAATGAAACAAAACTGACATATTCCCTCTACAAACTGACTTGACATGTCCGATTTATCTTTTATGAATCGCTATCAATTTTTGTCTTCTTCCTACCCAACGTGCAATATTTTCTTATAGATCTTTTACATATATGGAGAAGTGTATTAATCATGAAAATATGTAAATATATTCATTATGAACCTTTATAACTTCTCAATCCTTCCTAACTCATCATTTTTCCTTCATACTTCATTGGAGCTTCAAAATTTCATTAATAGAGATCAAGAGTTGTAGTCAAGATACCTCATTTCATGAAATTATTTCATGAAAGCTCCGGGTCCAAAAAATATTTGGAAGAGTTGAAATTTATATCTACATCACCTTTAATTGCAAAGAGGAGCTTCACCATACTCATTCAATCAAGAAAACACTGATTTGAACAAACAACATTTAGATTTCCACACCTAGAAACCAGTCTTCAAAAACATATGTATAAATTTTCCAAACACCTGATCATGAATCATACCATACCTTTATAGAAATTTCTTGACATTTTTCAACTATGAATCTTACCAAAAATTTTAAATTCTAGGATCTAAGCATGAAAAAACTTTCATCTCAAAGACATATCGACTAAATCTCATAGCTCCAAAAACTAGTTTTATGCTTGAGACATTTAGCACTTCAAAACATGTTTTCAAAACCAAAATATCATGAAATAAATCACATTATATATCTACTTCACTCTGGATCCTTCATTTGTAGATATTTTATGAGGAGAGGAACATTTACCTTTCAAAAACAAAACTATTTTTGCTTGTTTTTCCTTCTCAATGCTAGGACTGAAAACTCACCTGTACCTTCACATTTCTCCAAATAAGTGAATAAGATGACTTCATGAACATCACTAATGCATCCAAAACACCATCCACTAAAAATTTGAGCATGGGTTCCTTTGCAAACTTTGTCTCAGTAAACTAAGCTTCTCACAAAATCATGTTTTCTTGTGGGGCCCACTAGGTGTCATGAACTCAAATCACCATGAACATGACCTATGATGAGTTATATATACTCTAAAATTATTTTTAAGAAAAAAATTCAATTTGGAGGCATAAACAATCAATTTTCTCCTTACCGATTTCACTAGGTTTGAGGAATGCTTCAGACAACTTCACAAAAATGGATGGAACTTTCTTATTTGACATCCATTTGACCTCATAATTTTTGCACCATATTTTTATCCAAATTATCTTCAAATTTATATCTTATGATTTATCCAAAGAAGGCTCCACAATTTTGATTGACTACTAAGAATTTAGGGTGTTATTTTAGCAACTTTACTTTCCCCGTTAATTTTATAGAAAATGCAATATCTTGAGCAAAACTCCTCCTTAGGTCCTCAAATTTTTACCACACCTTCATGAATACCTCCTCCATGAACTCCAATGACCATTTTTTCTGTTTCACTCTGAAAATTCCAATCCAATCTCATTTGTGCATGCTAAACTTGTTTGTCCTGAAGGGCAACCACACTAATGACTCTAAAACTACATCTAACTACTGAATTATGACATGATACTTCATTTTAGGAATCTTGAAAGTGTACCTACACATTTCCCATTCCTGCACTAGTTCGGTTCAACTTGTTTTTCTTCACAACCTCATGTTGGGTGCCTGAAATAGGCCAATTTGGGCTAGTTTACACTACGCAACTCACCACCTTTGAATTTTTATTCATCATGTAGCCCCTTTAACATGTCCCATCATGTGTTTTATGAATTTTCCATGCTTCATTATTATCTTCATTCCTTCACTTCACCTTTTAGGTCATTATGTTATCTTGTTCTTGGGATTTAACATCCTAAAATGAGATAGTTTAACATCTTGAAATGAGTTGGTTTGACCCTAATTCCACCTCATATATATTATAGAAATTTTTATACATCATTCTAACAGATTTCATAGTATCCCATGTATGTACATGTCACTAGTTGCTTAAGAAAACAATGTTGACTTAGGTGTTCTCAATCAATTGACTTGTTCTACCTTGTCCGAGTTACTCCAAGATCTCTCTAGTTCCTTGCATCATGTTTTGCAATTAATAGCCTTTGACATCAATGACAACTCAACATACACCTATCAAATGTTATCACCAAATAACATCTCCCTTTAATTTTTCATATGTGTGTGCATGAGCTACCAGTGTAATTGGGTAACATGGGACCATATCTCAAGTTGTGGGACTTGATACTTGAGATGGACCTCTAGAGAAGGTTGGTTCCTCTTCCTAATATAATGTTAAAAATAATCCTAATGAAGGAAATTCAACTAACTACTCCTAATCTATAACTTCCAAGGGATTGGGGGAGGGAGAGTGCATGAAAATAAGGAAATCCTTCACTAACAAGGGTGATAGCACCAAGAAAAGGGTGTGAAAATTTTTGGTGAGGAAAAATTGAAGGGGAATGCAACCGAAAGAGGTCAGGAAATATTTGACACGGTTCCAAGAATGCACTCACCACCAAGTCTCCAAGAAACACAACACCATAACCTACAAATGTGATAAAATACACACAAAACAAAAAAAATTAAAGGAGAGGCAAGAAAATACAAGAAAATGCAAAAGGGTTAAGAGAACACCACAATACAAAATTTAATTTCTCTAGAAATTTGCACAAGTACATATAGTTGTAAAATAGAGGCACCATTAAAATTTCATAGCTCATGTGGAGGTTTACAACTCAATGGAAAAATGAGATTTTTTTGCAAGAGTTTCCCCTAGCTCCCAAAATTATATCCCTTCCCAAATGAGAAGTGTTACACTATATATAGGAAGGCGAGAAAGAGAGAGAGTGCGTGTGTCCCGAAATTCCCCTTTCACCCACAAAAAAAGTGCATTAATTAGATACAAAACATGATGGAGATCCTAAAAACCCATGCCTTGTTGTATTGTAGCTTGTTGTAGAAGAAAATGGTTGCCCATGCCTCATTTAATGTATTTTCAACTTCCCGGGAGTGGTTATTTAAAAATGGGCTCATTTTTTGAATTTTTCACCCACTTAACTTCACCAATTCTTTGATTTCTTAATTGCTAAGTGTAGAGGATGGAATCAAGATTCCAACGAGTCCAAGTTGGTGAAAAATTGAGGAATTTATGGCAATTTGAGTGCAGTCACTTTTAGCTCATCCATTGCTTCACGGGACCATGTAATTAATTTTGTGGGTGGAAATAATAATTTTACTTTTCCCCATTTTTATTAAATTTATAATGTTTTAAATCCTTGAAGAAGTCATTTAAATATTTTAGGGGGCCACATAATTCAAATTTCATAAAAAGAGGTATTGCGGGGTCATTATGTGCTAAGGTGTCACCGAGTTAGCTACCATCTCGGTACCATCGGCTTGCCAAGCTAGCTCGTGTGTTTGCTCCCGAGTTCTCACTTTTCACACCCTTATCTCCACCAACCAAACTAACTCAATTGCTTCCACTTATCCATCTTGGTGGGCTCTCATTCTATTGGCGACTTGACACCTACCTATCGACTCCCGCTTCATGTGACTTGCCACTTCGAGTTCGATCCCTTCATTGTGATGACCCCTTGCTAACTTGGCAAGTGAATTTCCTCTCACCTCGTACATCATACATTGTGTTGGCCCTTTGTATTTTGTCTTGGGAATAAATGCGAATACTTAGATCGAGGTGGAACAGGGTCACATGTTCTCTCGAGGCCTAAAATCTCTAAACTCTTTGCATTACACTAGCACCCCATTCATTACGAGATGAAATGGACTTATTGGGAATTTTTTTCCCATAGGAACAAGTTCCTCGCATCCCTCAATTCCCTACTGGACTTAACTTGTTTGTGCTACTCTTCCCGGATTGGTGTGTTCTTGCCATATTGACTTTGGCCGTATTATCAAGTTCCATCCCATTGACTTGGGCCCGATAATGTCTTCCCGCCCCATACTCCATCATGACCCCTTTATTTTGTGGAAAAAACAAGAGTTGGAGGAACTTGATCCCCTTTTTCTCATTGGCCAATCGGATCCACATCCTTGAAGCGGCCGATTTACTAAGGCCATGGAACTCGCCTAACTAAGCTCACCGCATTAACTCTCTTTCTACTGACCTCGAGCTTGATGCCGACTCAACCATAGCTCGACCGGCAATATATCCCTTCATGCATCGCCTACCTCCCAAATGACTCGCAAGAAAATAAAATCGGTTCCACCCACAAATAGCTCGTGTAAAATGATCTAGACCAACCTAACATTCTCGGTTTACTAAGCTACTTTTTATCTCCCCAAGAGCTCGGCAAGCTATTTTGGCTCCTCAGACAATTTTTAACATTTTTCTCAATTTCTACTAAATCTTTAGATCTTTTTTGGAATTTTTCCCATTCCAGGGCCATGAAGAATGAGTGGAGTGTCTCGAGAACCCCTTATCTAATTTTTGTCCATTTTTAAAGTGAAAGTGGACCCTAGGTCTACCTCTCCATTCCTGTCATGCTATCAAAAATTTTGAAACCCAAAAGAGAAAAAAATGCCTCAAGTGATCCCAAACTTCCTGAAAACACTGCAAATGCTTCCAAATCTTGTATTTTACCTAAGATACCGCAAACTCCTCTTTGAAGGCCTGTCAATTTCTTAGGTCCAAGTTTCTCTAGTTATCTATTTCACCTAGGGGTGAAAATGGATAACAAAAACAAGTTGGATTTTAAATGAGAACATCCTCCTAGCACATTCAAATGCCTATCTCATCTCAAAAGTCTCAATTTTAGGCTTAATTCCTTAATGTAGAAAAATTATAAATGAATTCCCTAAAGAAACTTTTCGGTACATTTTTGGCCAAGTTTTTCCATACATAATGTGTTATACGTTGCTTGAGATTTCTCTTTGTTGCCCCACAGGTTTGTACTTATCACTATTTACCTTCCTGTATGGTTTAACCTTCATTTGTTGTCCTTAGGTCATGTAGAATATTTTTTCATATTAACTCAATCCTAAACTACTTTTTCAGTTTTCTTTTGCCTCAATTCAACTTATTAAGCTATGAGTTTGATCCCCCTTGAAGTATACCATTGCACATTCACTAGT
The DNA here is from genome assembly GCA_018340775.1 of Taxus wallichiana var. yunnanensis. Taxonomy (NCBI): domain Eukaryota; kingdom Viridiplantae; phylum Streptophyta; class Pinopsida; order Cupressales; family Taxaceae; genus Taxus; species Taxus wallichiana. The sequence continues at coordinate 27,929,472 of CM031238.1, read as the reverse complement.
TTGTCTTACTAGGCTTGTTAGCACCTAATATATCTCCTTGAAGTTCATGTACAACTCCCCCTATCTTGATTATTTCTCACTCTTAATCAACCATTTTACTCAAAGATCATCATTTATCCTTAGAGACTAAATCATGCTCAACTATGTAAAATACATAAATATATTATTCCAAACCTCAAATTCTCTTTGAACCTACTTAGAACCATCTGACTATCATGACCAAACCATTTAAGAAACTTCATTAATCCATTTTGAACAACTTGCTTTTAGACCATCATTTTGCCTTGTAGCCATGGGAAAGTGATTTTTTTAAAAAAATCACCAAATTTCACCCTCAATACTGACTGCTAAATTTTTGGATACCCATTTTGCTCTTTTATATGCATACCAAATTTTATACTTCAACTCATCTCCAGTAAAAAGTTATGCTTCTTTTTGCAATTTTGCACTAGTCTTCCAATTAGCCCTCCTGTAGGACAAATCTCAAAATTGGGAATAATGCACAAAATTTCACAAGAATATGTTTACCTTTTTGGATACCCATTTTGGAGTTCTTGATTTTTCCCATTTTCTTTCTCCAATTCCTTCTCTATCATTCCCAACACCAAAACCCTCCTTTTTGCTTGTTTTCTAAGTCTATGATATGGTTTGATAGAACTAGCTAGGGTTTTAATTCTTTTGCACTATTTCAACCTTCAAAAACACCTTATTCCATCCATCTTTATCTTTTTAAAACTATTTACAACATGCACCCACTCTTTTATCTTTGTCTTGGTCAATTTCTAAGAGTTGACTTTCTGGCTTCGATCTATTCTTGTTTGCCTCGACTATCCTCCAAATCTGATTTTTACTCCACTTATCCTCACTTCAAACCCTCAAACACCTATTTCCATAATATTTTAATATTATTCCATTTTCCAATCACTCTTTCTACCATCATGTCTATCATCACTAAGTTATTATTCTCTAATATAGAAAATAATATAGTGGACTAAGAATACATTTTCTTTCTAAATTGTTTAGTTCCCTCGATTTCTTCACCATTTCTTGACATTTTTTTCTCTGATTGTTTTACTCACCTCATAAATTATTCAAAAATATATTTATTCTTACTATATATTTAGGACTTCATCTCATTTCTTGCAAAGGTCTTTGTTACAATACTTCAAAAATGACTGAACCAATTTATTAGGACTATACAAGGTACTTCAATTGTAGATAGTTTCTAGAGTTAATACACCCTTCAATTGTCTTCATCATTTTATTAACACCTTCATGAGGATTCCTATTACAATGCCACTGTCTTGTCATGGTAATCTTCAAGAATTATAACCCACTAGATTGTCTCAAATTTAATTTCAAGACTTGTACTTGTAATTCTTGTCATTAGTACTTTATTTCTTGACTGAGTAAGATCCCCCTAAGTCCTTTATCTCACAAAGACAATTGTCTCACTTTATTGATTATGATTTTTTCATGTAGTTGATTCTAGAACATGCATGCACTTAGCTAAACTCTTCACATACATTGAGATCATTCACAAAATAACTTAATTATTTGACACCTGAGATGGACCCTCAACCTCTCAAAACTTCTCGACTTCATCAATATTGGATTAAGACTATGATAGACAACACTTTCTTCAACTTCCAACTTTTGAGCTTGATAGCCATAGATTCCCAACTAGATGATTGTACATGCACTTTATTTCTTCTAAGTTACTTGGTGTACTAACTTGTACTAGGTGTAATATAACCCTCTAAATATTCTTAAAACTATGCATTCCTCATATACTCCTTTAGCATCTCATCAAAGATTTAATTATTCCTTAAACTACTTTATATCACATCTTCTAAGACTGAAAATATGCGGTTAAGACATAGTAGACAAATTTTGACTATAAATATTCCTCTTGATGGTTCTAAATCTCCATGGAGATGTGACATCTAGTTCTCAAATCTTCTCAATTCATCCCAAAGACTTTCCTTTAGAAAATATTATCCTTGATTTCCATTTTCTAGCCTTAGTTTGGCCTCTTACACATAATATCAAGATTGATAAAAGAAAGGAGTTCCTTACTATGTCATTTTAACCTAAAACTCTATAATCATTTTCCTAAAAATATTAAGATCAATTGGTTCAAATTTCATAGTTTTTCTTCCATGGAATATTTGTTTATAACATTTTACCTTCAAACACTAGACTAGGGTTTCCACGAGAGCACTGGGAGGGAGAATTTGACCACTAAATTCAAAAATATGAATTTCACTACCTCTAATCAGATCTACAACATATGAAACAATATTATCAGGCATTTGAACTTACCAATGAAACTTTATATTCTCTTGGAGCATGTTCTTGGTTCACACCTTGCCTTACTCTACATTTTTGACACTTAAAATTTGCAATGTTTGATTATCTCAGGACTTAAAGAACCTAGAACATTTGACATCTTTCAAGCATGCCATGGATATCTCCATTCTTCTTGTATTCAAAACATTCACTTCATAGTACAAATTCAACCATTTCAATGATATTCTCTAAACATTTGTTGAGCTCTCAAGGGAATTTGCTTCATATTCACTAGTTAACTAAGACTTCAATCTCTTATAAATCATTTCAAAGACTTTAAATACTTTTACACTTGTTTTCATTTATGGAAAGAGAATCACAGACACCAAAAATCTATTTCACACTTTGAACTTTTAATGAAAAGAGTGAAAAATGTGCAAAAATTGAGTAGGATAGTTGAGAGCAGACTTTTACCCACTTTGCTTATTATGATACACTAGATGAACTACTCGGGTTCAATTTATACATGAGCATGAGTTCAAGACATTTGACACTTTTTGACACCTTTAAACTATCTTCCATAATACTTTGATTATGAGTTATCTTTAGTTTCTAGACCTCTATGGAAGGTTTAAGACTTGATGCTTTCTATTTGACTGACAATTGTAGACAAAAAATCACGCACTTTAGATAACATTTAGTCTGTCTCATAATACTATTTAGAGGGTTTTTGAGTAAATAAAGTAGTAATTAACCCTATGTTTTGTCTATTTTTCTTTATTTTACTTCATCATTCCTACCTATACCACACATATGCCCAAAGATATGTTTCATCATTTTCCATTATTTTAGCCTTGATGGGGCACTCGGCTAGTACTTAGGGCGCCCATAGGCACCTTGGTCCCACCATTGGCACCTTGATCCTTTTTGGACTTTCTGCCACTTTTTGGGCTCTTTCTAGTCATTTGAGGTCTCTATCTTTGTCTTGGTCGGCCATTTCGGGGTTAATTTTCAAATTAGACCAAGGGAAACCTATAAATATAAAGTTATGAGACCATAATGAGGGACCAATCACTATCACTACTATCATTCACCTAGAGTTACATCCATCTATTGCATTGGAGATCATTTACATCCACATAGATCCATCACAAGGCACAAGGCTAAGACATCTGTGTCACACACAACATAGGGGGGATTCTATTCTATTCCATCCACCATTCTATTACAGGGTAAGTGCACAAAGTTGGTGGACAATTCCGTGGACATAAAAACCCAAAATAAAGGAACCGTGATCACGGTTCTGAATTCTAGGTTTGGTAATTACCGAACCTAAAACCGTGATCGCGAACTCTGAGACAAAATTTAGCAGTCCCGCGACTCCTTATTTTCCTCATTTTTCATTTCAAACCGTGATTTTTCCTAAACATTTTTCACTCGCACTTTCAATACCACCTCAAAATTGCTCATCGGACTTCTGGATAGTGATAGATTCAACCATGCCACCAAGACGAGGAGGTAAGTCCCCGATTGTAATCATTTTTTTGCATTTTAGGTTTTTTTTGCATTTTCATGGGTTTTTTGAAATGTTTGTTTATGTATACAATTTTCTTGTTTTATCAGTTGGTCGGCAAGCTCGAAATCATGAAAACCATCAAAACATTCCTCAAAACCCACCAACATTCCTCAAAACCCTCCGAACATTCCTCAAAACCCTCCTCCAAACATAGATCCGCCTCCTGTGGCTCCTTCTATCCCCACTAAGCCAACAGGAACGCAAGATAATATCATTGGAAGAATCCAAGAAAATAAAATTGTCATTGAGAACCTAATTCAAAATATAAGACAAAATCATGCTACAAATCCATCCCGTATGACTTTGCTTGATACATTCTGAAACATTGATTGGTGAAGTCGAGTCTATGAACCAACCAAATACATAGATGGAACACCTTTAGAAGTGATTGTAGGCGGTGGTATGCGGATAAACTATCCCATGCGGCCGTCAAAGACAAAAAAATTTGGAAAAGACCTCATTTTTACATTATTTACCGACCCTAGAACCAATGCCCCCTACAATTACTTGCAAACGGTTCCTAATCCATTGGTGCCATGATGACAGAATCAAAAACAATTTTTGGGACCATGGTGGATGGTTTTTGATTATCCACCATGCAACAACAATGAGGTTCCTCTTTATGTTTTAAATAAATTATATTGCGAGTTCGTGCTCAATGAGGTCTCGAATTATTTTGACTTTTCTGACTTTTTTGGTCGAGGAGGTGGCTCTGCACAGAGCAGACCTGGTGCACGCGTAGGTTAGCCTAGGATCCCCCATGCCCCAAAACCCCCACTACCTTCAGTTATCCCTCCTACAGTGAAGGAGGTTGTGGAGATTGATACATTGCATGCATTGAGGGAGCTCACTGACACTCTCACCCAGCATAGTGACCAAATTGCATCTGTGATGTTGGTGGAGGTGCCAGTTCTAGTGCACCACACCACTGTGGATCATGTGGTGTCATATGCACTGCGGGCGAGACATCATTTTCTAGTTCATAGGATTTCTTTTCTATAGATGAGATCTTTGGGGATTTTTTTTGGGCTAGGTGCCACTGATATTGGTCTTTCACGGGTAAATTTCAAATAAATTTAAATATATATATATATATACAATAGTTTAATTCACATGTTTGAGATATATATATATATATATATATATATATATATATTTGATTGTACATCATGTACATACATGTAAAAAAAAACTAATTTTTATTTTATTTTAAATAGCAAGAGCCGGTGAAGGAAACATCCAGCGTCGACATGCTAGCTCTTCTGTGGGTGGGCATGTTTCAAACGTAAGTTTCAAGTTGTACAAACTTACATTTTTAATTTCATTTGATTGCACTAGATTATTATTATAATGTTTCACGTGTATGTTGTACATGTATTAATGTTTTTCTCTTTTATACACGGAGCTCACAGCGGGTCATCATCTGCTCGAGAACGAGGCTACTCTTGGCACGCCTCACATGAGTTTTACGCAGGTTAGTAAATCTCTTTACACTTTCTTTCTAATTATTGAAGTTCACGTGGATTACATGCTTTGGACCTCTGTCATGTAGATTTTAATATTGATTTGTACATATTTTTGTATAGCTTATGAATTCTTTAGAGAGACTCCTCCATATATGCAGATGTGGAGGAGGCTGCTTTGTAGATCTTTGCCATAGCATCTGCAGATCCACTAACTGAGGTACAATTTTTTAAATTTGTTAAATTTTGGAGGTTCATTATTTCTTATTAAACTTAAATCTACAATATCAAATTTTGTAGGTATATGTGAAATATTTAATTTGAAAATTAATTATTTGTATGTAGCTTACCCCTCGTGAGTCTATTGTTGTCCCTGCGACGCGTCAACAACAAATTGATAGGGATCATGACATTGCGGTAAGATTTCACATGCATTTTAACTAAATTGTACAAGTTTCTAAATTTTGAATGTATTTTAAAATTTTGGGTGTTAAAAACTTGTTGTTTATGAATGTGCAGGTTAGGTTGCAGGCATGCTTAGAGACACCTAGGACCACACGGATGAAATCCGTAGTGGCATCTCCCTCCACTACATCCCCAGGTCGTGGACGTGCTACTTCTAGCAGGGCGAAGAGAGGGAAGATGTTTCATGAGTAGATTTATAGTCCACTTGGATGTACATATGTGGTCATGAGTAGATTCATAGTCCATTGTATATATATAGCCTTTTGCGACCGCATGTGGTCCCATATGTACATTATGACACGTGCTTAGTTTGAGATGTACACATACATTATGAACTTATACATATATATTTTCAGAGACGTGCGTCTGGAGCACACTTTGTTTGATTCTTATATATATATCCATGTGTGTTGGTTTTCATATTTATGACTTTTTTAGTTCTTCTTTAACAAGCAGTGTAACGTTGGGATGCATATTTCTTAACTTCTGCTTTATGGGTTTAGCATCTAATGGAAAACATTAATATTCATATTCTCATAATAATGCTATGAAAACATTTTTTTCTTTTGTTGAAAGTGAAGCTCCAAGATTTATCTATTATTTTTCTATATGTTCTTTGTCTTGTTTGTTTACTAATGACTCAAAGAGGATTTCACTATGAGACTTATGTTTGTTTTTCTTGCAAGGATTTTCAGAAGTAGTCTTGATTTTTCTTATACTCTTTTTATTCAAGTGTTCACACATCTATACTTTTTATCCAAAGTATGCACAATCATCTAGGTTGATGGGAAAATATTTCTTATGATCCCCCTTCAAAATAGAATCCCTGATTCCCATGAATTCTGCAAATGTCTCATCATTATCAAAGAGACACTGAGAGATCTTATATTAATAAGGCATGTTGAGGACTTAATTTATCATCTAGACCATTCTTTTGATATGTTGCCTCCAACAATGTTAAGGGATTGACCAATGATGGAAATTTCTTATTACAAGGAGTGAGTACATTTGGAACCAAATGTTCTTTGACCCAAATCAGTTTCTGAATGGCCTAGTTGTTTCACCAGTTTCAATATGCAGATCTGTTTAGATAGGACCCACAAACCACAAGCACTATTTTGATCTGACGATGAGTTACAATGAGCTCTATGTATAAGGGTAACTTTTTCTCTTGGTTATTGCGTGGGATTGGATTTTGATGAAAAGAGATATGATCGTTGGAGTCAAGGTGTGTACTAATTTCTTGAAGGTGTGTGAGATCTATGTTTGTCGACACCCCTTAACTCATAAGTGTTTTATATAATATTTTCTTATGAGCAATGGTGATTTTGAGGAGATATAGGATCAAAATTCTAGCTGGTGTCTTTTCCAATTATTCTATTAAGTTGTATTGGACTTGTTGCGGAATAGGTAGGGGATAAATGGTATTACCAAACTAGAATGTCTTGTATCCACATCACAACTTTTCTCTAAGATCCTAATGGTATTTACTTGTTCATTAGATGAATGGACGCATCCTATAAGGGATTAAAATTGTTTATCATTTTTTGGATAGATGTAGGTAGTATTCCGATAGTCATTACAAGCTTGTCCATGATCTGAATTTTTGTTCTTTTTATCTCCATGGTTAGGATATGGTTATTTGAATATACCCATCTTCTCATTAGGACCATGTCTAAATTCTTTGCAAATTGTTGTAGCAACATATCTTTATCAAATGGGTAAGGAAATAGCTTTTTGTATAGATATTTTCTATTGTGTCCTACATTTCTTTCTTGTAAAGTGGTTAGCGTATTCTTCATTGAATGCAACTCTTGTTGAATCATTTTTTCCTTTGTGGGTGATATATTGGTCTATTCACTTTAGCAACTTTGAAATTTTCTTCATTAGATGGATAAATGTGAAATTCACCTAACTTTATCTTGAGTCTATCCTTGCATGTATTCCTATTCAAGTAACCTAAGGTCACTAAATTTTGAGCGAGTTTTAGTATTTGTCTTTGAATGATATCCTCTTTGAATAAGGGATCATATTCATCATAAAATCTAGGAGGAGGTGAGTCTTTGTGACTATGTTCAATCTTGAATCTACGTGAAGCCTTAAAGTAAGGTTTTCATGAATCACTTGTTGGTTTTGGTGGGTGATCCTCAACATTTTTTTTACGTTTTATTGAAGTGGAAGAATAACTTGTATTAAAATGGATGTCCATTTCTATGAGGGATGGTCATTTTGGATCTTCTGCTTTGTGATTCATGGTCTTAATCGCCACTTCATACTCTTGTAATAGTCTACCTCCTAACTCAAGGACTCTTGCAAGTACTTCGTCTCTATTGTAGTAAAGGAGCTCATGAAAGAAAGATAGATCTAATTTGTTTTGGTCTTCGTATGAATTAGATTCTTCTCCACTATGACCAACCAAAGGTTTCGTGTCTTTGAATTGTGAGAAGAGGGTTTCTAAATATTTTCGACTGAATGGGTATGTTGAATTAAAAGGATTTACCTTTAAGTTGGGTTCATCTCATTTAGACATCATTTTTGTGATTTTTGGCATCACTCGGACTCCTGTGGCACCTAGAGAGGCCTCATCTAATCTGACAACCTTGGCGTAGGGACCCTCTACAATAGCCTCTCTTGGTTTTTTCCTTCTCATTTCGGTGCTCTCATTGTCCTACTATTTGCAAATGCGTGAAATAGTGCAATTGGAGCTAGTGTAAGGTTGTCAAACGCTATATTTTGCAAACGGTGGGTTGTGGCACTAAACCAACTATGCTGAAACATCTAGGTGGCTAGGTGAACACTAGAGGAGGTGGTGTTTTGGTGTGTGAAAGGGTCGTTGCTTCTGGGCTACTTCGTTCGGGCGTAGTCCCTTAAGAGCCCTGAGACCAAAATATCGTTCAACTTCGACGGGTGATTACTCGGACTCCATGGCACCTAGAGAGGCCTTATCTAATCCGACACCTCAATGTAGGGACCCTCTACAATAGCTTCTCTCAGTTTTTTCCTTCTCATTTCGGTGCTCTCGCTTTCCTACTATTTGTAAACATGTGAAATAGTGCAGTTGGAGCCAGTGTAAGGTTGTCAAATGCTATATTTTGCAAATGGTGGGTTGTGGCACCAAACCAACTGTGACGGAACATCTGGTGGCTAGGTAAACACTAGAGGAGGTGGTGTTTCAGTGCGCGAAAGGGTCATTGCTTCCGGGCTACTTCGTTCGGGCGTAGTCCCTTAAGAGCTCACGAGACCAAAATATCGTTCAACTTGACGGTGACTACTCAAACTCATGACACCTAGAGAGGCCTTGTCGATCCAAAACCTTAAAATAGAGACCCTCTACAATATCCTCTCTCATTTTTTTCCTTCTCATTTCGGTGCTCTCTCTGTCCCTCTTTTTTGTAAACGCGTGAAATAGTGCAGTTGGAGCCAATATAAGGTTGTCAAACGCTATATTTTGCAAACGGTGGGTCGTGGCACCAAGCGGATTGCTGCACTTTATCTGGGTGGCTAGGTGAATGCTAGAGGAGGTGGTGTTTGGTGCACGAAATTTTTTTGCTTAGGGCTACTTCGTTCGGGTGTAGTCCCTTAAGAGCCACGAGACAAAATATTGTTCAACTTTGAAAAGTGACTACTCGGACTCCATGGCACCTAGAGAGGCCTCGTCTAATCCGAAACCTCGATGTAGAGACCCTATACTGATAGCCTCTCTTAGTTTTTTTCCTTCTCATTTTGGAGCTCTCAGCTTTGTCCTCTTTTTGTAAACGCATGAAATAGTGCGGTTGGAGCCAATGTAAGGTTGTCAAAACGCTATATTTTACAAACGGTAGGTTGTGGCACCAAGAAGCTAATCAAGCACACGTCCGAGTGGCCAAGTGAATGCTAGAGGAGGTGGTTTTTGGTGCATAAAAGGGTGGTTACTTAGGGCTACTCGTTCGGGCGTAGTCCCTTAAGAGCCATGAGACCAAAATATTGTTCAACTTCGACGGGTGACTACTCAGACTCCATGGCACCTAGAGAGGCCTTGTCGATCCAAAACCTTTGGCGTAGGGACCCTCTACAATATAATCTCTCAGTTTTCCTTCTCATTTCGGTGCTCTTGCTGTCCTATTGTTTGCAAACGTGTGAAATAGTGCAGTTGGAGCTAGTGTAAGGTTGTCAAACACTATATTTTGCAAACGGTGGGTCATGGCACCAAACCAACTATCTTTGGAACATCTAGGTGGCTAGGTGAATGCTAGAGGAGGTGGTGTTTTAGTGCGCGAAAGGTTCGTTGCTTCCGGGCTACTTCGTTCGGGCGTAGTCCCTTAAGAGCCTTGAGACCAAAATATTGTTCAACTTCACGGGTGATGACTACTCGGACTCAAGTGGCACCTAGAGGGCCTCGTCTAATCGATACCTTAGCATAGAGACCCTCTACAATAGCCTCTCTCAGTTTTTTCCTTCTCATTTTGGTGCTCTTATTGTCCCTCTTTTTTTTACAAATGCGCGAAATAGTGCAGTTGGAGCTAGTGTAAGATTGTCAAACGCTATATTTTGCAAACGGTGGGTCATGGCACTGAACCAAATGTTCTACGGAACATCTGGGTGGCCAAGTGAATGCTAGAGGAGGTGGTGTTTCAGTGCGTGAAAGGGTCGTTGCTTTCGGGCTACTTCGTTCGGGCGTAGTCCCTTAAGAGCCCTAAGACCAAAATATCGTTCAACTTCGACGGGTGACTACTCGGACTCCATGGCACCTAGAGAGTCTTCGTCTGATCCGACACCTCGGTGTAGAGACCCTCTATAATAGCCTTTCTCATTTTTTTCCTTCTCATTTTGGTGCACACGCGTAGGTAGGGTCTTGTAAACACTTGGGGAGGAGTCGTTTTCAAAATTTACAACATTTTCAAAATTTACAACATTTTCAAAATTTGACTTTTTAAAATTTACAACTTTTTCAAAATTTACAACTTTTTCAAAATTTACAACATTTTCAAAATTTACAACTTTTCAAAATTAACAAGTTTTTCAAAATTTACAACTTTTTCAAAATTTACAACATTTTCAAAATTTACAACTTTTTCAAAATTAACAAGTTTTCAAAATTTACAACATTTTCAAAATTTACAACATTTTCAAAATTTACAACATTTTCAAAATTTACAACATTTTCAAAATTTACAACTTTTTCAAAATTTACAACTTTTTCAAACAATGAAAGCTTCTCTTAGCTTCGAGAATTTAAAATTCTCTACTAACAGTGCTAACCACATGAAGGTGGAAGCTTTTCTGGCACCACTAACCTAAACATAAAAGTGTTAGTCAAAGAAATTTAAGTTTCAAATCAAAACCATATACTATCTATATATATACAAAATACACAAATTTAAAATAAAATATATTCAAACTTAAATCTAGATCTTTAAACTAAAAAATTTATATATATATTGAAAAGAAATTATATATACCAGACATGAGCATTGTAAATTCATTCCAATGAACCATCGGATCGGATCTACTCACGAATAGCGACAAGATTACTTCATGATCGACTCTCAAACCTTCCAAAGAATCTTGTTATTAGGCCTTCCTCGATATCTATACAGTGAATATTTGTCGCTAGAACTAGATGTGAATATAAGGGTATTTTCTGTGTGTCTCAAAGTCTTCAAACACCCAAACAGAGGAGTTTTTAATGGATACCGTCGAAGCCAAGTTCCAAGAACTACCATTGACCACCTGTAGGATACTCAATATCTTCGTCATCTATAATAGGAGAAGTCAACTTATTTCTTTCCTCGATTCAATGACATAAGAAATAGTCTATTCTTTCTTCATTGTCTTACATCAATTACTACAAACACATGTCCTAGAAAAAAATAACCAAGGTTGAACAACTCAAATTTAAATTACATATTAAAATTTCAATGGACATAACTCAATACAAAAATTAAATAAATAACCATAAATACCTTGTCACACCAAAATCAAAATTTCGTCAAAGTCCTTAGATGTTGTAACTTCATCTGCGAAACAAGTCGTAATGCTTATGGAGGTTGATAACTAGGAAGCGGATTTAGAGGCCTACTGAATCCATCCTTCCACCCATTCTTGTGAATCACACTCGGTAGTGACAAATTCGATACAAGATGTACAAAACATGTCAACTTTCTTTTCCATACAGCCCACTTAAGTAGCTTCGAGCTAAAAAATGAGTGCATATCACTTGGACCCAGTGAGTGTCATATAATCCTCATAGTTAGCAATATGTTGTTCCTCTATCAACCAAAAATATCTGTGAACTGTGGAATTTTCTTGAGAACCTCGGGCCATGTTGTCAGTACACCATTCCACTATGCTCTTTGCATCTTTTAATTTAGCACCATCTTTGTACTTCAACTCTTCTCTTGCAAGAGCTCTTTTCACACATGCCCCTGCACCATCATGCTCTCCTTTTCCATGTCCAGCCTCAGTGAAACTCTAAATATGTTGCACACCCATCTTGACATGCATTCTGCTCATCCAATAAAACATTCATGCATTCTTAAACTGAGACGTGCAATTATCTGACCATATATAATGTTGTTTGAAGTGGATGTCCCTATCAGACAAGTTTCCATAAAATAACTGAAACACCCTTGCACAAATTCAGTAGAATGAGTACGATCATCACTGATATAAAAGTGGTACTCTCTTAAAAAAATTGATCATTCTCTGTACTATCAGGAGAATGTAGAAATGCTATATGCACAAAAATGGCAACTTGTACTGAGTTGTAATATTGCGATTGAACCTCCATTTGTGGTTGCAATGTGTAATTCTCTGCAAAATCGACCACTTTGAAACAATAGTACCAATAGGAAATATGTCTTTGCATAGCTTGAATTGTTCATCCAACCATCGAGCTCTATGTGTATGCCTCACATACTCATAAACAATTTCATCCTTAAATTTTCTCATAAATTGAAAAATGGGCATTTGTTACGTAACTAGCTCACACCATTTCACTCTTTTCCATCTTTCAACCGTGGTATGCAACTGATTTATATTTATCAAACTCAACTAAATTATGTTCTATTGTACCTTCATTTTCTCATGGATGTAACTTTCCAATTTAGGTAATCCATTGCATGTACTACTGACTTCCATCTAAACAATCCCGACTATAAAAAAATTGTCCAACTTCTTTTCACAAAATATAGTAGGAATGAAATCCTGGAAGATATTGGTGGAACTTGAACACCACATTTAGATAACATAGTTTCAGAATGAAAATTAGAATGAATACGTAAAAATTTAGCATAATGCATTGCAAATTCAACATGTTGCCTACAACAACAAGTGGTGCGAGCATGGTTGATTTTCACATAGAATGGTTTCAACATTTCAAAAAAATGTTGACTAATTTTAATTTCCAAATTCTCTTGTTCAAACTTACGAAAAATTGAGTTTGAGTCATATCTAAGAAATGCTTTGGATGTGGTTCACGATTAGTAGAACCAACTCTCTGTTTTATAACATCTCTTGTATTAGGTGAAACTCTAGTGTTATCATGCCAAAATTTAATAACTTCTCTTATAGCATCATAATTATTTTTGTCCTTACGCGGTGCTCTAGTAGAAAATGCCCAAAAATCGGCATTATTGAGTGATTGAAGGATATTATGTCTTTCAATTGCTTTCATTAGAGTTTTTCGATTAACTTACAACATTCGACTTGTTTGCGTAATCAAACATTGTTTTTTATTGATTCACTTACAACACTAGTAGCAAGTACACGACACATAATATTACTATCCTTAGTGCGTCTCTTGACACCAACAGTGTGATATGCATCATGAAGGTTTTCAACAATTGTAGAGGTTTGACCACGTATATTAGATGTTGTCAATCCTAAGGTGTTTAATGTAGGTCTCATTTTAATCAATTTCATCAAACTAACCAACAACTGATATCTTTGAGAATCATTTAAAATTTCAAAATGATTATCCCAAATTTCAGTGGCTTTTCTTCTAATTTGTCATTCAGAAATTTTGTCAGACATTGGTTTCAAAATGTTTTCATCAATTTCAATAAAAAAATTAGGTTTCTTACGTAAAATCCTAGGAGGTGTTTTTGTCAATTTTTCTTGTCTACAGTTTCAACATGAATTTCCTTATTCACATTTTCATTGTCTCCTTCAATTTCAACATTTGCTACATCATGAGTATTTAATTCTTCTTCAACATTGATAGTAAAAACTTCTTCATCACGAGTATTTAATTCAACTTCAACATTGACAATAGAAACATTACCTAGTTCTTCATTGCTTACAATAGTTGGGATTGAAGATGAACCTCTTCTAGATTCACGAAGTTTCTGCATTCGCTCAACATTTTGAATTTTGTTGGCCTCTAATTCGTTTGGTGTTTTTTTACTTAATGAATTCCTTTTTTGACTTCGTTTTTGTCTCCCATGATGTTTTTCTTCCGGTGATAAGAAAAACGTGCAAAAAAAGACAAATTTTGCAGTAATTCGTATGGTAAGGTCAAAGAGTAAAAATCACATGGTAATTCAGACATTGGGATGTGTGTAAATATGATTTATGAACCGCGAGTGCACTTTATAAACCACGATCGCGGATCTATCTACCGAACCTAAGCCTTGGAAAATCTTTGTTTTTCCCCAACCAAAGCTATGGAAGGTCATTATGAAGTGTAAAGGTCAAAAACCTCAAATCTGCTCTTCCAAAGACTTGAACCATGCTAAAAAACTGAAAACATTTCACAAAAATGGTGCCATCGCGTAGGGGAGACTCTTAGCTTCGTAGAAATATTGTTTTTAAAGTGAATAGAATAAGATAAATATCATTTTATAATTTTTTACTAACAATAGGTCTTTAAGACATTTTTTCCCGTGAATGTTCATGTCTACGTTTAAGACTGTAACTTTTGTTTCACTTATCAAAATATGATAAAACTTATACCATCCCAAGCGTGGACAAATTCTATACACGTTAAAAAAAAATTGATTTCGATATTTTTTGATATAGTTATGGCGAGCAAACGAAAGTGCTCCGTTTTCTAAATATTTTCAGACCACTTTCATGGAAAAAATCATAAAAAAAAATATTGCTCAAAAAAATACAAAATAAAATCCATCCCAAGATAGACAACTACATCTAACGTTTCACCAAAGGAAAAAAAAAAACAAGATTTGGTCATCCAAAATGCAGGCAAACGGACTCAATCTTATAAGTTTTTTTTAAAAAAACTAAGTCATATAATTTTAAGTGTTTAATATAGCTAAACTTGTCTATTTTTTTAAAAAAATTAGTATTTTAGAAACTAGATTCCGAATGCTACGATTCATATTTATATATTTTTTTCTAATTTAGAGTGCGTGTATAGCTAATAGTCCCTACAATTTGAGATTTCACTATTTTTTGCAATATGACGTCCATGGATGACCCTATATTTGTCCATCAACTTCCTGCACTTACCCTACATTTTCTACACATAGTTAGCTTGCTACATCAAAAATTGTGACTAACAAAAGAACAACCTTGGGCATATTTCACACACACACACAAATCTACATTTGGGTCTAGAATGTAGTGTAATGCTCGAGTTAGTAAGACCACATTGTAGCGAGATGAGGTCGGTCAGAACCTATCATATGAATTTTTATTTTTTTAGGGATTGATTCTTGTTTAGGGTTTTACATGTCTTTCTATTCATCTTGGAATATCAGCAACATCTGAAATAGTGTAGTGAAATTTATGTGACAAATAGTGAGGGTTTGGACCATCTGCCGAACAACTGTGAAGACCGGTTTTGGAGCTTTTGCATAGACCAAGGTGATCATTCTACAACCTAGAGCCCCCGTGTGGGCACCCAGTCCCTTTCCGGATGCTCGAGTTTACCCATATTTACCAAATCCATCCTTTTTAGTGTTTTTGCACAGTCGTTCTCGCTTCAAGATTCCATAGTCATTTCTATGACATAGTCCCGTGAGCATCATTATTCAAATGAGTTCTTTCCTCTTCTCTCTTGCACATTAGGGTTTCTATTTTAATTTGTTTAGTTGTTTGGGTCATCTACATATCTCTTTACTACATTTATTTTCTTTTTTATAGTTTTTTATAGCTTTGATTAACTAGTGCATGTATTACATTTTTAGTTAATCATTTTAGTGAACTTGATCATCCACGCTTCTCTAATATTCACGCATAGCCTCTCATTATAGGATTATTCTCTTTTCACCATGGCTCACTCTCATATTGATTTTACCAAAGAACATATTAAGGCCATTAATGATCATATTGTTAGGAACCCTCAAGATCTAGACTTACTTTTACATGTGGCTTGTGAGGAAGCTACTAATTTGGTAAAACTCAACACTTTTGTGGCTATAGCAACTTATGTTTCTACTCAACCACTTGCTTCCACTCTCCCACCTATCTCTACTATTCTAGTTTCTATCACTACTCCTACCAATCATTTTACACCACCCTTAGTTTCTCATGTATGACAAGTTTTATCCATTATCAATCAAGACTTAACTTCTCTTTATCATGACCTTCAAGCTCAAATCCATAAGTTAAAACAAGCCACTTTGCATGCATCACCATCTTTAGATTCCACCTTATTGTTAAACACTCCATTCGCACCTGCCATATCTACTTACACACTTCCTCCTAGCTTTTTCACCCCTAATCTTCCCATTTTCAATGGGCATGGTGACCAGCAGGAGCATCTTTGAGTGTTTCATGTAGCTTGTCTATATTTTTCTGACGATCATATTCTCTTAGCTAAAATCTTTCCTCGTAATCTCTATGACTATGCGATGCATTGGTTTTACGACCTACCTATTCATTTGGTAACTTCATTCATGCATCTAGCCAATTTCTTTATTACGTATTTCTCCATCAATATTGGTAGATCTCTTACACTCAACTAAAACAACTTGAATAGGGATCTAATGAACACTTTGCTAACTATGTTTTAAGGTATAAAAATAATCTAGCTAAGATGAAAAATGTGCTTGCGGATTCTAAGCTTCAAGACTTGTTTACCCAAAGTATTTTACCACCTCTCCAAGATATCGTTCTCTTTAAAACCTCTCCTTCATTTGATCAGCTTTGCCATACTCTTAAGCTTTATGAGACCAAACTTCTATCCATAAGAAAATCTTAAATATCAGAACAGGCTTCATCTTCCACCTATTTTCAAAACAAGACACCATTAAAACTATGTAAAACTAATCCTATGACACTAAGATTAATGTCAATGCCATTACTCCTTCTAAGGAGATTCAATCACAACAACATAGGAACACGCTTAACAACATTCTAATGGCTTCACATCTTATATTGAAAAAATTCTCAATAACAACCTTATTACTCTTCCTCCACCACTCGAGTTAGACCAATCACGACCAAAAGGTAGGAACTATAATGAGAAATTCTATTGTGATTATCATCAATGTGTAGAACATTCAACAAATATATGTTTCAAACTCTGTATAATCATCCAATATCTAATTGATGATAACAAACTAGAGTTTCCAGAGTCTACTAACTCTACAACGAGCAATGATAAGGGTAAACTCAAGATTGTTAAAAAATAATCTCAACAACATGACAATAAGACATCTGATTATTCTACCAATCATATGTATCACATGGTACCCCCTCCTGAATTAGGAGCTCTTGTTTTCTTAGATGAAAATACGACGCTTCGTCGGTGATAATTTATTTCTTTTTGTTTATTACCATGAAAATTTTACATCTAATCATTTGCATGTCAAGGCATCTGTTGGCTCAAACTCCATCAATAATACTAGGTTTTAGCTATCCTAGCCCATTAGTGCATGCTATATTTCACTTCTCAAGGCTATCGTTATCCTCCATTAAAAATTGAATTCCCTTGCAATAAACCATTTGGCATTGTCAAACTACATGTTACTGATCGGTCCTCTTACACTTCTTGTTCCTTTCCTCATTAGAAACACAATTGGCGACTACAACATGCTTCTCAGTCTCAATTGGATTCATTGCTCTTAATCTATCATTTCTATGAATCATTTAAGACTCAAATTTATTCACAACAATCAAGTTATTTTCATTAACGGTCTCCATCCATCTACTCCATGGTCGTCATCTCCTCATGTAGTATCCAACACATCAAACTCTATGTTACTCAAAGCACATTCTATGCCTAATTCACCTACTCAAGCATAATCTACATAACCACATCATTCTACTAGTCCTACACATCAACATAGGCCAATTCCTAGGATAGTCACTTCATCATGATGTAAATCCCCACCTTTATTTATTCCACGTGGGTTTTAATCACCTTCACATTAAGCATCTCATAGATCTCCATCACTAACACATTTTGTGACACCATGGTCTTCATCATATACCCATCCCTCACACGCATTTAGACTTCATGCACTAACGCAAAAATTTCTACCATACCACCACTTTGTTAGAGCATGGTCCTACGCTTTCACTACCACAGGACATCAGATGGAGGACCCTTGTCCTTCACTATCATTGGTTAGTTCACCTCATTAATATCTACTTGGGGAATAACATTCATACATTCCCCACTTAGTATTAACATCATCTCATCTTTCATTTTTGCATATTTATACTTTATATCCTCATATAGGCATATTTATCACACGTTTTAGCATTGTTATTACCCAATGACACACTCTTGTTCTTTGGTTAACACTTGATGGTTGAGGGCTTACTACCCATGAACCCCACACAATGCACCATAGGTACTACACATCATGACTCTTCACACATCTCACGTTATACATATTACATCATCTATTCTAAATTTAGTCTACATTATTTCAAAACATCACACATATTACATCACACATTCTATAGTTAGTTTACATCATTTACATATCTACATGTCCTACATCATCCTAGTCCTCATCATACATGTGTCACACTTGCATCTAGCATTACATACTACTCATCACATAACACACATTTCACATTATTAAGCTATCTATGCATATCGTATCACATTATATCCATAACATCACTATACTATATCCTTATATGCCTTTCATCATACATTGTGCATCTCCATATCACACATATTCTACATATTATCCTAGTCTTCATCACATATGAGTCTAGCATTACATTTACCCTACATACTACATTACTATTCTATCTACATACATTACATGTCATTCTATACATTACACTTTACACATTGTACACATCTTGCATTACATCATATACATTACATATCAAACATTCTACACATCACATGGTCGTCTATCATCACCTATAATATATCATATTCTACGCATTGCACTCACTACCATATGATGTAATTTAGTTCCTCGTTCCATACTCGAGTGCCGAGGGTTTATAAATCAAATTTACCTTACACTCATCACACATTTATCATTTTACCTCTCATCATGCAACATTTCTAGGATAGTGACACACATTATATAGGCTAACTTGTCACTTACTCTATCATCGTGTAGTGGTATACACTTTAGGCTACATCACCATTCCCTACTATTCATCTTGTAGTGATATACTCTTTAGGATAAATCATCACTCCTCCACTCATTTTTCGTGATATACGCTTCAGATATAGGGTTCACACACATACATAATTTCTAGGTCACATGTCATCACTACACATAAACAATCATCACTGCACAAGCATTAGAAACAACACACACTTCGACCATTTCCTGATGATGCACTCTAATTTATGGTTCATTCTTGACTACTGAGGGGGAAAACCAAATGAACCTCATTGCATACATTTCCATTCACTCAAGGGTGCACATGACCCTATCATCTATCTTGCATTCTATTCCATCCATCCACAACATACTACATATTACGGTTGTTTTTACTCTTGCTTACTTATTCTTGCTCATAGTCACTTTCTTACACATGCTAATTAGCTTACTCATATGTCATTTATCTATATCATCCACACATGTGAATTCACATATTTTTCTAGTGGTGATCGTAGTTACAGGTCTCATATACACATCATATGATGCTCACCTTCTACCCTTCCTACACTAGTCGTTGGAGGCATCCACATTTGAATCTTACAAGTGCTATCATTTCATATTGTACTTAACACTTTACATTACTTGGTTATTCACCTTTGACATACTATTTCTCTTTCTAACATGTTAATGGGTGATTCATTGCAACATTTGTTATGCCGAGATATTTTCTTTCATTCTTGTTTTTCTATTGTATGCCTGCTATTGTTTTCTCTTGTTTGTGGGCCTTGCCCTATGTTTGAGTGTGCACACTTATTTGATTGTATGTGTCCATGATGGCCTTTCATGTTGTGCGACATTGTGAGTGATGTCCCTTGTTTACAACCCACTTTGTGCGGATTACTTTGTCTTCTTGCGTGTTTTCATTACTATGTTTTTTCTAGAATTTACATTGTTTGCATAGATTACACATTATCTTTTACATGCATAATTTATTCTACTAACTCTTGTTTTTGGCTAGCTATCCTTGTTTACGTGTGCCTTGGTTTCTATCAAGTGCATTTACCTTACCCCTATAGGGAAGAGACTTAGAGTATATGTGGTTGGTCCTCTTTTGGGCTCGCATCCTCCTGTCAATGACGTTGTATGCGCCCCCAAAGAGGGGGACATAATTTGCGGTTTTATAGTCTACACAATGCATTTACACTAGTTCAATTTAGTGCTCTTTCTGCTCTTGGAATTTTGGGTTTATATACAGAGAGCGGGTTCGAGACAGTCTACGCACTCCATACACAATGGATTTTACAGAACATGGTGTCCTTAATATTCGGAGGAGAATTTAAAGGTTGGAGGATATAACTAATTTCCTCCCTATAATTCTTCCACCGCCAATGTTGGATCACCCAAAAAATCAAGATGATACATAGATCTCTTCACACACATTTAGGGAAGTAGTTAAAGGTTACAGAAAATAGAAATTCTTCCCTATACTTCTTCGGCCTATGACGTTGAATAGCCCAAAAATATCGGCGATATAAGATATCTTTCTACACTCTTTATCTTGACATGGATCAGTGCACATGTTCCATTTACATTTTTCATTTCCGTACTTTACATTTATATTATTTTCACATATGTACACATGTGTCTTTTACATAGCATTTTTACACTTACATATATATTTGACTACTTGATCATTTTCTCCTTGCAGGGTTTGACAATATGAGAAACAAGTAGTTAAATGGGGGCAACAAAAACAACAACATTCACATGGTAACACATCTCGCATACTAATCATGCGGTACACATAACAACAGCTACATATGTGTTTCCACCTAGATTTTCTCTCATCACATTTTTTCATTTTCATCTTTAGTTTCCACGCTCCATCATCTTTTTGTCATTCCACGCTTTGTTTATTTCTTCAAAATGCTTTCTACATCACTCTACATCAACATCAGTACACATATCTATCTAATTTATTTTACTGAGCTTTTCACTCACCAACATAAATTGGGGGCAAATGTAGACAAAAAATCATGCACTTTAGACAACATTTATTCTCGGTCTCATACTACTTGTTTAGAGGGTTTTGAGTCAAGAAAGTACTAATTAATCCTGTATTTTGGCCATCTTGCTTTATTTTAATTCTTGATTCCTAACCTATAACACACATATGCCCAGTTTGTTTCATCGTGATTTTCCATTATTTCATCATTAATTGGGGCACTCAAGCTAGTATTGGGGTACCCATGGGTGCCCCAATCCTTTTTTGGACTTTCTTGCCACTTTTTGGCTCTTTCTAGTCGTTTAAGGTCTCTATCTTTGTAGTGGTTGGCCATTTCGGGGTTAATTATGATATTAGACCAAGAAAACCCTATAAATATAAAGTTATGAGACCATAATGAAGGACCAAACACTATCACTACTATCATCCACCTAGAGTTGCATCCATCTATTGTATTGGCGATCATTTACATCCACATAGCTCCATCACAAGGCATAAGGCTAGGACATCTGCATCACACATAGCATAGGGGGTAATTCTATTCTATTTTATCCACCATTCTATTACATTTTCTACACATAGTTATCTCACTACATCACAAAGTACGACTGCAGCAAGAGAAACCTATAGCATATTTCACACACACACAGAGAACTACATTTGGGTCTGGAATGTAGTGCAATGCTTAGTTAGTAAGACCACCATTGTAGCAATTGAGGTCATCGACCCTATCATATGGATTTTTATTTTTTAAGGAATTGATGCTTGTTTAGGGTTTTGCAGTATTTATATTCATATTGGAATATCAACGAACATTATGTGAAAAATAGTGAGGGTTTCAAACCACCCCCAAACTTGTGAAGATCATTTTGGAGCTTTACTGCACGACCATGGTGCCCATTCTGCAACCCAGTTACTTATAGGCACCCCATCCCTTTTCGGATGCTCTAGTCCATCCATATTACCTACATCCATCCTTTTTGGGGTTTCAAAGCATAGTCGTTCCACCTTCCAAATTCCATAATCATCTCTATGACACAGTCCTGCGAGCATTTTCTATTCAGTTGAGTTTTTCCTCTTCTCTCTTGCACATTAGGGTTTCTATTTACATTTGTTTAGTTTTTTGGTACATCTACATATCTCTTTACTACATTTATTTCCTTTGTTTACATTTGTTCATAGCTTAGATTAACTTGTGCATATATTACATTTTTAATTAATCAACAATCACACTATGAAGAATTTCTTCTTGGAGACATTTCGGTGAATAGAGGGATGTTGACATACTAGAAACTCATCTTTGACAACATATACCTTGTGTATTCTAGACAAGATATCATAGACAACTTTGTGCCAAATCAAGATCATAAGGCATATGTTCACAATCTTATATATTCTTGAGAATTTACATTTCAAGGAATGATTTTTGGAAAACTTAGAGAAAGATATGGAATTCTATACATACTAGAGAAATACTTGTTTAGCATAGTAGAAACATTTGACATTCCTTAATAGATCCATATTTTATTCTCTCAAGATAACCATATTAGACAAGGTCAAAAGACACACCTGATGTTGTTTCACAGACAAACACACATTTGACCTTAAATGAAATGCACATTATGAATCAAATTACTTGAAATTATTTATGCCCTTGATGATTCTTCTTATGAGAATGCAACCCACAAAATAACACAACCATGACATAAAATCATCAACATGAAAATAATTGAATTAAAATTTGAGACCTATTAAACATACACTCATTATGTATGACCACTCAAGAGAGACATTTAAGATATTTGATGAACATTGGTACTTAAAAATGGGACCAAACAACCACTCCTTAAATTTTACATACCTTGGAAACATAGTGGAGACTATAGTCAACAACAATTGTTGGAAACTTTTATTGAAACAGCTTGATTTTTGGATCATTCACTCAGATTTATCATGGAGAACAATTGATTGGCATATTTGTAGATAGATGAAAAAAAAACCAAGCTTATTTCATCTAGTATATACCTTCCTGAATCCTACGAGAAGGCATACCATCTTATGAAGTCTTCTCAAAATAGGAGGAAGTCCTTAGAGTAGTATGATGACTCAATTCTTTCCTTTCTTGTCTTTGTGATTTTTTTAGTCTTCTTGGATGCCTTCCCTTGTGTGACAACCACATTATTTGACCTCTCACTTTATAATTAAGTACACCTATTAAAACATACATGTTACATCTCATGCACCTATTCTGAAACTTCTTGAGGAAGAAGTTCTTCATGATTTTCACCCAACTTGTCTTCCTTCTTCTTTCCTTTATCATCACTTCTTGTTGTCTTATTTGTGTTAGATTGTCCCATGAATTTCAGTAATATATGAGTCTCTTCAACATGTTGTCGTCTTGTCATTCTTTGCTTCTTCAACTCCTGATTTTTCTTCCTTGACCTTGTATATCCATTTTTTCTTCTTTTCAGGAGTTGTTTTAGGCATGGCTAACTTTGTCTCATTTCTAGGATTGATCTTCATGTTTGAAACCTTCTTAACTTGTCCTCTGAAACTATGATACCTTTTATTGTACTTATATTGTTCATGGTAATAGAAATGCTTTGCAAAATTCCCAAAATTGTGACAAGTATAACACATGACATTACTCTTTCCTTTGGCTTGGTGTGAACTGTCATTCCTATCATGATTTTTAGTCTTGAACTCATGACATATTTTAGCATAGTGTCCAAATTTGTTGTAGTTGTAGCACACTAACATGTTCATGCCTCTTAAGTATTATTTTTCCCAAAAATGACTTGAAGGTTCCTCTAAACAATACATGGAAATATGCCCTTTTTCCTGACAATTGAAACAAACTATGTTATTTTATTTTTCACTTATATATCTCTCCATGGGTACTCATATATGATTTTTTTCTACATTCCTTA
Source organism: Taxus wallichiana var. yunnanensis (assembly GCA_018340775.1). Classification (NCBI taxonomy): domain Eukaryota; kingdom Viridiplantae; phylum Streptophyta; class Pinopsida; order Cupressales; family Taxaceae; genus Taxus; species Taxus wallichiana. The sequence goes on along the minus strand of CM031238.1, from coordinate 27,905,266 downwards.
TCCCTATGGCCATAACTATGACAATAAAAATAGTATCCACTGAAATTTCTCTCATACCTAGATCCATTTGGTTGCCTAATTGACTTAGGCCTTCCTGTGTTTGTATCCTTGATCAACTTCATGGTTGTTTTCATGTTGGGACCATCCTTTTCATCTTATTTCCTTCCTAAAGGTTATCCTTTGAATCATAGACATGTTTTATCACTGTGTGACCTTTGATTTTATAAGATTCCACCGAGATATTCAAAACTCTTTTCCAATTTGTTGTACATTTTAAACACTGTTATTTGCATCTTCCAATTCGAGTTCAATATTCTCAAATCTTCTTCATGTTTTAGGTAGGCATCCTCTTTTTCTTTCAGTTCTTTTCAAACCTTTTCAACAAAGGAATCCATATCCTTGAGTTCTTGTCTATGGTCATCTTCCATGTGTTTTATTTAATTTTTAGACCATCAATCAGAGATTGAGAAATCTCATACTTCCTCTTCAGGATTGATTCTGCTAAAGTACCCATGCTTGTGTTTTCAGGATCACCTCCAAGTTGTTAGGATTGATTCAGGAGGACCAGGATCTGATACCAATTATTGAATATTATGACACTTAGAGGGGTTGAATAAGTATGTATTAAAATTTAACTCATAATTCAAGTTGCTTAATTTGTAGCATCAAAATTAAAACAATATTCACAAGTAGATAAAATGAGAGAAAGCACATAGAGATAGGATTTAATGTTGGAAACCCAAATTGGGAGAAAATCCACTTTGAAACTAAGAACTATATTAGGAAATGATTGTCTTGTAAATGCTACATTGGCTTCACAGTTGAGCTTCAACTCAACATGGAGCTGCAACTCCAAAATTCAACCAAGCTACAACCTGATATTTAGCAAGCTTCAACTTTCATGGAAGCTTCAAATCCCAAATTCAGTCAACTAACCTTTTGTAAGCTTCAACTTATAAGGAAGATTCAACTCCCTGAATGCTAAGCAAAAACTTAGTCTTCTGCAATGTTTTGATCACTCAAAATAGGATGTCTCACACACCAAATTGTGACCACTAGATTAGATCATTCTTATTATTTGTTCACACTTCTTTATATTTTGCAAGTACTCACCTCAAATATGTACCTTTAACATTATATGCCTCTTTTAACCATCTGGACTTTCAATCTACAAAATTTTAGTCCTTTATGCCTTAGAAAAATTCTTTGATTTTCACTACCTTACACTCTTCACAATACCACATTCGACAACAAAAAAACCATGTCCTTACAAGAGCTATTTCTATATTTAGTAAATGAAGCCAAAAATTCTTTTACACTTCACAACTAATGACCTTTCACTTCCACACTTTACACCACGTAAAAAGAAGGAAAAAGGACAAAACAAAATTATCAACTAGTATTAAATGCACCTATTATGTGTTAACTTCAATTTCATAACTTTCAAAAACTACAAAATAGTTTCATAATATTAAAAAAATTCAAAAATCCTTCGAAAATTTTCACTCCAATAGACAAAAAACTGATATATTCCCTCAGTAAATTTATTTGGCATGTGTGATTTGTCTTTTGTAATTGCTTGTCAGATTTTGTCTTCTTCCTACCCAATGTGAAATCTTGTCTTCTAGCTCTTTTAAATAGGTGGACAAGTGTATTAAACATGAAAATGTGTAAATATATTCATTATGCACCTTTATAACCTCTCAATCCTTCCTAACTCGCCATTTTTCCTTCATACTTCATTGGAGCTTCAAACTATCATTAATGGAGGTCAAGAATTGTAGTCAAGATACATGCTTTTATGAAATTGTTTCATGCAGGCTCAAAGTCCAAAAATATTTAGGAGACTTTAAATTTATCTCTACATCACCTTCAATTACAAAGATCAGTTTCACCATATGCATTCAATCAAGAAAATACTTTTGAACAAGTAACATTCAGATTTGCACACCCATAAACTAGTCTTCACAAAAAGAGGTATAAATCTATCCAAACACCTGATCATGACTCATGAAATACCTTCTTAGAAATATCTTTAACTTTTTCAACTATAAATATTACAAAAGTTTAAATTCTAGGATCTAAGCATGAAAAAACTTGCATCTCAAAGATAGATCAAACCGAATCTCAAAGCTCCAAAAACTAGTTTTGTGCTTGATACATTTAGCACTTAAAACATGTTTTAAAAAAACCCTCATGAAATACATCACATTATACCTCTACTTCACTTTGGATCCTTCATTTGTAGATATTTTATGAGGAGAGGCAAATTTACCTTCCAAAACTAGAGACGAGGTTTTGCCTATTTTGCCTTCTCAATGCTAGGACTGAAAAAATCACATGTACCTTTAAATTTCTAAAAATAATTGACTATGATTACTTCATTAACATCACTAAAAAATATCCAACATCGTCCACTAAAATTTTTAGCATGGGTTCCTTTAAACTTTGTCTTTACACTAAAATTCTCACAAAAATCATGTTTTTTTATGGGGCCCACTAGGTGTCATGAACTAAAATCACCATGAACATGACCTTTTATTATTAATTTTCAAGACAAAACAATTCAATTTGGAGGCATAAACAACCAATTTTCTCCTTACCAATTTCACTAGGTTTGAGGAATGCTCCAGACAGACTTCACAAAAATGGATGGAACTTTCTTATTTGAACTAATAATTTTTGAAACTTATTTTTATCAAAATTATATTCAAAATTTTATCTTATGATTTATCCGAAGAAGGATCCACAATTTTTCTTGACTGCTAAGAAGTTAGGGTGTTATTTTAGTAACTTTACTTTACCCGTTTTATAGAAAATACAATATCTTGAACAAAAATCCTCCTTAGGTCCTAAAATTTGGACCAAACCTTTATGAATACCTCCTCCATGAACTAAAATGACCATTTTATCTTGGTTCACTCTGAAAATTCTAATCCAATCTCATTTGTTTATGCTAAACCTGCTTGTCTTGAAGGGAAACCACACTAATGACTCTGAAACTACGTCTAACACCTGAAATATAATGTGATAATTCATTTTAGGACTCTTTATATTGTAACTACACATTTTTCATGCCTAACTAGTTCGGTTCATCTTGTTTTTCTTCACAACCTCATGTTGGGTGCCTAAAATAAACCAATTTGGGATAGTTTACATTACAACTCACATGTGAACTTTTCTTCATCTTATAGCCCCTTTTACATGTCCCATAATGTGTTTTTATGAATTTTACATGCTTCATTATTATCCTCATGACTTCACTTCACCTTTATAGGTCATTATGTTCTCTATGCCTTGGGATTTAACATCCTTAAATGAGCTAGTTTGACAAATTCACCTCATGTGCTCTCAGATTAATTATTATGACCTTGATTCCATCCTAGATATTTTCATACATCCTTATGGTAGGATTTCATAGTATCCCCTTGCATATACCCGTCGATATTTGCTTAAGAAAACAATGTTGAATTAGGTATTCTCAATCCATTAACTTGTTCTACCTTATTTGAGTTACTCCAAGCTCTCTCTATCTCCCTTGAATCTTGATTTTTCATTAATAGCATTTGAAATCAATGAAAACTCAATATACACGTATCAACACTTGTTTTCTCCTCATCTTTATAGCCTCTTCCAATGATAAAATCCAATTGATCTTGGGATGCAAGAATGGTGACTTGTAGTGTTTCACTGTTTTCTTTATGGATTTGATAAAATAGATAAGGGTATGAGCCAATGAGGGATACCTATTGTGATGGTCGGTTTAAAGTTTGTTGCACGTATTCTAAATTCTTGATCCAATGTTGATCAGTGAGAGCTTCCTTTCGGCTAGCGAAACTACTTGAAATACAAAACAAGACCACAAAAGAGAGTTAAATAGTATATGACAGTGGACTGCCTAACATATGCTAGATTTGGGAAGTGTGATACTTCTTAGAAGGCCGTCAATCCACTATTTATAAATCAATATAAAATAACTTAAACATGTAAATAAAAGAATCTAGTGCTAGCGTTTTGATTTGGGTGCCTTAGATTACTATCAAGTGTCGATCCGATTAAATACTAAGGTGTTGTGTAGGTAAAGGTTTCATGTCGAGTTGCAGGTAACACAGGTGGACTATGGGTCACAAACAAAGTCTTGGTAAATTTGGGTAAGGTGTTTGGGTTGTTTTAGGTGGGGTAGGTTGGTTGTTGGTCTGAAGTAGTTTTATCAGACATAGAGAGCAACGCCGTTTAGGGTGACCGATGTTGGTTTAGGGTGATGATATCGGTCACTATGGAAAGTGGCAAGGAGTCAGGTGGAGGGTGTTTGGGCTCTCTTCTATCTTAGAATAGAGAGTTGGAAAGATCTATGTGGGGAGGGTGAGGTGACAGTCTAAGATAGGTGTGGTAAGGTTTTGAGTGAGGTTTGGGGTAGGCTAAGGGTTGAGTTGTTAGGTTGGGTTGACAGTCATAGTGACTGATATTGATTAAGGAGACTGATGTCGGTATAAGGTGGACCAATCACGGTTAGGGTTAACCAGTGTTGGTGATTGTGAGGAGCTGGAAGATGTTGTAGAACGTGTTTTGGGTCCTCTTTGTGATTACACAAAGAGTTTGGAGGGTTTTTGTGAGGTCTACGTGAGGGAGGCGGTTTTGGGATAGGTTTTGTGAAGTTTAGGTTGGGTGTGAGTGGGTGGTTGATAGAGAGAGAGATGAAGGATAGATCTAGGTAGGAACAATGAATGGATGAAGGCAAAGAGAGAATACAACTACAAGTGACAAAGGAGAAACCAACTTACTTGGAGTTCATAAGGGTTCTAAATGCCTATAGTGGTGGAGAGGTGGTTGAAGATGTTGGTGAAGGTTGATCTATGGAATGGTGTTCAATGCTTTACGATAATGCTTCTGGAATGCTACTCTGTGAATGTAAATACCTTCGATCGTCTAGGTGGCGGCTATGGTTGTCTGATGTGCGAAAGGGCTATGGTTCCTACTTGCATGTAGATATAATTTGTTTAAAAACTTGATAATGTGGCCAAAATATCAAACAAGGTTACAAAAATGAATATATGGTAACCGACGATGGTTTAGGGTGACCAACGTCGGTTTAGGGTTGACTGGTTTAGGGTTTACTAGAAATGCCATATCTTGGCAATATTTTGGGCTAGCTCTGTCTATTCTCATGGATAAAAATGGAATGTTATTTTAATGAGTGGGAATGTGGTTAGAGGTAGAATAGGCATGTGATTTTAGGGTTGCACTAAGTCTTAGTTCATTAAGTTAGGTAGGATTAAGTCTTAGCTAGTTATGGTGAGTGAATATTGAGTCTTAGTAAAAGGGAAACATGCTAAGAATAGGTTTGTGATGAGGTGTCGGGGTGAGGTGGAAATTATTTTAATTAGGGTAATTAAATAATGAATATTGTGAGGATGAGTATCACTTTAATTATAAATAATTAAACTAATATTAATGTGGGGTAAAAGGGGCATGGTTAGGTGAATATGTTTGAGTTGGATATTCGAAAAGGGACCAAGGGGAGTGTGACCCAATTTTAATGTTAGATTTTTCCCTTTTGTTGTGTAGCTTGTATTAGTAAGCAACACTGAGAGAAAAAGGAATTGATTTCCCGATGTTTGGGTGAAGGTGATCCCCCTTAAGCCGCATTGATGAGGTGTAATACGGAATCGGTGAGTCGAGTGGTTTGATTAATGGCAATCAAACACATGCACATGTATAGATTGCAATATGGTATCAGGTTGAAGAGCTTGCAAAATCTACATCATCTAAGGTCGATAGGTTTATCCAAACAAGGGTGAGGTGATTCAGGTATCCAAGGTATAGGATATGGTCTGGAAACACAACGTAGGTTAGGTGCAGGAATGTTTAGGTATGTTCCGGTACACCAAAGGTTTGGTTGGGATAAACAACATGACAATAGGAAAGGTATGGTTGTTAGGCTAAAAAATAGAGGTAAAAACATCGCAAGGTATATTGAGTACATAAGGTCAATGGTCACACCAAGTTGTTCGGTTTAGGTAAATAGGTCGTAGCATAGGTAAGGCCAAGGTATAGGTAAAATAACAACTCCTAAGACACAACAAAGGAGATGTAGGAGTAGGTTGAGATTATAGGTATGATTCAATGGGTGGCTTGGAATGATAATAGGTATAGGCATGATGAAATCAAGTCAATTAGGCATGGTTTATGGTTTTTCTTTAAGTTCCAGTTTTTGGTAACATGGAAGACAAATGATAATGGTCATGCATGTTATGGTGTAGATTTCAAAATATTTGATATGATGGGAATTTGAATGATTGATTGGATGTTTTTATGATGTGATAATCATGGTTGATATGTATGTTTGTATTAATTTCCAAGTGTTATAGAAAATGGAAACTAAGATAGAATATGAATAGGAAAATGGGGAAAATAGGTTAGGGTAAAGAGTGGTGAGCTAACCTCTAAGGGCCCCATGCCCATGGAGTACTACCTACATAGCCACGACAAAAGGGGCCTCGGGCCATGTAGTTCTCCCATAAGCTAGGGAGTAATATGGTGATGATAAGTGAATGGGGGTTAGGTTTTAGGTAATTTTGGTGCATGGTTATTTAGGTAGGGTAAATAGGTAAGGAAAAGGTGGATCTAATAGGTGTGGGTAAATAGGTAAAGTGTATTTTGGGTTATCGGTAAGGGTAAATAGGTAAGGTAAGAGGTTGGGTCAAATAGGTGTGGGTAAATGGGTAAGGTGGGTTTTGGGTCATGGGTATGGGTAAATGGGTAAGGTAAGATGTCGGGTCAAATAGGTGTGGGTAAAATAGGTAAGGTTGATTATGGGTCATGTGCATGGGTAAATAGGTAAGGTAAGATGTTGGATCAAATAGGTGTGGGTAAAATAGGTAAGGTTGATTGTGGGTCATGGGTAGATAGGTAGGGTCAAATGTTGGGTCAAATAGGTGTGGGTAAAATAGGTAAGGTTGATTATGGGTCATGGGTAGATAGGTAGGGTGGGATATGGGTTACATAGGTGTGTCGATGTATTCATCCTATATAGGAGAATTAATAGGTAATGAAGAAGTTGAAAGGTAAGAGGTGGTAGAAAGAACCACCTAATTGATAAGGTCCATAATGATTCCAACATACCAAAGATTGGTGATGAACATGAGACCCTAAAGGTGTTGCATAATGGACTATTCTAAGGGTGAAGAAAGTCACATGGTCACGAAATGTCACAGTTGCGACAAGTCCCTTGAGTAGAGAGAAAATGAGGGTGAAAAGGAAATGAGGTGAAAGTAGGTGGTTTAGCGTAACTTAGTGTACAATGGCATGTTTACCTCGACAAGAAATCCATGATCAAAAAAGGTAAGTCCATGATGAAAAGTTATCTTTTTCTTCATTTGCTTGTTTATTTTTTTTTTATAGATTGATCGATGCAGAAGTCTATATGGGATGAGTATATTATCTCCTTGAGGTCTTTGTGAAGTTGATCAATGTGGAAGCTTCTAAATATTTTATTGTATTTTTGCAATGACTTTATATAGTTGTCCTTCGAGGGAGAAGCCTATTTATAGCGGCGAGATAGAGAGAATACATGTCCCTTTTTGAGGGATTCATATTTTCTAGAAGTTTGACTCTAGGAGTTGAATCCCATTTTGTTTTTGGACGTTTAAGTCATGGACAAGACTATAGAGGAAGATTAGGTTCTTGTTTAGAATAAAAAACCATAGCACACAGAGGTTAACTATGAAAGAGGTGGTTTCAAGTGATGAACGACCATGGGATTCCATCTTTAAAAAGATGAAAATTATCCATGAGAATCATGCCATGAGTAGAGCCTTGGTACTCATGTTGAAGATAAGGTGAAGGTGATGGGTAATCACATGATTCTTATTTAGTCATTGATCCTAAAAAATGGGTAATATGGAAGGTGAACAACACTCAAGGGACGAGCGATCAATTGATAGAAAGTGATATAGGACTTGATGTCAACAATAAAATGGTCAAAGATGTAAGGCATTGAGGGCTCAAGTTTAGGTTTACCTTTGAGTGAAGACAAATAATAAGCACTTGATCTATAGGCATGGGTAATGATATAGGGTCCAAGCCAATTAGGAGCAAATTTTCCCCGTTTACTTTTCTCTTCTTTGGTTACATGTTGATTTTCCTTCGGATGAGGTCGTCGACCTGAAAGGTTCATTCATGGACACGTTTTTCATAGGCACACTTGATACATTTTTAGTAGATTTGGAGATGGTCAAGCGCATTGAGATGACATTCATCTAACAACTCAAGTTGTGCTAAACGGTCCTAGCGAAAGTCATTATCATTGAGCATTTCTTGTAGTGAGATGTGGAGAGATGGAATCTATAATTCGAGAGGCAAGACAACCTTAGTATCGTAGAACAAAGAAAAATGTGTGGCAGCAGTCGAAGTGCGAATACTAGTGCGATAAGCCCACAAAGTGAAAAGAATGTGCGTATGTCAATCATTCATAGTATCATCAACTACTTTCATAAGAATTTTGTTCAAGGTTTTATTGGTTGATTCTTCTTGGCCATTGGTTTGTGGGTAATAAGGTGAAGAGAAACTAAGTTTAATGCCAAAAAATCCACACAAATTACGTAGGTTTATTTTTAATTTCTTTCCGTTATCAGTGATGAGACAATGAGGGATGCCAAAGTGACAAATGATGTGGTGGTTGATGAATTCACATATTTTCTCAAATTTTGTAGAAATGAGGGGAATGGATTCTACCCATTTAGTGTAATATTTAGTATTGGTAATAATACATTGATGGCATTATGAAGAATGGGGATTGATCTCTCTGACAAGATCCAAGCCCCATTGAGAGAAAGGCCAAAGATCTTGTGTAACCTGTAAGGCATGACTAGGTGTGTGATGAAGATTAGCATGTTGCTGGAATTTCACACAACATTTGACATAGTCACAATAGTCATGGTTTAGGGTTGGCCAATAATAGCCAAGGTGAAGAATGTGTTTAGTGATAGCTAAACCACTAAAGTGGCCTCCACAAATTCCATCGTGAACTTCCTTGATGGTGTAGGGAATTTTAGAACTTGTAAGGCATCGTAAGAGAATACCGTTGAAGCCATGCTTATAAAGGAGACCACCCATGATGACATAGCGAGAGACACTTTTAAGAAAGGCACGTTGTCCATTACAAGTGAGATGAGGAGGTAGAATGGAAAGGGAAAGATAGTTTGTAAACTACTTATACCAAAGGTCACATGGGTCAAGTGAAATGGTTCCGATGGAGTGGACCTCACAAGGTAAATAAGAGGGTGATTGTAACCTTTGTATTGTGACAAAGATTTTAGATTCGGCAGGTAAAGTGGGTATTTGAGAAGCCAAGAAGACCATGGTATCCATAAATTTATTGGTAGAACATGGGGTGGTTTGAAGTTCATAACGGTCAAAGGTAGTCAAAAGTATGTCTACATGATGTTTATACTTTTGAATTATTTCATTATGACACTGGTATATACCATTAACTTGGTTTACAACCAGCTGGGAATCACCAAAGATATTGATTGACTTAACATCTAAGGCATAAGCATCTTGGAGACCCAATACGAGTGCTTCGTATTTAGTGATATTATTTGTACAATCAAAATCTAGTTTGAAAGATAAAGGCATGGGTTCACCACCAAGAGGAATGAGGATAACACCAGCACCACCCCTACATTTATATTTGGAGCCATCAAAGAAGAGGGTCATTTGGTAAGTGGTATCATCCAAGGAGAGGGTAGAAATGGATTCGTTTGAGAAATCTAAGTTAGAGGGTTGACTTCCAGAAAGTGGTGTGTCTGCTAGTTAGTCAGCGATGGCTTGGCCTTTGATATCTTTTGATGGATGTATTCAGGTCAAGGTTGACGAAGCATGAAGCTAGTGTGCAACATGTTGATGTTGGTAGGATTTGGCATACATGTAATGTAGAGGGTCAGTATTGGTGATGACAAATGTTTTGTGGTTAAGCAGGTAATGACGAAGTTTGGTGGCGACAAAAACTAAGGCTAAATAGAGTTTTTTGGCATGGATGTATCTAATTTCATATTCTAAAATGGTATGACTTATGTAATAAACCACCTACTCTCTGTGTTGCTCGTCACGGTGAGTGAGCATGACACATAAGGAATGGTCAGTGGTGGAAATGTATAGGTAAAAGGGTTGGTCATCCTTAGGAGAAATGAGTATCGGTGGTTGAAGAAGGTATTTTTTAAAGCATCATAGGATTTATGGCATTCATAATCCCATTTGAATGAGACACCCTTCTTGAAGAGATGATGAAATAGTTGACAACGATCGAAAAACTATGAGATAAAATGATGAATAGATTGTAACTTACCTTGCGAAGCTTCAAAGTTGATGGAGATTAATAGGTGGAGGCATTTTGAGTATAGCCTTCACCTTAGTAGGATCTACTTCTATGCCATGTAAAGAAATGATGAAACCAAGAATTTTCTTGAAAGTACCGCAAAGACGCACTTCTTAGGTTGCGAGATGAACACAATACTAGATGAGGTAGTCAAATATGACCTTAAGGACTATTAGGTGTTCAACCTAATGTTAGATTTGGAAAGAACGTCATCTATGTAATATTCTAAATGTGATGCATGATGTCATGGAATCTATAAGTCATGGCTTGCTGATATGTAACACCAATATTTTTAAGGCCAAAAGGCATGACTTGATAGTAGAAGGTCCCCTAAGGAGTGATGAAGGTAGTTTTGTGTTGATCTTCTGAGTGAGTAATATTTGATTATAACCCGAGAAATTATCCATGAGTGATAGAATTTCATGGCGGAAGTAAGATCAACTAGTTGGTCAATTCCTGGTAGGGGAAAATCATCTTTGGGACAAGCTAGGTTGAGGTCACGAAAGTCCGTGCAAATGTAGAGTCCCCTATTACTTTTGTGACAGGAATGATGTTATAAATCCATTGGGGATAGTCAATGGGTAGGATGAAGGAAACCGAGAGAAGGTATTGAAGTTCTTCTTTGACTAAAAGAGCAATGCAAGGATGCATTTTCCGTAGCTTTTGTTTTATGGGTTTGGCATTAGGAATGGTTACGATATTGTGGACCATAATTTTTGGGTCAATACCGGGCATATCGGCATAGGACCAAGCAAAAGTGTTGCTATGGTCATGGAGGAAAGAGGTAAAAGCTTCATGTTCAACAACATCTAAAGACTGGCCTATCTTTAGAATGTGTGGGTCATCCTGAGTATTAATGTTGATTTTGATAGTCGATTCATTCAACATGGTTTGCATCTCAGAGGGTAATGACTAGTGAATATAAGAATATTCCACACCCATATAGGTGAGGATAGAATCATCATCTTGACATTGAATGACGTTAATAGAAGGTGTATCATCATCAATCATGTTAGGATATAAGAAGGGAAGAGAAGAAGGAACCTTGCCATCATGTTGATAGGTTAGAGGTCCCAGGGAAATCATGTTTATGAAAAAAAAAAGGATTAGATCCAGAATCTATGAACTCCATGGGTAAAGATGGTGACGTTGGTGAATGGGGTGGAGAAGGTTTGTCTTCCTCAATGAGGTTGACGCGGGCCTTCTTGGAAGGTGATGCAGAAAAGCCAATGCCACTACAATCATTACGTTTATGGGTGGTACATGAAATGACAGTATCATGGCCTTATTTTTAAAAATGAAGCCAAAGCCTTTCTATGCACAATGGTGAAGGAAATTGTGGGTGAAGTGGCAGTTAGTAATGGATTAGAGGTCAGATAAAAATAATCATATTTGGGATGGAGGTTTGGGTGAATAAGTGGCAGTATCAAGTCCCCCATATGTTAGGTTAGTGCGAAGGTAGGGAGGACCATAACGGAAAACCTCACCTATGCGGTATTCATAATGAGGGTGCTGACGCAGGTTTCCATACTCTTTGTAATGAGGAATGTGTCAATATTGTACAAGTGGTACTCTCCCAGTGAGGCATTAAAAACACCTTGTAAGGGATCAATAGTTGATATGTGGGTCGCGGGATATATGACTCACTAGATTATCAAGTGCGAGGGGGTAGTTTGTTGGGAAGTAGATGAGTCAGCAAGTAGTAGAGGCTGAGGTGCGGGGATAGCATAGTTATATGTGGGAGAGGTGGTGGCATCATTAGTGGATGGGGTCATGGGTGAAGGAGAAGTGGGGGTAGTGGCAGATGCCTTGACCAATACAAGTACATCATTGGGATGGTACAACATGTTACAAGTTTTGAATGGTTACAGATTGGTAGGGATAGTATAGTTATTTCCTTCATGCTCAAAATTTACACTAGTGTAAAGTTGAAGGACATAACCCATGACATGGATTTAGGGTATGCCAAGCAATAGGTTATACTATAACTCTCCCTCTAAGACGTAGAACAATTCTGGGATAGTGCGAGGGCCCACACGAATGTGAAGGATAATGGTGCCAAGGGTGGAGGTAATGGTGTAGTTTAAGAAGCATAGCATAACTAGGTTATTATGCATATAATTATAAGGGATGCACATTTAATTGTATGCATGGCATGAAATGATGTTAATGCTAGCACCACCAGCGATCATGATGCATTGTATGTGTATGTTATCGATATAGATAGAAATGAATAGGGCGGGATCGGGATCATCTGATCGGAGAGGTATAATGTCCTCATCAAATAAATTGAGGGTGATGATGTGAGGAGTGGGCAAGGGGTATAAGAAGGAGATTATTTGGTAAGCAAGGCCATGTGGTGAGGGGTGATAATCTAGGCCACTAGTGTGGGGTCATAGGGTAGAACTTTAATGGATTGTAAAACCTCGTTAGGGCTTGTCTATAGGATTCAAAAGTTTGGATGAGATCATATAAAGACATTTTAGAAGATATCTGATGTAATTTTTTATCATTGCGTGATGGGTAACCCCATCGAGATAGGTATGTAGGTCCACGGATGGCAATTTTGGGTGTGGGTGCGAGATGGTATATTGGGCACATGGTTGGTTGATGTGCTAGTTAATTTTTCTTTACCTTTATCTTTATTATCTTGGTAGCAACGCGCAAACCATGTTAATGAGGGAGGTGGATGGAGAGGGTATGTCATGAAAGGTATAATGACATAAGGGGAAAAATCCTAGCGGTGGATAATAGTCTTGTGAAATGAGTAGGTGCACCGACATTTGGGTGGTGATTTGGCCAACTATCTAATATAGACCATGTTGATATAAAATTTTGTAGGTGGGAAAAATGGTTGTGGGGGTGGAGATATTGACCACTGAATGGGTAAAGGACGATGATGTGTGGTGATAGGTGAAGGTGGAACATGGTCCTCATCAAGAAGGTCATCATCGTCAAAATTTTGTTTAGGAGGAAAAAGTTGGAGAAGAACTATCTTTAGAGCCTTACAATTTTCTACATCATGTCCTGGCATACAATGATAGGTAAAAATATTAGTTTCATCAAACCCTTTTGGTTTGGGTTTGAGAGGATCGTAATGTCGAAGCGAAGGTAATGTGATGATGGAAATCTCTAAGAGATTGGTTAAAATGTTGGCATAGGATCTTGCTAATGGATCACAATGGGAAGTGAATGTGGGTTTGGGTAGAGGTGTGGATGATTGTAAGGAAGAGGATTTATAGGAGGGGAATGGGTTAGTCTATTGGTTTGAGAAGTGGTATGGTCTTATGTTTTTCCTGGCATCTACTTGGGTAAACATGGGGTAAGAGCCGACGATGGAAGGTTTTGTTGGTTTGACTACCTTATTGGAGGGTAGTGGATTCTTATATTTGGGTTACACCTTCTTGGGTAAAGGTGACACAGGGAGTACGGGATGTAGAAGGGAAAGCAGATGGTGGAAGAGGATGGGTTACCCACGGGGCAACCGAGTTGTGGTGGAGGTGGTTGGTAGAGGTTGGGTAGACGACATTGGTTGAATTCATATAGGAAAGTTTGGGGTTATAGTAACTGGTGTAGGTAAAGGTGGTAAGAAGTGCACAAGTGAGGGTGAGGGAGTTTGGTTTTGGGTGAATGAGGTGTAACAAAGGCTCATGATGCAGTAATAGGTTGTTTATCTTTTGACTAGCAGTGGATAGGGATTGTTTGATTAGGGTTGATGGAAGGAAGGGGGAAGGTGACAAAGGTGTGGTAGGAAACACCGGCGTACGTGGCCTAGAAGGTTGGGTTTTCCTCTCGGGTGGGGGATAATGTTGGTGCGGTTTTGGGAAGATGCAACTAAGTCCAATTTAATAGGTGGGTGAGTAAGGATTGATGTTGACATGACACCCAAAGTAGTGATGGGTTTAGATACGGGTGAGGATATACGTGTGGGTAGTTTTTGAGGTTTGGGAATGGTTTTAGTTATGGGTAGAGGTTTGGATGTAGGTAGGGATGATGGATAAGAATTCATTTCAATAAGCATGGTCAATGTTGATTTGGTTGCTGAAAATATATTTAGGTATATCGTGGAAGTTTCTTCAGAAACATTTGCATTTGGGTCAAAACAGGAGCCGAAGATGTCCTAGAGCATGGAATGATCAACGTAATCCTAGCAATCAACTAGCCATGAAAATGGGACTATCAAGAAGATTGATTGGGTGGTAATCCACAGTAAAATATGTTTGCGAGACATGGAATTGGCTAGCCTCGGACTCTATAGGAAAAAGAGTTGAGATCATGTCAATGGGGTTCTCAGGTATCTTTGGGGAACTTCCCCAACAGTAGAGGCATGTCTAACGAGTCTCCCATGGGTAGGAGAGATAATAAGCTGAGTGATGTAGACTTCTTCCTTAATGGAGAAGAAGGAAATGATGATTCTCCCGTGGATGGGAGAAAACAAAGTGTTGATTGTTTGGTAGGTTGTGAAGTAGATGGTGAAACAATATTGATAGGAGGTGTGGTTCTTCCATGAGAATAGGGGGAGATGAAGGGGACTCATTTTTGGGTATAGTAAAGGGGCATGCTCCTCTATGGGTAGAGGGGATCATGCCGGGAATTTCTCGATAAATGAAATAGGTGGTATTTGAAGAATGGTTGGTATGATATCAAAAACCGCATGGAATTCATGGACATTGTTGTCATTTGGATGAGGGTTCACTATTTTTATTAGAAGATGGTTTATGATTAGGGGATGAATTTTTAAAGATGTGCATGTTTTTATTTTCTCGCATTTGTTTTTTCCATGACAAGGTCTCCATTATATATCATCTCTTGGAAAATGTTCTTAAAAGTTATGTAGTTATCATCGCTATGTCATTTAACACAATGGTAATTACAATAGTCGTGTTCTTAATACCATGCAGGCATAGGAAAAGCAAGATCAAAACCTGTATGTGGTTTTATGGGAGGAACTGTATGTTAGAATTTGAGGATTCTAATAAATACAGATTTAATCAACTTACATATTATATAATGTTACAATAAATATTTAAATAAACATTACATCATAACATAAGTAAATAAAGAAATACTTACAGAAATAAATAACATAGGTGACATAATATTTATAGTGGAAAACCCCAATAGGGTAAAAACCACTTTGAAAATAACCTTTTACTTCAAAGAACTTATTTTACATCTAGTAAGATCACCTCCTCCTTTAAAACCCTATTTACCAAGGGTAAAACCAAATCACTTGATTTGCACACCTTTGATATATTTCTAATATATCAAATGAGGACCTAAAGTCCTTTTTATATAAGATGATTGGGTATGTCTCCCGACCCACCTTTTCAACCTAAAATGGTTGACACATACACCTAGGTTTATAATATTTAATATTATAAATATAATCATTTCATGATATTAAATATTTAACCTAAAGTATATACCTAGATTACATATTTAATAATAGAAATAGAAATATTTCATATTATTAAATATTAACCTATATATTAGTGATGGACCCATATACATTAAGGGTTGGTTAGACCACTTAATAATTATGTTCCAACACTCCCTTTAATGTTAAGTGGGATAACATAACATATGCCAATAGATTACCCGCCTGGTACACTTTGCTGCAGGATTTATAATCATTAAACCATAAAGGTTTTAGGCTAGGATATTGGTTGAAGGAATTATAACACCTTCATCATACTCAATTTACCTTTTTGGTATAAAAGGATTTGGAATCCAAAAGATCATCCCATGATCGGTGGCTAAGTATGATTTGTGAGTTTTACATGTTCTCACGGTGTTCTCATAAAGGTTATTGAACCAAAATATATAGGATCCTTTTACAACAAAGGACCTCCTTAACAATATGCTTGTAGATCGATATTTACTAGTAAACTCAATAAAGCACTAAAGAGTTTATCAAGACCACATTTAAGATATTTCTTTACTTCTTTCTAAAAAAGAAGTCGAGGAGGCATATGTGCCCGAATGTCTTTTTACACTTGCCCAAAGGTCTTTTACAAATTCCCAAAGGTCTTTTTACAAAAACCAAGTTACATTAGGAGGTGAAATTGTCATGCACAATCCCCCTCAATGGAAACTCTGACAATCCAATATTTTCACGAAAGTGACAACACTTTGCAGAGACTTCAAAGACTTTGTGAAGATGTCGTCAAGAATCAATGCTCTTCTCAAAATGAACTTGAGATTTATCTCATCACTTAGCATCTTCTCATGGGTGAAGCATATATGTATCTCAATGTGCTTCGTCCTCTAATGTTGAACTGGATTATTAATTAAGAGTAATACAATTACCACCACATAGAAGAGGAATATTTCATTTATCTTCCATGTGTATCTCTACCAACAACCGTTGTAGCCACATGACTTCTTTACTTCTTCCATTGTACTTCTCTACCTCAGTAGAAGCAATGGAGTCTGTTGATTACATTTGTTATTCCAAGTAATGGTTCATGCACCCAAAAATTGAACACATATCTAGTATATTTTATAACACAACATCAGTATGGTTAGAATCACAAAATCCATATAAGATAGAATTTTCATTCTTAGTATAATGCAACCCATAATTGATTGTTCCTTTAATATATCTAAATTTTTTTGTAAAATTCCAGTGATCTTTGAAAAAGTTCCCACATAAACCTTGATGCGATTCTCGTTGGTCCAAAATCATGTCCGCGTGGACGATCTATGGATGTAGCGAGCCAACAGCAGGTGGCTTAGCCCTCTTTGAGACAGCAAAGCGAAACTGGTTTATTGCTATTTCTACTAGCAGGAACCTATGCAAGTCTCACAGATTCTGCCTTCGGGGTTGGGATCTCATCCCGGTAGAGTATTCCAGGCTGCGAAAAGAAAGGAATGAAAGAGGGAGAAGAGAAAGAACAGATCCGAAGGGAGAAAAGAAATGAATTCCAAAGCAGAAAGGTCAGAAGATTTATGTTTTTAGTTTGGTAGTAAACAGAGCCAAACCTACTTGCATAAATAAACAAAGCAATACTGATAAACAAATGACGGAAAAGTAGATATGAATCCAACAGATTAAACACATACAGATCTAACGTAAGAAAGATCTAATGTATAACACAGCTATTGAGCACAAAGTCTGAATAATTGTATTACTGTTCTTTTCTGTTACAAGAAAGCTCAAAGTCTTTCTCTCCTCACTTCTATTTCTATCTGAAAAATGTTCACCCCCGAATACAACAAGTATTCTCATATTTATAGAAGATGAGGGAGAGAGAAGGCAAAAATGGAGCCAACCACTTATTTACAAAGATATTTACAAAATATCCAAAAGTCATGTTGACTTTGACAACTTTGATGGATGACATCATCCCATGATGCAACATGGATGATGCCATCATTTGTGCTAACACTTTTTAGACATTCGAAAAGAAAGTCGAGAGAATAGAGAGAAGAAGAAGAAGAAGAAGAAGAAGAAGCTACTCATCGTCATCATCCCGCGGCCGAAAAGGGGTTGCTGCTTTCGTGCCGCTCAGTGATGATATGTGGAACTCGAGCGTGGTATTCCAAGAACTTGCTGATCATCGCCCAAATTGATCTGTGATGGATCATTGTGCCGCTCACCGATTGCTTCGCAAGTCTCCCGCTCGTCTATGAGCTTTTCCGGGAGTTTGGAATAATCTTTCTCCACCTCGATAAGGAACCCAATGAAGTCCCTACAGGCCAGTAGGTTGTTGATAGATTCAGTGTCGAACGTGACCTCTGGCCCTGTCCCTTGAGAAGCTATCTCTTTGAAGATCCGGATAGTGTCATCAGCTGATCTCAAGGTAAGGGAAGGAGTGAGCAACCCTGGAGTCATGGTGAGGACAATTTTCTCCATTTGGTGCATTGCATCCAGGGCCTCTTCCTTTACCTTGTCTATCTTTTCTAAAACAAATTCCAGCTGATCTATCTGATAGTCCAAAGTGGACATAGTTTTGTTGAGGGCCCTTGGATGGCCGAAGACTCCGAACTTGACTAGATCTTCGACCGAACAGTCGAACATTTGTCGAAGGTCTCGTGCTGGAGTCTAGCATGTTCTAACTCTTCTGATATCGGACCCGCTAATGCTTGGAGTTCCTTATTCACCTTCTCGATGTTTAGGTATAAACTGATATACTCGGCGATTACTTTTCACTATCCTTGAGGATTTGGCTCCTCCAAGCAGAAACGGCCATGCCCTGCTCACCAATCTTTGAATATTCATTGATCTTCTCCCGACCGAAAGCAGCTCAGGGAGTTTCGGCGCGATTGTGGGAGGTGCACTTCCCATCTTCTGTAAGGCTTGAAGCAGATACTTGTTCTGCTCCTTCAGTAGCCTTTTCTCCTCTTTCGTTTCCTGAAGCTTCTTGCAGAGTGCATCCACTGCGGAAAGAGCTTCCCCCTGGAGACTTTCTGAGGATGTCCCCATTGTGACTTGGGTCACGGTGAAATCTGCTGGAGACAGATCTTCTTTCTCTCTTGAGGGGTTGGGGTATGCTATTTCCATGACTCTCTCACCTGCAGCGCCTTTCGAGAAGCATGTAACCGGCTTGTGCTTCTTTACTCCTTTAGCCGGAATGATCAAAAGTCCATCTGAGCGATGGGGACTTTCCTCTTTGTTGGCTCATTCTGAGAGATCCAAGCCGGTCCTATAGAAGAAGGACCGAGAGACGAGGGGGAGGCAAGAACGGTAGAAGAGGGGAAAACGTGGAGACACGCGGCAAAGATCGAAAGAATAGCCGAGGAAGTGCCCACGGGAGGAAGGGAAACCATGCAATCTGCAAGAAGACATAGGAAGGGAAGGGAGCTCGGAGATGAGGGAAGAAATGGAAGAAGACAAATCAAATCGAGGAGGAGAAGATAGATGAAGAGGTGGGGAAAGAGTAGAAGAAGGGGGCAGAGGACACAACCAAAGGAGTGGTTTGCTCGAGTCACTCGAGGAGGGGAAGGAAGAGAAGAAGAAGGGATAGAAGGACCTCTCGAAGTTGTAGCGACGCCCGACATCCCAGGGGTGGATGGGAATATAGGACTATCCTCTCACATTCTTTCTTTGCGAATCCAGAGTTATTACTTATTCAGGCTCGAAGGAAGAGGACTTTCGAGGGCTTCCTCCCGAATGGCGCTAGGTTCGCCTTCGCACCTTTGCCTTTCAAAGCGCTTCTTTGACCTTGGAGGCGCGCTGCCCAAAGGGGAAGTTGTGAAATCTACCCCGAGGTAGATTAGTCCGCTCATGCGGCACCAATGCTCTGTTCTCCGCATAGTCTCCTTGACCCCTCTCCTCAATTGTTTGAGGAGCCTTCGCTTCATGCCAATGTCCGGAAGGGCCAATCATCCCTTCGTGTCATTATACACTTTGTCTACTTCGCCTTCCGTGGTTTGGAAGCCTTTGGGGACAATGGCCACTCCGTATTGATGATTTCCGTTAATGCCAAGCGAGAGTGATCCTTTCTTCCGAGTTCCACCTCATGGAGAACGTCAATGTAAATATCCTAAATTTGAGGGACATGGATCGGATCAAGCTTAGCCCTTGGCAGCAAATCCTAGGATCGAAGGTAGGCTCGGCTCGGAAGTCATGTTTCAAGTTTAGCAACTCCACTCTCATGAACATTTCCTTCACCTTGTGATAGGAGGAGCATGTGTACTGCCCACCGTGAGGGGGAAAGGAGTTCCGCCCTTCTTTCTTTTAAGGCACTTCTCATGGTATGTGACCAAATGCCTTGATAATTCCAAAGAGAATCAGCTTTGGCCCAAAGATACCTCGTACTGTAGCTCGGTTGGCTCTCCCAAAAATTGGCAGCCCTTAGATAGGTGAACGTGGAAATTGGGTGAACAGGGCTCCCATTTCTCTCGTGGATCGCCACTATGTTTTTGGTCGTCCGCTATGAGTCAAATTTGGCAGCAACATGCACATGATGTGATAGAAGAAAACATCATTGATTTTAGCAAATTGAGGGATACTATTCTCCACCTCACTTCTCCTGATAGTAATCAAATATCTTGGCCTCGAGGCCATACTCCACTCGGTTGAGCCCCCGGTAATCCTCGCCGCCGCAGCAGTCAGACTACATAGGAGTTCATATGGAACACTCTCACAGGGTGTCGCCGTTCAAATGCCTTCGTATATGGTGTCGCTTATTATTTCCCCAAGCAGGCTACTGATCGGGAAAATTCTTATTCATTGTCTCCAGTACCGCAAAAGATCCACTTATGGAAATAGTGGGCATCCGAAAGCCCGAAGACTCCGCTCGTGAAAGTGATAGTATCACCGAGTTCCTCTCGAGAAATCACTTCGGTGGATAGTCCGAGGCCACCGGGTCACTACCTTCTTATTCTTTAGGTAGACCTCATTCATCAACCGCATGCGCCGGCCTTCGTTGTCTTCCTGTGCCTTGATGCATTCCCTCGCAAAGGCTACGCCCACATAGTTCCTGGGTGGTGAGGGATGCCAAGCATCAACTCAAAATGACGGGCAAAGTGAGGTTTATGACTACTCGCCTTGCTGTTCTCGACACATCTTGTGTCCTTGTTGAAAGATTGCGCAACTACCATCATGAACTCATTGTTCACAACGCTGACAGGGATTCCTCCGGCAAAGTGCAGGGCACTGCCTATTAACTTGTCCATCCATGGACTTCTTGTGACTTTCGAGTTCTAACCTTAACTCATCCATGTCAATGTGACCCAACTCTGAGTCCCTGACATCCATACGCACTCACTCGTGATTCGGGCATTCCACCCTTTCGATATTTGTATTTCATCTCTTCTTCCGTCAGTTTAGCCTTTCCTCTTGGTTTGGTGGGTTTCTTGCTTGATTGAGACATGTGTTCTTTCGAACTCCGCCTTGCTGATCTGCATGAAGAAGAAGAGAGACCCAATCCAAAAAGGTTGAATTAGAAATTTGATCTTCCATTGGAATGCAAGCAGAGGAAAGAGTTAGAGATTATAAGGCTCAGGCGCATGAAAAATGTATGTTACAGCTAAATAGATAAGGCGCCTGTAAGAGGAATGTCGCAGAGGTTAAATCAAGCGCCAAAGGCGCATGGCGCATGGATGAAGCAGTTGCATTTTATAGCAGGCGCACAGAAATGCGTGTTACATTGGGGTTCGTGCGCCTTTGGTGCATGGGAAGATTGTGTAACACGGACAAATGATGTGCCAAAGGAATATTACATGCGGCGTATGGAGGGTTTACACAACATCATGTTATCGCAATGGAGGGTGCACCCGCTACTTATGTAATCTTTATATTTGCGTGAATAAGGCTTGTGTTGCATCGAACCGGGTGCGCCTTTTCGCGCATGGAAACATTATGCAGCATGGATAAAGGGCACCAAAGGCTTTTAAGGAGGCGCGGGATTCAATCTTGCAGCAAAATGGCGTGGTGCGCCATCGGCGCGAACTTGAGCATGTTGCATGGCGGGTAGGTGCGCCGAGGGGCGCGACTGCTTTTATTACAAGGCGCGCCAAAGGCACCTATGGAAATAAACTTCAAATATCTTCTTTATTCCTCTCTTCCACTTCAAAATTACTTGATAAGCAAGGTTTTTACAAAAAGCTTTTAATAGACCAAGCCACATTCTGAAATCCTCCTTTTCCAAAGCAGATCCTGAAAGAGGAGGGAGAGGAAGAGGAACAAGAAAACGAACAGACAAAGACACAGGGCAAAAGGTTTAAACATATTTCATCCAAACACGTACTCATGCATACCACATAAAGCGTATAAAACACATGAAAGCACTTAATGAAAAAGAGGATGAACCTCTTACCTCAAATATATATGAAAAAGATTGGAAAGCGGGTCCACAGGGCGACAACGACAGAGCAGAGCTGACAAATCCAGAGCGATCACGTGCTTCGAAAATAGGAATGAAAATGACATGGGCGCGCACTGATATTTATAGGAAAACTTGTCATTAATGCGCCACCAACCTTTTGAAATGGCGCATGGAAACAACTGTCGACAAGGGAAAGCGTGCGCCGTTTGGCGCATGGAAGGAATTGACAATGTAAGAATGAGCGCCTTTGGCCTTTCACTACATATGCATTGTAAACCGACACGGTTATATGCGCGCCTTTGGCGCACCAAAACTTGGTGTTGCATATAGATTATGTGTGCCCTTCGCGCACTAAAAGTGATTCAACATCCTTTAGCGCACCGAAAAGGAGTGTTAACATGGAAAACCATGCACCAAAGGCTTTAAGGGGCGTATCAAAACTATGTGTTACAAGGAAAATCCATGCGCCCACCAAAAAAGGCTCAAAAGACTAAGTTCAAAACTAGATTTCCGGGAGGGATTTTGCAATGTTTCGAACGCCGAAGGATCCCTAACGAGGATCGAAACAAAATTTTCGGTATGGTTATCGTAAAATTTCCCTTGTCAATTTTACGGGATAACAGCTTAGCTCTTTCTGAGGGACTATCCTGAGCAAACTCTGGGTATAGAATCCCGATCTCATGTGCCTATCCATTGGGCAAGGAGTCAAAAACAAGGGGGACCGGAGGGAGAACAAAAGAAACACAAAACAAACCGAAAGCAAACACGCGGCAAAGCAAACACACAACAAAAGCACATCAGACAAAGAAGAGAGCAAGCTCTACTTCCGAAGATTTTGAGATGTTGCCCGCTATAGGAAGCGGAGTTCGGCTCCATCCAGATACGAGAGATAGAAACTATTCTCTCCATTGAGTTGCTTGATTTTGAAGGGGCCCTCTCCATAGGAATCAAATTTTCCGTGCATGCCCTTTGCTCTCTTCGCTTGTCCCACAAGAGGACGAGATCTCCCACTTGAAAATTTCTCTGCTTGGCCTTCTTGTCAAAAAGCCTCTTTACTTGATTCTGATGTTCAGTGATCCTGTCGACCACTCTTACTCTCTTTTCTTCAAGTTCTGCCAGATACATAATTCTCTTTTCTAGAGAACTCTGGAAAGTTTTATCTTCAATTGCTTGTGCCAAGCGTAGAGCAGGAAGTTCAGTAGAAATGGGAAGTTCGGCATCAGTGCCATATAACACTTGAAAAGGTGACATGCCGAGAGATCTCTTGGGAGTAATGCGGTCCGCCCACAAAGCGTCGTACAAAGACTTGTGCCACATCCGCTGATTTTCATCTACTAATTTCCGTATGATGGTCACCAAGTTCTTATTATCGATTCCGCCCACCATTTCCCCGAGGGTAATAATCCGAGGCATGTGCTAAAGTTATTCCATATTCATAGCAAAACTAATAACTTCTCGGGAGGAGAAGTTAGAAGCATTATCAAAGAACGATTTTGTTTGGAACGCCGAACCCGACAATGATATTTTCTTTGATAAAACTACACACCGCCTCGTAAGTGGCATGCTTGTGCAGCATGGCTTCCACCCACTTGGTGAAGTAATCCGTTGTGTAAGGACATAGCTATGTCCTGCACTTTCGATTGAGGATTGAGCGCGCCAATAAAATCGATTCCCCATTGCCTGAATGGTTCATTGATGATGACTGGCCTTAGGGGAAGGGCAGCCAACTTGGGCTTGCCGGCGAATTGTTGGCGGGGTTCACACTTTGCACACCCAGTAATGCATCTTGAAAAAGCGTTGGCCAATAGTACACTGCCTCGGATGATCTTGTGTGTGTCACGGAAGAAGAAAAATGACCTCCACAGTCTGAATTGTGAAAACTTTCCAGCAGTTTTACTTGTCAAGCTTGTCAACACATCGTAGAAAGACACCGTCTATCCGTGCTTATATAAACCTTCATCCCGTGATGACATATTTAGCTGCCCCCGAGCTTTATAGTACGCTTCTCCTTTGCGAGTTAGGTGCATTGGGCATTCGCTGTAGGTAAGGAAGAAAGTAATGTCGGAGTACCACTCACATCGGTTGCAACAAATAAAACCAGAGGCGGAGAATCGGAGTTTCTCGAGGGCTTTGCTCTTTTCGTTTACGATGCATTCTCTCTTTCATCAGATCTTCTCGAATCCTTGTTCTCGGCCATTAGTGACACAGTGCCTTGCCCCTCACCGCCTTGGTTGGTTTAATATCCGAGTCATATTCCCCCGACCTTTGCGATCCAATTCCCTCTCAAGCTTCCTAACTCCTGAGTTAGAATTGATTTCACTCGCGGTGTCGGGACCCGAAGACCACCGTATGCTGAGTTCGAATGTAATACCTGAAATTCTTCACCTTTGACAACGGAAAAGGCATGCTTTTCCAATTGAGTCATTTTCAGTTCGTGAGGCTTGAGAGGAGAACTCATGAACGTGATTGGAGATTCAATATCCTTGAGTTCTTTTGCATTAGGATTACAGGACACGGTATGTTCGGAGGCGTAACTATACATGATGAAGTCCTTGGAGAAATCGAGGCATACACAGGTAAGTGCATGGGCAACGAAGTTTTTATTTCTTCAAATGACCTTTTCCCTTCTTCACTCCATCTCGAAAGTTGGTGACCCCCTTCATCATGTTCGATGTGGCGGGTCTTCTCGAAGAAATCGGGAACAAAACGCTGAAAGTTCACCTTTCCGAAGAAAGAATGAATACCAGGTCTTGCTTGCAGAGGCGAGTAAGGTTCCTGAATAGCCTTAACCCTTTCAATATCTATCCTCGTTCCTTCTTTGCTAACCACATGCCCTAGCAACTTCCCTTCCGTAACTCCAAAAACGGACTTTTTGGGATTTAGGGAAATTCCATGTTCTCTCTTTGGCCAATACTTGCTCCAAGTGATCACAATGATCACTTCGTTGTTTAGAGAACACGGTTAAGTCATCTAGATAAACTACAATGACTTTTCCCATCATACCTTTAAATGCGAAGTCCATGGCCCGTTGAAAAGTAGCACCTGCATTAGTTAGGCCAAAAGGCATCCTGCTGTAGGCAAATGTACCCCAGGGAGTAGTGAATGGCTTTTTTGAATTGATCTTGGTGAAACTTCAATCTGATTGTAGCCTCAAAACCATCAAGCATAACAGCATCTCTCGATCCGCCATCGCTTGCGAGAACTTGATCCATTATCGGAAGAGGGTAGTTGTCTTTTCAGTGAAGCTTGATTCAAATTTCGGAGTCTCGACATGCGTATCTCGCGTTTTTCTTGCGTCATCGGCACAATATTCGCCACCCAAGTGCTTTGTGATGGATAGGAAGATGATTCTTGCATCCAAGCAACTTCAATTTCGGCTTGGATGGTGCCCGAAATCTTCGGATTATAGTGCCTTTGCTTAAGGCGAAAGGCTTTGACATCTTCTTTCAGCCAGGTATGTCATCTTTGGGCGTCCTTTGGTTTGAAGGACTTTAGATCGGCATAGAGACCATGCCAACACATCTATATATTTCTTGAAAGACTTGACAAATTTCCGCTTCTCTTCGAGTGTGCTGACATTTCCCGATGTTTACAAATTGCGGATGTGCCTCGAACCTATATTGGCCAGAGTTCTGTCTGCGAGATGAGTCGGGACTATCTCGCCTCTTCTTTTTCATAAAACGGTCGTGCACGCTGAACAAAGCGCCCGGAAACCAGGCCCTTGAATTTTATTTCCTTTGAAATGACATATGCCATCGTTCTCTTTTGCTTCGTGGTTTTTTGATTGATTGATTCACGGCATGTAGAAGTGGATCCTTCAAAATACAACTCATCAAAATTTTTGATTTTTCTAGAAAGGCAATGAGTTGATTATCATCGTTGAATACACGCCAATGCGAGAATCGTCCCAATGCACGCTCGCGGTGAAACCACTTGAATAGGTGTATTTGTTCGTTTTCAAGCCCGGTGCGGGAGCATGAGAGATCTTAGAAACGCTAATGAATCGGCCATATCATTTTGAGCTCTTGGAATTGCCCTATTGAAAAAAAGCATAAAATTCCTCAATGCTGTCCCATCTTCAAGTTACATGTAGTGCACGAGCCTTTCATTTTTCACTTGGTAAATCCTTTTGACCTGATTTACAACTAGCTCAAGCCCTCACCTTGTACTTTTAGATTTTTATTCCTCTTTCTTTTGCAGCTTGCATACTGAGGAGCAAGAGACTCATACTCAGCAGTATTGTTAGTGTTGAAAAACTACAATTTGAAAGAGAGAGGAATGACTTCCTCTTCGGAGATATCGGCACGGCCCCTTGAGCGCCGCATCCACTAGTGCCATCGAATCATAAGGTCCAGATCTTATTACTGATCCTTTTCCCCGAACAAAACGCCCTTTATTATCCGTCTGCAGCAGATAAGAAGTAGTTCCCCATCCCCGATGATTCAAAAAGATTTGGGCTTTGGGATCTTGGAGCTAGTGACCAAGTACTTCTTTTGGGATT